>OX359248.1:48758385-49233385 GCA_947179485.1 Allacma fusca
GATACATATAATTTCCTTACATTTACACTATCTACAGCTACTTATGCATGTATGTATGCATATAATCTTATTTCGTAGTCTTAAAACATTCCTCAACTTCGTATCCGGATTTGAATGCTGGGGAAAAAACATGGCTTTGGGAACGTATGTATGCGTGGATTGATGGGCACAAGGATATATTGCGCATTAAAATAATCAGGATCATTAGTGAAAAATGAGAGGAGTAATAGAGGACGTAAAAATACTGATTAGATACTTTTATGACTGGCTTGTTCCTCATTAGTGTGTGTGTGTGTGTGTGTGTGTGTGTGTGTATGATTGTTTGTGTATGTACGGACGCGGCTCTATTATATTATGTGTTCGGAAAAGAGAGAACTCATACTCACGTCATTTCTGAAGAGATGTGTGAGGAGTTTTCAGGTAGATGTGTCAATGTGCCGATTTTAAAGTCACATGTGCAGGGAGAGAGAGATACATGTGTGTATTTATGTATAGTTACCTGAAATTACATAGTACCAATGGCGTCTGTATTTATGCCGATAGCTGTCACATTATTTGTGATTGTCTTCCACATCCTCTGCATATTTAGATCCAATGTCTTCAATCACTCCAGTGTGGCTTTTATGTTTGGTCACAACGTCACAAGTCATTTGTTTGTGTGTGTGCATATGTATGTACGTGACAGTTCATAAATAATAACAATCATAATAGAAATATTGGATTATATTCCCCCTCAGGTCTCTCTAATAGCATTTATGTATATATCTAACACTCAGGTGTACTTGGATTTAGGCAATTGAGGATAATTTATATGATTTTAATTCAGTCTCACATAGTCATAATGATGGGGAAGAATTTTTTCCCATTTTTTCGAGGAATCCTTAAAAAAATAAGTAATTTCAAGGGAATAGGGGGAATACATACATATGTATGTAATTATGTATCTATATGGTACACTGTAGTTGGAGACTATTCTGATTCTGCAATAGCAATGTGTGTCTCTCTGTGTCTCTCTGTGAGACTGTTGAGGACGATGAGGGAAAATTCTCTGAGTGTTTTCTATTCTTCTGTCTTTACTTCCTTTGACTTATTGACTGATGATTTGATTGTTCTCGGGAATTCGATAATCATAGTGTGACTCTGTAACTGTTGAGGAGAGAGGAGGAGGTGTGGTAAAAATACAGGCTCCTTATGCATGGGAATGAATGTTGTGTGTCTACAAATGTAACTGTCGGGAGATCTGTACATAAAGATACATGCATCCCTACTCGCATGATGACACCTGGTTCTATTTTTTAACATATGGTTTTTACTACAAGCTCCAATGTGGGTTAGTAATATTTAACTGTACAGAGTTGACTGCTACATGGATAAATACTCATTGAGTTTCAGACAATGGAACGGTAGTCGTCTCCGTGTGGGATTGATTTAGAACAGTTGTGTATAGAGTAGACTGTAGACTTTTTTGTCCTTTTGCGGTAGACGTTCGGATTACGCTGTCTGCAGTCCTCATTGTCAGTTTCTATGTATGTATGTATGTATGTATGTGTGTGTGTGTGTGTGTGTGTGTGTGTGTGTGTGTGTGTGTGTGTGTGTGTGTGTGTGTGTATGGAAAGAGAGAGAGAGAGAAGCAGACATATGTAAATACTAATATGACGAGAGATTTTTCCTCTGCTACAGATATGAATAGATATAGATGATATCTATCTATAGGATTCATCTGCCTATTTGTGTAAATACTGTAGATAGTCTCCAATGGCTGAGTTGTACGTATTTTACGAGGTGATCGTAATTTTTGTGACTATGTATTTATGTATGTACGGGTGTGTGTAGACCTGTGTGTCGTTTTTTTTTAAATGATGGTGTGTGCTAATAGTTGGAATCTGATGGATGGATGGATGACTGACTCAAATGCGATAATGAGTTGACTTTCAGTACCTATGGCGATGGAGACGAGGAGTTTTGTATATCTATACTTATGGAAATATAAGTGCAATTCATGGGTTGTTTAGTACTAGGAGATACTTCATCAGCTCTCCTATAGAACTGTACATACATACATATGGACGAAGTCTGCATCTGAATAAGGGCTCAGAAGCGTGCACACAGATGTGTGAGAATTAAGAGTGTGAACTAAGGAATTTAATCGTGAAAAAATAGAAAGCTGTTCGTCCACAGCCTCTCTCTCTCTGCCTCGGTAATATTTCTTATGTCGCACACTCACTCTACTATGGTCGTCAGCTGAGTTAGTTTGCTCCGACCGTAGTATCTCTATATATGTGTGTGTGTGCTTGTCCTATGATTTTTGACGCTTTTTACACTAGGCCTGTCTTTCTCTCTCTCTCTCTCTCTCTCTCTCTCTCTCTCTCTCTCTCTCTCTCTCTCTTCTGTCTCACACCAAAAATCCAGGCGACGTTCAATTTTCTCAAGTAATATAAAATCTTTGGAATGGATAGAAACTTAAGCCTTTAATGTATATACCTTATGTCTGAGTCTGAAACTATAACTAAATAAATGGAAGGAACTTATATATATGCAAGAGAAGTTTGGGTGATTGTTGTGAAGAAAATAGTGTAACACAAAGAGGTGGCTGGCTCAACTCTTTCCAATGTATGTACATAAGTGTGTATTTTATTTGCAAGGGATGGAATAATAGGGAAGGAAAAGGTAGGAGCTGCCTTTGTTGTGCAGTTACCATTAGATATTATTGTTACTCTATAGTATATAAATTGCCGTCTCCTCGTGCTTACGATTAGATTCACGTTCTATTGAATTTACTATGGCACGGTTAACCAGTTGCTACTTATTGGGGTATGTGTATAAAGATGGAAAGGCTCGTTGCTCACCTCTCTCTCTCTCTCTCTCTCTGTCTATGTCTCTCTCTCTCTCTCTCTCTCGTCTCTCACTGCGTAAAGAAATGCAAGGGAGAGAGACGTAATCTCATATATTATCATTTTCTGACTGAACGATCGAATCGACTTAAATGAGAAGAAAGAAGATGAAGACCGACGTGTGTGATATGTAACGTGAACATTTGTGAACAAGAGAGGTTTCCGATATGCACCAAGTTACAACAATAAAATTAAAAGAACGAGTTCAGTGTTCACTTTCACTTGACTTACTACTAACTGCACACATGGGTCCGTGAGCCTCCTCCTCCTACTATGTACATACATACATACATACATACATAAGTCTTCTGCACCGTGCTACAGTTCTTAATGTTCTTATAAATTTGATCGTTGAGGACTTTGGTCATGTAGGATGATGCTAATAATGATATGAGTTCGATCAGCCTACTATGTATGTAGGTACTGTAAGTCTTTAAAACTTTGCGATATTTCATGGGCAGATGATTCTTCTCGGCATAGCTCTAGCCACAAAGATCAGTAAGGTGAGAAGAGGGAACAAATAATAACTTTAGTACTTTTTATACAATTGAAATTCTATCCCTGGTCCTTTGAAGTTTCGCAAAGGATTTGGAGTATCTAGTATCATTGCATGGGCTGGTTGTAGGTATAGCGTGTACACCTGAGGGAGTTTGAGAAAACTGGGAGTAGCTTTCTGCAGATATGTTTTTTGTTAACCCTCCAGCAGCAGATCCTATTTCTTAGATGAGGTTGTCTCTGTGTGTTTGTGTGTATATCTAGATATAGATATAGATACATTATGTGACGTACTCCATATAATTGATATTTACGTCTCTTGGGCTCCCTGTTGTCTGTATAGTAATGTATTTTGATTTGGTAGGGTATTTGGAGCTGTTTCTATATCATTAGTTATATAAATAAGCCTGAGAAAGACAAGATTTTTTAAGGGGAAAAACACATGAGTAATTAGATTTAAAAACTAGGAGTTAAGAGATTCCTATCTAAGTATTACTATTACTACGTACTACTACTTACGACTACAGGAGTCCTTGGGAGGTATATTGGATTCAAGTAGATTGAATTGCCCTTTAAATTGTTTATGAGCCGTTTCTTCTCTTTAAAGTTGAGACTTTGTGTAAAGTAAAAGCTGTCAAATGACTCTCCGTATCGTTTTATCCTTTATTGTCCTCTGTGTGGTGAGAGAGAGAGAGAGAGAGAGAGAGAGAGAGAGAAATAGGAATCGGAAGTCAGAAGTAAGGGAATGATGTGTCTGTCTCTCAAAGCTAGTATCAGGTTTTTAATGGGATTTATTGCATTGTGGAATATGACATGGACTATTAGTATAAATGTAGACCTTTTTTCTACGAGGAGATAATATTCATTGGCTTTTTGTTCTGTTGTATAGACAGCTCACTCCTATAGTTAGTTAGCTCTGTGATGTAGGTGGAATTTTGAAAGATTTCCCAATGCCAGGACTCCTTCCGTGGAGGACATACTGCCATTGACAGACAGGTGCCAATAATATTAGCTTTCCATTCTTTTGTAGTATATGGGCGAAAGATGACATTTCTGTATCTAATGAAAATGAGGGGAAGGAACAGACCGTGAGAGAATATATAGGGTAACGACCAGTTTGCATATTTGAATTGAGGGCTAATTGAATGGAGTCATAAAATTGTATTGTTTCAGAGATGAGTATCGTCAGGGGTTTGATCTGATTCTATTCATCCCTCCATGGAAAATGTGACTTACCGTGTGTAGGAATTACTACTGTGTATATATAGGAATGCTTAATTCGGAAGTATCAGAGCCTGGGAGAGGATTCAATTGTCGGTAGCTCCAGTGTTGGAAGGATTTTTGAATTGGTGCATAAAGATGGGTACATGCATGTCTACTTATATGTACTATGTACATACATATGTTTGTAGGTTAGACTTGGTGGCCAGATCCTGTTGAAAGAAAATAAATTCATGTGGTTTGGATGGTTGAACTCCGGAGTTGAGTTTTGATGGGGGTGTGTAAGTCATAATGTTTGATACTTCACATAGGGACAGTTCCTTCATTCACTCCAGCCCCATTGCAGGACGTGCCTAATTTGAATGCAATATTATAAATCTAGAGAAATTATCCTTGATATCCTGTATGTCAACTTGGGGGGTTGGAGGATTTACAGGCACGGAGAACTTTATGTACATATCTCTATTACATAGTTTTTATCCCGTTGGATTTGAGGATATCGTTTAGTAGACTTTCCCTATGAACAAATAGCAAGTATCTACATATAAATCCATAACGTTTACATAGAATATGTTTCAGGAAATGTCGGTCTGAGGCTTCAGAATTTTATTTTGTGGTTCCTTGTTTCTGTGTGTTGTGTTCGGCGGGGGGGGGGGAGGTGGGCTGGATGTATATGTACATTACGCTGGGGCATTATTCTGTACGTTGTTATTACGTTGTCAGGTCTTGACTTGATCTGAGCATTATTTTTATTGGTAGTTATTACATGGTCCCTCGAACCACCGTCTTGCTCTTTTATCAATTTATGTGCTCATGGAAACATACATATGTATGTAATTATATATACAGAGGTATATAAATACATACATAGGTAGATACATATAGAGGTAATATGTAACAGCAAATCAATAAATAATGGTTGTTGTTCCTTGTTGAGTGATGCATGCCAGGAATTCGACGGAGCATTCTAAATGTATTATTATGTAGGAGCCGTACGGAGGGTTGAGGAGACCAGGCGTTGATTTGCTGGGTCTTAAGAAAATGGATGTCACGGGAGAGTGGGCAAAACTTTTTGGGATTGCCATTTTTGGGGGAAATAGCTAAAAGGATGTTATTTTTTGGAGGAACACGGAGCAGCTGTTAATATATAATATATAGAGGATTTTCTTTCATTCTGTACAGACGGAGGAGCGGCTCACAGTAGGGAAGATTGAGAGCATTTGATGGCGGTGGAGTCATATGTACATGCACGTGTTTGTTGTCCTATGTACAATGTATGTTACGATACATGAGTTGGGTTTTTTTTCACAATTCACGCCATTTGCTCTTCCGTTAGGTTTACGTTTAAAACTGTATGGAGTTAAAAAGTTGTATGCGTATAAAATGTATTGCTGGTTCGTACTGTACACAGAGTCGGTCGTTTACAAGGGAAGATATTTGCCTGGTAGCTACATATGTCATGAGTTTCATTCAACTTGATTTTTTTCCTCCTTTCCCGTCCTCATGCTCATCTGCATGCCTCTGCGTAGGGAAGTGTATCTCTCTCTCTCTCTCTCTCTCTCTCTCTCTGTATGTAGTCAGAGAGTCAGTGTCTAGGAGATTGTTGGACCCTTCAGTTTTTTAGTAATAATAATTCTCTGTAGTCATCGCTACAATGTGTACACATAAGATATAAGAGTTTTCTTTCACACGATAGTTACACTCTACTGAGTGAGAGAGCCTACGCAAGAGTATCTGAACAGATGATGACCCTGTTCATGGAAATAAACGTAAATGTGCATCATCAGAAGATGTGTAGTCGTATATATGCAAGTATAAGCATTATATTATTCTAATGTTCTAACTTAAAAGTTTGACAAAACGTCAATCTCACAGGCTGTGATTTTATTGCTGCACACACACACACACACTCACACAAACACATATAAACATACACAATCCTACAGTCATACACACATACTGCATGGACACATGCATAATTACATCAGATAGTACTTACTCAAGTATGAGCGTGGGTCTTGGATATACCTCTACGGCTTGCTTACTCTCATTCATTTTGTTTTTATATATAAGCAAATTCTTTTAATATATTTCGAGACCGGCCACTCCTCCAAAGTGCTGTCTTGGAGAGTGCGGGATTGTGTGTCTGCATTGTAAATTGTAATATGTTGGAACGTACTGCACAATGGATGAGTGATTGTATGTCTGAAATTCTGCATGTGATTTCGAGTGTGCCAAAGCCATCATCATCATCATCATTGCTGAAGAATATACAGTACTATACACTGTGAGGTAATGTGAGTCAAATACAGATAGAAGAACATTGAACCATCTCTCGAAGCCCTGTACTTTTCGGGATGAGTACCCAATAACAGAAATGCCAAATATTTAGATGGAGGGTATACATATATGTACATACATAGGAGTATGTATTATAAGTATCTACATGAAGCTCTGCATATAGTAGTAGGACTGTGCTAAACAATATGATGTAGAGGAACATACCTGCGACTTTGTATTATTCCTACAGAACCCATTGACTCCGGTCTGTTGTAGTTAGTTACAATATTATAACCATTAAGTTTGGTATGTCAAGTACGCCGAGTGTCAAGTAACGTTAGACACGTACACTGTAGAGAGGGACAGAGAGAGAGAGAGAGAGAGAGAGAGAGAGGAAAATGAGGCTTGGGTTGGAATGAGGAACAGTTTTTGAAGGATTGACTATCATCATAAAGTATCATTTTCAGTAGTGTGTATATAAGACCTATCGTTGTCGTAAAAGTAGTAAATGGACACTGTAGTGTTGATATTTGAGGAGGATTCCTTGTAGAAAATCCATTTGTACAGAGGGAATTTAGGCAAGGAGAAAATCCCGTCAATTTACATCACATCATAATAATAAGGAATGAAATACCAGTATACACCAGTACTATTACTTAGATACTTTTATACCCAAAGGAAAATGTAATTACATGTGGGGATAGATAATTATTATGCAGGTGTAATGTATTTGGATGGGTGTGAAAAAGCTGAGTGTGTCATTGATTTCGTTCTAAATTTGAGCTTGAATGTAAGTGTGTGTGTGTGTATGGAATTGTCTTTAAAGGGATTTCTAAAGTAATTTCGTTCAAAATTTCTACATATGGATCGATAGAAATAGATATAAAAAGCTTTTTAGCTCCTTGCTCCCTCTCAGCTGATCGTTGGCAGGTTGGTCTGGGGAGTTGTTACTACTACGAAGGATTACTATGTCAAGTATAAATATATATGTTGGCAATAACCAACGACCGTGCCTTTTGTTTAACATTAATTATTTTTTGAGATAGGTGAGAACACATACATATAAGGGTTCGTTTAATTTGCCCAAGGATTTATTTCTTTAAAAAAATGTATGTATATACATAAATATGGGGTAACTACTCCGGGATATAAAAATTTATTGTATGTTTGGACACCTATATTTTTTTTATTGTATCCTTACACTAGACTTGTGGAATTCCATTGTGAGGATTGAGAAGTTGAAAAAGCATTTATGTGTTGATAATACTCGAGCATGTCAACATATAAACTTTAAGTATGTTTAGTTTCCAAATAATTTGATTTCCTGTCAATATCTATCTGTAGTATTGAGAGGATTGTATGTGTGTGTGTGTGTGTGTGTGTTTTGTGTGTACCCACTCACTGGTACTTAAACATATGTAAAGATGTCAACAGGGCACAATAAAAATAGCATCCATTCCATGATATTATTAGCAACTGTGTGAGAGTTTGACGAGACCAAGTTTTTGATATCCATAATAATGTAGACGTGGTCATATTTAGGATTGTCTACTAGCATTCAAATTGAATGAAGATGTATATATTCTTTGGGGAACAACAACAATGCATATATGTATGTACATGTATCATTGTCCTCCTGTACATGCATGTATGCCTGTGGTAAATTGAGAAATAGGGCTATCAAAGGGATGAAAGCCACTAGAACGAATATACCAGTTCTGACTCAATTTTTGAGCTCTGTTCAAACGTCTGGTGAATTGTTTTTTTTTATTGGAGATTCATGCTCTCAAGTTTGGCTGTCAGTCAGGAAGTTTTTTTTTGTGGTGAGAAAATGGGGAAAGAAAGGACTAAATTTAAATTGTAGTGGTTTCACAGTTTTTTTTTACCTGTCCGCCTGGTAGTAATACTAAAAGTTTGCCTCTCATTTTTTATAAAATCCCTACTGTGTACATATGTACGCCACGTATGTATGTATGTATGGACATATTTGCCCCTACTCTGTGTACATTAAAACCTCTTGACGACTGCATCTCTTTTTCGATGTTTGTTCTATATGTTGGTTTATGGGGAACATGTTTATGACGTCCTCGGAGATATGTATGAAAGTGTGTTTGGATGGACAAAATCTAGATAGTAAGTTGAAGGACAAAATAGTTAATTTTTTTTTAAGAGTGACCAGCGAAAGTTGATGGGCATTCAGCTTACTTGACTTTGTCACACAAACTTTTGTATTGTTTCTTTTCATTTACATATGCATCTACATTATTTACTAATTTCTTAACGGGGATTGAAAATGTCTTCAAGTGTTTTTAAGAAGTAGTTTTTTTTTCCTTTCTCATTATTATATAGGTATGTATATGGTGTATAAATCCTGTTGATACTTTCTGTTGGTCTGGGAAGAAGGAATTAGCAAGTGAAGTTTTAGTGTGTCAACATGTAATTCCTGTATTAAAGTGTGTACAACAGTCACTTGATGTCATCCGTCAGGAGTTTAATGTTACTTGTACTTTTTAACTATGTACCTGACTAAGGGGTTGTTTTCCCAACTGACGTACATAAGTATACAGTAACATAGATACTTGATTTTTTTTTTATCCAGAAAGGAGGAAACTCTCAAAAACCTTTCCTGGTGTTCTTTAGAGCGTAGAAATTCGCGCTTTAAACATTAAAATACGTAAGGATATGTACGTATGTTTTGAGGGATAGGCAGTATAATGACCACATTTCTAAAATCCGTGAAGTGATTTTTTTTGGAGAGAATTGTAGCAAGTCTCGTTTCAGTGTTAAAGAAAATGAGCAATGTAAAACATGTGTGTGTGTGTGTGTGTATGCCTGAATGTATGTATGTATGTGTGTGTGTGTGAAATTTATTCTAATTCTTTGTAATTTATCGCGGTCACACGCGGTAAGCTCAGGTTTTCCTCCAAGTCAGCGGTGAATACCGGCTGATTTAATTGCTCGTGAGTCATAAAAGAGCAATGCACACGAGCGTGTTTGATACCAGTTCGTTCACTTGGAATTGGCATTTCTCCTGACTGTGACTGAAAACTTGTATGAATGCACAGAAAATAGTCATGAAATTGTAGGCTAATTTTGCGAAAAATTGGAATTGATTTTAAACAGCGGTGGTCTCTTACAGGAGATTAGATGATTGACAGGTAGATGGATATTACAGGAGGGAGCATGTATGCATTTCTGAGCCTTCCTACGGAGAAGTCATTAGAAAGTTACATAAATTTTTTCTCAATTTTTGTCGTTGTTATTTGTTTCCTACATCTTGGGCCTGCAGAGTCTCAACTTTCTCCCAGCTCCTTCTGAATGAGCCTTTGAGGATTTGAATGAGTTGGTTTTACTTCGGTATTTTTTTGTTGTAAGAACTCCGTTTTTGGATTGGTTTCGCTTGTTTTTCTTCATATTAGTGTGTCACAAGATCAATACCTTGTATGGAAAACCTGTAAGGTCAACTTGTACATACTGTGGAAAGAGTGGCGTGAATTTAGAAGTTCATTAAAAATTACTGACGGTTTGAGTCGGATGAAAACACGGGCATGATGAGCAATTGGTTGGGTCTATACTATACAGTAATCATGTGTAATTTAAAGAGATGCGAGGATTATTAGAAAAATATTTCGTGTGTAACTAATTTGTGATTTTTTTATTTGATTGCAGCGTATTCATATCCCGTCGTCACACACCAGTGACGGTCACTCGTTCGACTTCAGTCTTTCATCCAATGCAGATATCGAGGGTCCTCAAGGAAGTTTCGAGTGTATTCAGCAAAATGGCTCAAGGTAATGTTCTGATTAAAATGCACTGCTCATATGCTAAAAACTGTGGAAAAAAACATTAAAAGACACAAGAGATGTGTAACCCCATGTGCAGATTTAGGAGTGTATAGTGTAGTGTGTGCAGTGTCTCTGGCAGGATCAAGTCCATCTCAAAGGCCTATAAAAGCACATGTTGCTATAGAGTTGTAGCAATCTGATTTTTGATCATTGAGAATTTTTTTTAGCAGGAAGAAAGGGTAGGGCAAGAAGTGGTTGAATAGGATCCGCAATGTTGTTCCTATTCAAGTCATGGATGAGAAAAAGGAAACCATCTTGATATCCCTAAAAGAACTCTTGAATCAAGTCTATTATTGTTAATTGACCTTTGAATGATTGTAGAATTAGTTGTTGAGATGGATTGGAAAGTTTTTGGAAACGATTTATTCATTGCCAGTTCAGGGAAATAATTCTTTTCCAACTATTTTGTTTTATTTACTAAACAATTTGTAGAATCACAAACTCTTGAGTCTGTCTTTTTGATCCTTGGTAGATAATGATTGGACTTGTTGACATAAATCCATTCAAAATGTCACAGAGCTATTTATTTAGATTTGTTGTACTATAAAAGAGGATTCCTGCGAAAAACGTCCCATTAAAATGGTTCATTGAGGAGGGTGGGTGGGATCTTCTAGAGAATTTTAAATTCATATATACCTATATATAAGTATATTTTTTTTTATTGCGGGAGAATTATCATAATATTAGGACATGGGTAATTGACAAATCAGGGACTTTCCTGTGAAAGTGCATACCCATGGGCATGGTTCTGTAGGACAAGTACTACGCGTGTACAATTAAGTATACTTATATGTATGTGTATATGTATATACGTATCTAATCGTAAATAAATGTAGTTGAGCAGCCCAGTTGTCAACAACTCAGTATGTAATGATAAAGAATGGCGATGTTGTAAAAGGTCATAATATTCATAAAATTTAATCAGGGAGTAGATTGGTACAAATCAAGGATCATGGGATGACTTGTTGGTATATGCAAGTCACCATGATCACATTTCTGTTCACATTATGTTATTGGTCCATGCAATTCCTTCAGATAAAAAAAAGCTTTGCAGAGATATGTAGATATAAAGTTTACGCCATCGAAACCGTTATAATTTTGTGTCAATACTAAGCATGGGTCTAAAATTTTGGATAATTTATGGATGGTTTCAAAAGGGCTTATCAAACTGCGGAAATATTTGCTTTGTCTGAAATGCAAAATTAATATATTTTTACCTCGACTTCTCGAGGCTTGCAATTTATTGTGCGTTGATATATGTACTTACATACAGCACGTTCTCCCTATATATCTATATACTTATATGTACGTGTGGGCCTGGTGATAATGACGCTGTAGGAAAGTATTATTTCTCCTTAGCACGTGTGTCGTACTTACTGCTGTGGTTGCTGTTATTGTTGATGTGATGCTGTTGTTGCTGTTTAAATCCCCTCTGCCTGTGTACTTGGAGTATTTTAGATAGCATCTTATTTATACTCTGTATAAATAGATACTTATCAGAGGCATTACGAGTTGTTTGTTAGTAGTGATGTGGTTGGATGATTGTATTAGATTTATCCACAGTGATAAACTCTTGTTGTTCGTATGAAACTGATATGGGATAGTAACGTTCCATAATTTTATCAGGGATTGAATCATAAGGCTATAGTAGCAATTGTCAAATTGTTGTCTTGCTGTTGGTAATGACGCCAGGTTTTTTATTGACTGGACGTAGGGATATTGCGAATGAAGAAAAAAAAAAGATGATTAGTCAACTGTTGATTAGAATGGGCGAATAGCTCTGAACATGTCTTGAATGTAATTGTATAGAAATTAATGAGAAATTTGCAAACGTGTAGATGCAGTGGCTGTATATTATATCTGTGTCGCTTTGTATATTCAAAGGTTAGGGAGTATTAATCGAGCTTGTCGTACTTGTAACAGATATGTAGTAATCTCTGTCCGTTGTGGTGTAGTTAGTTGGATAAAAGTATTGGAAGTTGTGAGATGATGCCAGAGACATGTATATGGGGGAATGTATAATTATCTATGTAGGTATATAGTTTTATGTGTGTCGGTGATGTAGTGTAGTCCCTCCTGTGTGTGTTTGTATGTGTACATCTTTGGGGGTAGTAGTTGGATGTATGTAGGAATACATACTGCGCCTTTTATGCCAGTGCGAATCTGTTGAGTTTGTCTATGACCATTTCGTTACATGGGAGGAGTAAGACAAGATTGTTTCAATGAGAAATTCGTCTGTATGCTGTGAGAAATTATAATTTATGAGAAGGTAATGCAATCAGATAGGGTTGGTTGGGGATTCTAAGAAAATCACATAATAAGTGCTGAAGGGACATGTTCTGTGGTGCACCTTGAACGAATGTCAAAATGCACATTAAAATTGGATAACATTGGGATGTAATAATTCTCCAAGTTAATTGTATGTTAATAACTCGTTGTCTAGTATAGTAGTATGCCATTGTTCCAAAAACCAAACTTGCTGGGCTAATTGACACTTTAGTGCTAATTCATTTATATTGATGTATCGGTATAGACTCTTTTTCCTACATGCTCAGTCGTTTGAGAGTGTAGTGTGAGGGTATGTTCGTGCGTAGGTACGTTTTTACAGCCCCTATAGGTGTCCTACTGTTACACTAGTACTGTATTTATTTCAGCCTGACATGATTTTCAAAAATGGATGATTATATAGTAAGCTTTTATGTATTTTATTTTTATAGGTCGTTGGAGTCGATGGGGACGCTGCCCTACAAAATGCGAATCCAAGCAAAGGACGATGTGTATGATCTAACGAGACAAAAAATTAGTTATGTTGAAGACAAAAGAAAACAAGACTGGTAATTTTTGTTTTAAATATTATATGTATATTTTGTATTATGTATGTGCATCGATGCAACTTGTTGGATCTCAATGCTGGATCCCATTTAGAAGGCTCTATTGGTCGGATTATCATGTGTGTATCTATGTTTATAGTGCGAAAGAAATTAAACAACCTGGTGCCGAGAATGGCCGGAAAGTGAAGAAGAAAATCGGTGGAAGTACTATTCCCGTGCCTCAACGAAGAGAACCGTCTCCAACGTCTAATAGTTATACAAACTCGAAATCCTCTCTATTAGGTAGCAACAACAGCAGCAACAACAAATTTTCAAATGGGTACTCAAATAGTGGGAACCAGCACTATGGAAATAATCATCAGCCTAACTATAAAAATACTGGTTTTAATTCCCATTCTCATGGATCCATGTCCAAGGTGGCTACCGGCGGTGGAGTCAATTTGGACATCCAGAGAAGGCCACTTCGGTAAATTTCAATCTGCATTACATACTTCATTCCACGAATTATTTGTTGAGTCTCAAACTCTAAACTCTTCCCAAGTTGAGCTTTCTGGTTTAAATAATCATTATTGCGAAGGGCTACATTCATGGTACGACACAAAATTCTTGGCTTAATTTGTGCGCATGGAAGATAATAGTAAAGGTGAAGCAATACTTTCTTTACTTTTGTCTGGTAACTTTTGACATGACTGTGCCGATGCAGAGTGGATTACGGAATAAGTAAAAATATTTACCACAAGTTCTGTCTTTTGATGAGTTGGAATTGTGCAATAATGAAAGTTAATTGTGAGGTTGTGGACAAAGAAATTTTCAGATCATTTCTGAAGTAGTGTACCCAAGGCTTCATGCTGAATTTTTATGCTTGGAAGAGTTTGAATAGTTTGCAAGACTTTACTTGATATTGTGTATGTTTGTGAAGGATGGAATTCAAACAGATTCTCATATTTTCTTTTACAGGGAACGGTTGATACATATGCTTGCTCTGAAGCCCCTCAAGAAACCTGAAATTGTAGCTAAATTATATAGAGGTATGTCATTTGGAAATTATCTTTTCTGTACTGACTTGAATGGCACGATGCACCCCTTTATAAAAATGAGTAGTCTTGTTTTAATAGTCATATATGGACAGGACCTTTTTGCAATATTGATAGAGGGTGAACATTGAGATGGTATTGCGGCGCAAAATAGTTTCCTTTGCGGTTGAGAGAGTGTGAAAAAATGTTGTAACTGCAATTTATTGAAAAGAAAGAGAAAGAATAAATTGTAATTAGCGAGATTATTCATTTCAAATGAAGGAAAAGCTACAAGTGTAGTGGCTATTGAGAACGTCATCTACCTTGAAACAAGCACTCAGTTTGCTTTACTTACGTTCATGCCACAAACATAATTACATGTATTTATCCTTTTGCTTATATTGCTAATTGCTATTGGCCGGGGCAGAAAGTCAGAAGTAGTTTTTTGTTTTTACTGTATTTGTTTATGCGATGAAGTCTAATTATTTTTCTGTGGTTTGGGGAATACAGTAATACAGCAAAATTGTTTCTTGTTTTAATTCTTCCGGATGTTATTATTAGTTTATTGTAACACATATGTGCAAGCTTTCAAGTGGCTTTTTGTTTCGTAAGGGTTTAGGTGATGGTTTGCAGAACAACTTCTTTAGGGTGTGTCGAGTCCAGAATTACTCGCATGTTAATTTCCATTATACAAAAGTGACAGTTGACGGCCTAAATAGGTAGAGTATGTTGAAAAGAGTATGGCTGCAAAAAAAGCTGACTACTCTTTAGAGTTTGACGTTGAAGTTTTATACAATTTATAAGGAAGGCATGTTCAGAGGATTATTTTTTTTAGTAGTTTGGATTACGCAACGTTTTTATTCTTCTTGTCAATGAGAGTATTTATTGAATTACCTGATTTTGTTGGTGCGACTTTATGAGTGTAATCCCATTAATGATGATATATGATGACTTTTGCATTACAGATGGGATGAAAGATAAGGATAAGAAAATGCTAATGATGACTCTCCAGCAAGTTTCCCAACTGAAAGATAACGTGTACAACCTGAGTCGTGGGATTTGGAATGATGTTCATGAAGACTGGCCTTTTTACACTGAGGAAGAGAGGCAGATCATGAAAAGGTGCTTGTCTATTATTTATCTATGCTATTTTCACTCGTTTGAGATTTGGCTTTGAAATTAGGCTTCAAATGGTCTTGAACTGTCATGTCAATTGCGTTCCGGTATGGTGAATCAATTGAGAAAGACTGCCGTACGATCAAAAGCGTTGATCTTTTACATTTTTTATTATTATCCTGCGTGCCGGCAGACATTAGAACTGTCGCAAGCCCTTTATGACTCAGGGTTGGAGATTTGTATGTACTGTATAATGTGCATAAACATAGTCCAACCAAGGGAAATCAAGTGTGAAATCGTAGATACACATACATATTGTATTTCTTGTGGTTTTTAATGAGTAAAAATAACCTTGGAAGAGATTTGAATGAAATGTTACTCTTGTAGTAACTTGTTTTTTCGGAATAAGTTTTGAATATTTTATTATAAAATAAAAAATGAACTGTAAATCTGAAAGCTAAGATACTGTAGTAATTAAGAGAGGATGAGTTTAATAGGCAATTGAATTGAGAAAAGTTTGATAGATTTGACCAGATCTCTATGTATTCTGTATGATACAAAATAATTTAATTTTTTTAACCAAATATCTAAACGATGACTGACTGATTTGTTATTTTTATTTTGTAGGCGAAAGCCACAGAACCTGACACCACCAGGAAGTGACTGCAGCGTGGGGAGTGGGACAAGTGGGAGTAGTTCTTCGCCTCGCAGCACCACCTCTGGCTCAGGCCACTCACCAACATCATACACATCAAGTTCGAGTGGTTACTCTTCAATTAATAATCATCATAGCCCATACGGACCAGCCATTAAGTCATCTTCCAATTACTCAAGCCATAATGCTACCGGTGGTAATGGCTCATTACCCGGAGGACAGTCGATGCAACAATCACAGGGGGTGAAAAGACCGAATGATTTCGATGGAAATAGTAACGGCCGCGGAGGGTCAGGTGGAGGTTTCAGCTCTGGAAATGGGCAAAATAATGACAACATTCCAACCAAGAAACAACGGGTCTCTCACTTCAAGCGACCCAATTGTAGCAATGGAAGTAGTAGCAACAGTGCCAATAATGTCCGAGTAGACAGTAGAGATAGTCCGAATAGCAACAAAGAGGTTCCCCATCAGCAGCCGCAGAATCAGCAGCAGTCTTCACCGTATCAGCAGCGAAATGGAAATAGTCATAATAGTGTGGGCAATGGTTATAATAATCAAGAACGATGGAGTCCTTCCGCAAACGGGCTGGCCCCTCATAATAACCACAAAAGTCCCAAAAATTCGAAAGACCATCACTCACCGCCGTACAATAGTAGTACCAACAATCATAGCACTAATAATACCGCGTACCATCATCAGTCAAGCAATCACAACTCGCAAGGGAAAGATTATGGAGATGATACGTACACCTCCACTAATAATAATTCCTGGTCGGGACGAAATGGACATCACGGAACTCAACCAAATTACTCTTCAAATCAGCCTCATCAAAATAGTACTATGCAAGACAATGGTTACGGACTGGACCCGAAATTACCCGATCTGGATGACAATGACTCAGTGGATAGTGGTAATGGGAGCAGCAGTAGTAGTTGTAGTGGCAGTGGGATCCATCATCAATCATCTAGTATAAATGCAAGTGTCAATAATCATAATCATGGTGGATCCAAATCAACTGTTTTCTCCTCTTCATCATCGTCCGCGACTTATGGAACTACGAATTCTGATTTAATTGTGAATAGTAGTAGTGGTAATGTTAATGTTAATGGTGTTAATTCGAATAGTATACCCAACAAACGAGAACGTGAACGTGACTTCGATGGAATTGCTAGTAATAATATTAGTGGCTGTAACCGTGTTACTTCGACCACAAACAGTGGGATTACGAATGGCTTTCATACTCCACAACCCAGTCCTGATAGTCAAATTGAATCATTGCAATCGCTCCAGCAGCAGCAGCAGCCACCTCCGCCCTCATTGCAGCCACCGCAGCAACAGCATCATAGGAAAATTCCCAGGCTTGAGCAAGCAAAGGAGTCAGTGGTAGACAAAGATGAGAAAGACCAAGAGATTTCTAGTGAGACGCGAGGAAGTCGTGGACATGGAAACAGTTCGGTGTCTAGAGACAAAGTCAAGGAAAAGAATCGAGGAGATCGAGACCGGGAGAAGGATAAAGATAGAGTGACGGAACGTGTTTGTGATCGGCCTAAATCAGAAATTCCTTCCCATCTTCTGTAAGCAGTATACACTTATTTTCATGTTCTTTTCGCTCTCCTTGTTGTTTATTCTTTAGAAGCACCAGCCTCATCTTCATCTAAATGTGTGACAAAAAAAAATCCGGAATCAAAAAATAATACCCTGGAACAAAAAAAAATATTATCCAGATGAGAAAAAAAATATCCGTCGACAAAAAATAAGATCCAGAGTATTTTTTTAAAAACAAGCAGATTCATGACAGTTAGCAATCATGATCAGCATTTACACTTAGCTCACGTGCCTTGTTGTTAAATATCCTAGTGCAAGAAAAACATTTTCAGAAACGACAACTTTATATATTCATTTGACCCATTTACTTTTAGATGTGATTGCTTTCTTACCGTACATAAGTTAATGCTGATAGTTGTTTCTCTCGTGTTGATCTAATATCCGACTAGAGTAAACTAGAAAGAATATTTTTATATATACAGTGATTATACAACCATCCGTACACCGGAGCAGAGAATTCGATACAAAGCAGACTTTAATGCCGAGTATGAGGAATACCGTGATCTGCATTCTGTGATAGACAAAGTCTCGAAAAAGTTTGCTCAGCTTCAAGAAAGACTGCTAAAAGAGGAAAAGGGGTCAGAAGGATATCAGGTATGCAATTTTTCTTCCTATCTGTATCTGTAACAATGTAATTTAAATTCCATAGCAGTTTTTTCTTGCTCGTAATATGCATGCATACAAATGTACTTGAATTCCGAGTGTGTTTTATTGGAAAAGTGCCCTACTTCTTCGTTGTGTAAAAGAAATGCTGTTTGTCGTAGTATCATCGACTTGAATGCGTGTGCATTAGAGAAGTATATATAACATAAAAGGATGTTATTGTTATTGGTAGTGGAACAGATATTTTGTACGGGCAAAATTACTAATTGATTTTAATGATTTTTTGTAGGTTGTGAGGAATCAGATAATAAATGAATACAATTATAACAAGAGTAGTAAGAAGTATGTAGATGCACGGGCAAGGTTCGCCCACATGCACGAAAAATTATCGCATATCAAACGACTGGTTATGGAATACGATAGTCTGCATTCCACTGATGGTTCTGGCTCCGGATGTCGAATGGATGATGAGGATTTCTGATGACGGATCAGTGAAACTTGGGTGACTCTAGGACTGTTACAACTCCCTCAAGCGCTTGTTTATTCTATTGTATGTTTACGCCGACACAACCGTCTACCATACAACTACTTGCTACAATGTACTACCAACTACTATTACACCACTACAGACACTTTCTCGTGGCTATTTTTCTTGTTTTATGTTTGCCTATACTATTTGCTGCATAGCCGTTGCAGCAGATATGTGCTTGTTGCAGTGATTGAAGAATTATTTGTGAGAAAGCTCAATAACTCAGCAGCCACTGATCTAAAACATTCGTTGAATAAGTTGAAATTTCGTGGAGAGAATCAAAAGAAATTTTTTTAAACGTATGATCTGACGAATGTGAGTGCCACGTCTTAAACTAAAATGTGTGAAATAAATTTATGACAGCAGATTACATCTTACAATTTTAGAAATTGTATTTGCTCCTGCTCAAATTATGTCCGCGCATATTATTTCTAAGTCTCCTCGCATCATCCAATTTATAATGATTGTTTGTGTTATAAGAGAAGAAAATTGATTACAAACCCAAGATTTACCTTCCTCGCGTTACAAAAAATTTGTTGCTCGGAATACAATCGATGAAGATACTTCTATTCTTTCAACACTTCACAAAAAAGCCTCAACCGCCTTCCGTCATTAACTGAAAATCCTCACCATAAAGGAAAGTCCATGCAATACCTACGGAATCAACGATATGATTGAATCATTTTCTTCTGAATATGTAATGTCGATGAGATTTGATTAGTCCGGAGGATAAAGTTTAGCAACGGGCCTGTCGCTGGAATGAATCAACTGCTGGGCCGGGTTCAAGATCAGTTTATGAAACATTTCTGCACTGAAAAGAAACAACGACCAGTCAGCTCGACGGAATCATCATTTTGAAAATGATCACTGAAACTAAATTCAACGACAGCTGGACGATTGGGCACCAAAAAAAAACTAGGAAATTGTTCTTGGTTAATTTTAAACAATTTTATTATAGAATAGTGAGAGTTTTATAGAAGACAGATAAAGCTTTTGGTGGATTTTTGTTCCGGTGTGAAATTAAGAACTGTGAATCAAATCTGGTTTGATTAGTTCATTGTTATTGTTGATGTTGAGCATGTTTTTATTGGGTGGGTAATTTTTGTAAGGTTTTCTGAATCGTTTGATTCCGATTCAGTATTTTCCGTTGCACTGAGTAAGAGCGTAGAGCAAATAAACCAGAAAAGGACTCTTAGTCTGTCTATCCTTCTGTGATTAATGTGAAAAATTTGATAACTTTACTACTACTACAGCTACTACTTTACTACAATATGGCAGATTATAAAACCACAAGCGAAGGATTTTACACATCTTTTTAACTCGGGCGGTTTCCTGTTATATTATTATCATTAATTAATAATGTTACTGTACTAGGACTTTACATTTATATATGTGATTGCCATATTCTTCCTAATTAGTGTTGTTTTTTACAAACCAAATTTGAGAAACCCCCTACATGGTTTGAAAGTATGAAAATTTCTTAAATTTACACATATATAATTTGTTGTATTCTGTTTAGAAGAGAGCTTTATAGATTCAGAATTTACGTCACTTGTCCTTAATTAATTACTTGAATCTTGAAATTTTCAGTTTTTTTACAAGAAGGTATTCAATCAGCCAGCTGGGAAAGGATAGAATGTAATTTTTTCCAATTTTAGAGAATTCAAAATATCCCATCCAGGCTGTTGTTGAACATTACAAATATCTGTGAATTTTTGATTTGTAATACATTTTAGTCTATTTACAACTTTGTATTAACATTTCTCTCTTCTACCTGTCCCATTTTAATCTGTCTTTCTGTTCGAAATTTTTCCCCTGCTGTTCTTTCCTTCGTAGTATTTGCTGGTCCAGAGAAAAATATCCTTCAGTGCAATTATTTTTAAAAAATTGCAGATTTTGTTTAGACAGTTTCCAAAAAATGTGGAATGGAAGTTAAGAGCTGTATTAGAATTGACTTGAGTAATAGTACTACTTATAATAAAATTATTATAGATATAAATACTTTCATTATTACAAAATGCGGAACTTCTGAGATGGTCCTCTGTCTCGTATATCAATTATTCCGGGATACTGTATTCATTATGTGGAATTATTTGATTCGATTGGTTTTTTGTTCGTGTGAAAGGATGGAAACGGTGTTTTATAATCGAGGCAAAAATAATATCTTTACTCGTTATATGCAAACAAAAACAATTAATACACCAAGGAAGTAATCAATTTTTGAGCCAATTTTACCAAGACTGCAGTGCACATCGGAATATAAATTCGTAGAATTATGTATGTATAAGTAGGTACAGTAGTTTTTTCTCTTGATGTGCAATGTTACATGCTACAAAATTAGTATAACTTGTGTTTCTTTTCCAAATTATTGCTAGTATTTAAGTGTAATAATTAGAAACTAGCTAAAAGCAGAGAATACATTAAATTTTATCAATTGGTCTTTGCGAAGAGATGTACACTTAAACATCATTCACACACACACCACTACCACATCTTCGAGTCCAAATAGACGAGGCAAAATCATGCACTTTGGAGCAGGATTTGTACTTTCTACCCATTAACTCAACTGTACTTCTATGTAGGTTGTCTTCTCTCAACAGAATTGTTCTCCTTGAGTGTGTTCTTAGCTTCCTTAGTTCACGTGATTTGTAGGTATTTCTAGAATTTGCCAAAATTTAATGGGAATGTATCTCTTTCATTCCAAACTGAGGAGGCTAAATTTACCAACAAAGGCTGCTTGTACTTTCAACGCAGTCATTCTGAGGAGCATCAATTTAGGTTGCTGAAGTAATTGGAAACATTAAATCACCAGATAACGTGGTTTGCAATTTGGTTCAAAGAACTTGCTGATAAAATTGAGTGCTTTAGAATTGTCACAGATTTTAGATCAGTTCATAGAAGTATCGTATTTTGTGTCATCATTTTTTCATCTTTGTGTCACATTCATATCATTATGCAGATGTGTCTTATCTTTATATAATTTCATTTTTAAGTAACTACGGCTCTTTTATTTTCTATTATGCGATCGATTTTTTAACGCGAAGTTAGTTTTTGGCGAAATTGTAGTTTCCTTTGGTAAAAGCAAAAACGAAAATGACATTATGACATTCCCAACATGTAGATTCTGATTTACTTCTTCTTGTCTATCAGTATAAACTTAGCGTTTACTTAGGTAAATTTAAATCAATAGCTTTGTTGTGTAAGTACAATGTAGCTGTGAACTTGTAGGGGGACTTTTGCCAATTTGAATTTTTGCTCATGTATTAGTGAGGAAGAGAGAGAGAAAGGACAGACAGGCTGAATTTGATGTCAATCCAGACATACAGTAACTAAACTTGATATTAGAAAATTAACTTAATTAGAGTTAAAAGGGATTCCAATCTTGTCTAAATTTGCTCATTTTATCTTCTCAAATGTATCCCAAGCAGTAGTACAGCTAAGTTTCATGTTTTACAGGAAAAAGCCGATCTTTAGTATTATCAAGTCAATCAACTTTTCTGTTCAGGTTTAGAGAGGAGCGAGAGATAATTGCATATATGTAGGTACAGATAAGCATAAGGAAATTCTTGAATGTGACACACACTTCACAGATGAAACCGGATGGCGCAATGACTATTAAACCCTTCTGAATTTCAAAGGGCATCAGTTTGTGTACGCATGGCTGAATTTATTCTAATGACAGTATCAGTGCTATTGACGTTATTTAACAGGAATTTTGGTTGGGATTTTGTAGTATAAAAAGATTTTGACTTGGAAAATTGTGATGATAATTCTGTTGACTTGAAGTACGGATGCATACATATAATTACAATATGATGGAATTTTAAGAGCAATTTGATTGCAGTGATTGAAGGACGGTTGTCGACCGATCGGACTTTGTTGAATGAAATCATCAGAGCTAGGTCAAGACATGACCTGGAGTAAATATGACAGATCAGGAGAGCTAATTTACCTTACGTTGTAATTATACCTTGAATTTTAGTTGTAGGAAAACAGATGTGTGTACATTTCTTCTCACCATTTAATCAATTTTATCCCCAAATGTGTAAATAAATACGAGCCGTAATCAGTTACAAATGTGTGCTTGCTGCACAAGAAATTATTTATTATATTGAATGCGTTTTAGTCACTTGCAAGAAAACAAGCGTTATGTATGTACCTATATATATTTTGTGAGTACGAACTCATACAAATGCAGGTCGTTGATAGTTTTTGATTATTACTGCGTTACTTGTCTTGACCTTAATCCTGAAATTGATATCGTTACCTGATGATTTAATCATTGAATCTGTCGATTTTAATTTTCCATCTCCTTTTAATGAACTTTCCCTTTGCTCTGTCATTTGGAAAAACTCGAAAGACTATAATATGATACCTACACTATACTTTGAACGTTTGAAGGGAACTCTAAAGTGATGTTTTTTTTCCGATTGTAGATTCAAGCTTAACTTGAGCTTATTATGTTTGTCCTCTATAAATGCATTTTCTTTCTGTGTGTATAAACCATTACTATATATTCTGTATGCAAAATTGCGTTTCTTTTCAAAGTACAAATTACACGAAACACTTAATTTTTTTATTTTCTTCAATTATATTTCAATGCGGATCTGACCTTTCATGGCACTCGTATGTACTAGCCATGCAGAAGTCAGTATGGGGTGAAACGCTGTCAATTTTGCATGTGTGAGGATATAGTAATTATATGTATGTACTTCAGTGCAAGAACGGTGCGGTTCTCACCTCGGTGTGTATGATTTCATGTAGTGTATGATTAAACTTGCTAGGAACCATGCTGTAAAACACAACTCATTTTCGCAAGGCAAAGAAATTAGTCTTTAAAATTTTTGGTGAACGAATAATTTAACCAAGGATTTAATAATTATTATAACGGCAATTAGGTAATTACGAAATAGAGAGAGAAGAAATCCAATAAGATTATGCTAAAGTAAATTCACACCCTTGATTTACATTGATATTTGAACAAGAAGACTGGTTTTGTTCCCCGTTTTGCAACATGAAACGGGGAAGTTGTAATTTTAATGAATTTATGTAAGGAAAAAATCTAAGTAAATATTCGTTTCCGTTTCCATATACACACATACATACATGGACACATACGCTAAAACTAATTTGATAGAACATCTACGCTAATTAATTATCAAACTTGAATCCGACTCACAGTAGGAACAGTTTACTTACAACTTCATTCATCTAGAACCTGTCTGACCAATGTGCTAGCATACATATTTAAAGTAAGACATTATAACTTATGAATTAAGTATTTACGATGAGACGATCGACGACTGTTTTAGTTTAGAGTTTATCAACAAGTTGTACTAGAAATAGCTTTTAAATGTCATAATTTTAATCGTAATGTTATAATTTATCAACCACTGATACTACTTACTACGTTGTAGGGCATTCAATGTTGTATAGACTTTCACTCCTTAACAGTGTAAAATTAAGAATTCAATACGAGTATATAATCATAGACAGGAATTTCGGTCTGGAAGTGAATAATGCGGGTATACATTATGTTACTTATCAATTGAACAAGACTCAACGTCTTTTATAATGTTTTCCCCCCGGAATTTATAGGTTATCCCAGTAATCATTGGAATGTGAGTCACATTTTAAAAACCTCTTCTGTTAACTTGACTCTTACTACTCCACTCTTTTATTTCGAAATTTCCGTAAATGCTCCCAAATACTGTGGTGAATGCTGTAATCGTTTTATTTTTACATTAATTTTAAAAGCCATCATGTACTTTTAGTTGTACTCAACTTACTTTTCCCTTAATTTGAACTGAATTCGAATTCTTCTTTATAAACTATACGGCAGGAGTGAATTGCTAATGCAAATGATAAGGCTCTATTATGAAATAATTTTTATTTGGCGGACCCACTGTATACCGTTATGGTTACTCATCTGTCACCCTTGGAATCCCCATTCTTTTCCCGCAATGTAACAACATTATGAATTATTATATACCTCATTTAAGTAGGATTACCATCCCATACAAAACTTCCCACGTACTCACTACAAGAGCTGCATTTTTAATTTTGTGAAAGAATGTTTTTCTACAACAGCCATAACCCGGTTAGTTGCACCTGAAAAATATGTCATCCTCAAACATGTGTACAGCACTACAACCCAAACATCATTATGCAGCTCTCGAGTGCGAGAAAGTTTTTATGGATATGAATTTCCACCTGTTTGTTTGTGCGGCAAACGGGTTAGGCAACGTTTCCAACCCATAAGTTAAGGCAAAGAAACTTTTATCAAATTTGATTGGAATCTGTAGGAAAACAACTTTTTTTTTGTCTAAACGTACAAATCAAGAAAGCTATTCGGACCTTAAAATTTGTCTTGAAACCAATTAATGAAGCACAGATTTTTTTTTCAAACAATTTTTGTTTGAACTTTGCATTTATGTATGTACATACTTCTCGTTGTTCTCAGTCATGTACATATTGCCAGTCATTCAAATAATTTGGGGTCAACTTAAAAGTAAAATATTTTAATGGAAAATATACCTAATATTCATATTTCAGACGTTGGATTTAATTTTAAGGTTTTATTTGAAAATTTCTTCAGTTTATTTTATGGAATTATAATAACTGCATTATTTTTGTGACTAAACTGGAGGGAAGATAGGAGGCGGAAATTCGAGGCGGTCTTTAGGTTTTTTTTAGATATGGTTATAATATTCAACGGTAATGAATTTTACACTGACTGAAATGAGCTCAAAATGAATCAATACGTATTTTAATAATTTGTAATAATCTTACGCAACCGAATACCAAATAATTAATTTCTGAGGATATTTCTTGTAAAATCTGTAAAAGTATCGAATATTATTACTAGGAACGCTATATATTTTATGTGTGCAGTTGTAAAAAATTGTACACGCCAGTCCAATTTCCGTTTTCATGCCAGGGCAGGGGATAGTAAGTTATATTTAAACCATATGTACTCTAATGTATAAGAATATATTCACAATCACTTTTTAATGTCCGAAACCTTTCAAAACTTTTTCGACGTTGCCCATTCGAAAGAGCGCAAAGTACGGATCAGAATTTAGAGTATGATAATACTTTGGGCTTTCAAAACATTACATCCTTCTTTCGCTATTTTTCTGCCAACTTCTTGATTTACTCAGACAAGCAGAAATAATTATAAGTAAGCATTTACACACCGTGTAATGTATGTACACTAAAATTTAAGAGAAGTTTACTTCATTAGAATTTATGACACAGAAATCGACTTTGACATTGACAAACTGACAATTTGAGCTTGTACTAATAATATAATTCTACTGTTTAAAAAAAAAGTCAGAAAACAGGCATAACGAATGTTTGTGATTGCAGTGTGTGCGAGATATACTCTGTAAATGATAGGTGTACATAGATACATATTTGAAGGAGTCACGTAATGTTGTGCGATCGTTGAAGTGCTTATACGTCAAGTATTTACATTCTCTAAACTTGTTTTTGGGTTATTGTATTGTACATGTAATTGAACGTTATTATTATGGGCCTGAATCACAAAAGATATTGTTGGATCAGGGTACCTGCCGTCAATAAATAGGGTCATGTATAGCAATTGTATAAGGGAAATTTGTTGGGGAGGGACTGTCGGAAGGGAACTATCAAATCGTGGCTTTACAATTAAATCACATAAAAAAAAAAGAAAAAGTTGTATACAAATTATGAACACTTCATAGAAAATTAACTGGTCTGATGATAAAATCAATGGAAAGTGTGCTTAAGGAATATTTAGGAGAGGAAATTGTGCCATGCTCTTGAAACATTGGTGGCTTTGAGGAAGATCCCCTTAATCAACCTTGGTAGTTAAAATATTTAACCTTAACTCAAAGAATCGTACTTGTATATAGTTCTTTACAAAACCAAATGCAACTTGAAGGGTATACTTGAGACTTGCATGCAAGGTACTACTACATATAAATGTTATATAATCATTATGGTAACTTCTAATTATTCAAGACATTATTGACCCGGCTGTAAATGTTAAGTATCCTACTATATGTCCGTGTAACAGTAGTAGGTACAAAAGGTACTTGTGTCTAACTGACTGACACACTCTATAGAAAAATCCCCACTCTCTCACAATTGACTCCCAAACCTTGGATTTACTTGAGAGATTGAGTAATGACCCAGTAAGTATTTAGTGTTTTGAAGAACTGGTGGCCAAAACCTAGTGACTTAATAATCACGATAAAAAATGATCTGTGCTCTTGATTCCGGTATGTATACACATAGTTAAAAAAAACAATACTTATAGTCTTTATGGAACTATCTTGAGCCTTCGCACATACAATGAGTTATTTGTGATTGTCCTCTTGAGACTTTTCATGGCCTAACCTACAAGCATTGGTATAGGCTTCCAATTTTTGTCAGTGAATAATGTGAATTTTTGAATGAAAAATTGATGTAGTAATAATTATCTAATCCTGTACTCATCCTTAAATTTACCAATCAGTTAATTATACGGGGACCTACGAAGGTTCTCAATACTTTCGGTTACTCGGGTACTTACTCTACAATATATGCCTTGTTACTAGGTGGACTACTGTACTTGTGAAAGCTATTAAGGGATTAATATAAATTGTATTTGAAATTTTGAGTCGGTCGGTGAGAGAAGCCCTTGAATGTATCCGCACCTTAACTTGATGTATAATTATTACTACCAGCACTTGTTACGTATAATTAAAACTTACTCTTGTTGTGAACATTGGTGTTGTTAGTTTGTGGTTATAGGATTTGTGACGGCACGGTTTTTAATGGAAACTATTGAAAGTTGTGGATTGAAATATGCTGGCAGTGATGGTAATAATTAAGAACTTGTTGTTACGTATGTGTAAGGTTTGTACTTACTATATACATTATGTTGTTAGACGTGGGGAGGAACGTGAATGTTGTAGAGTTAATAATTTGTTACAATTGACACATATATACGTTGAGACTATTTTTATCATTTTACACGATTATACTTATTACGAATTTAAAAAAAATGAAACCAAACACGACGACTTTTCAGTGATAAAATTTCCTACATGAGCAATTATATTGATATGATGATGATTATGGTAACTTTGAATTTGTGGTGTGGTTCAGACATGTTTTTCATAATGAAGTTCTTTTACATCTTCAACTTTTTCTATAAAGATTATTCAAGTTTTTTAAAACAAAGATTCCATGCAAATAACTGGGATGCGATTGCCATGTTTTCATGAAATGAGCGCCTTGCGTTTATGTTATAATAATTTACTTTAATTATTACACACAACTCTTTGAAGAGCAAGTTCCGATCCGAAAAATATATAGATTATATATATATATATATGAATGCCTGAACCTTCCAACATGTCACCTTTAGTATCAATATGTACGTGAATAATTTTATTAGTAGGATTTAATAGTAAAAATATTAACAACATTATTCTTACTACTGTACATAAAAATACAAAAGAGAAATCCAAGAAAAAAAATACAGAAAATCTGAGAGGAAGCGAAACGTTTGTACATATAGTAACTACGGATATAGCATGTAATCACACTATAATTGAGATTATGGTATGGCATGTAGTAATATCTTGTAGTGATGTTATCTGACGTTGAGAGTTCGTATTATTATTATTATCAAATTATTTGTTCATTTCAACGTGAGGAAAAAAAAAGTTTGGAAAAGTAAAGAATTTCCAGATGCTGGGAAAATGTTGCATAATGCATTCAAAAAATTACAATAATTTGTAATTATATTATTATTATTATTTACTAAACAACTGTAGGTAGAGAGAGTTTAGTTTGTTACGATATATTGAAGAAGCAAAGAAAAAATACAAAAAATATTCCCTTGTGACCACATGCATAGATTTACTATTAAAAAATAGCAAATTGTAAGGAAAAACAATGATGATATTTAGTTTTTAAGGATTTACTTATGTCAATGTCATTTCTGTTTAGCGTTATGTCAGGACACTATGTTGAAAGTGTGTTTTTACGGACACATAGATGCTCCGTCACCTTATAATAAACAATGTGAAGAGGTGACTAGCTCTGCTATGCCAATGAGAGTGAAGTCACCTTTGGTATTTTTCAAATACTATACATTATATTTAGAGTAATTATTACATATAACTACAATACACTCATACCATTATAATGGAGATAAAAAAAAGCAGAAGCCAAAAGTCAAAAAATATATTATTATATTGTGAAGGGTTTTACTTTACGTTACGCTATCATGTAACACACACGTCTAGCAAAATATGAATATACAATATAATCTCTACATTGATGATAATACATATTACTGAAGCAATGACAAAGTCAAATAAAAAAATTCAAAATTTCAAACAAAATTTTATCACTGTGCCCGTCAGATCTTTATTCACTAGTGATTGTACATCCTTACAAAAATCATCCCTGAAGAGGCAAAACGGTCTATGTGGTAATTTGGTAATGCTTTTGTATAGCACTTAGACCATTTTGCCTCTTCAGCGACGATTTATTTCATCAAGTGCTCGATTACATATGTATTATGTAAATCCGCAGGATCATATCATATAATTATGCATATATATACATAATCATCATATATGTATATCTATACATATACCATCACAAATTCATATGTGCTTTATTCAATGATCCGCATACAAATATGTAATTACTGGGAAGGGAAAAGTCAGTATCAGATAGCACATAATTGTTTGATAGAATTCTGTGCTATTCTGTGCTGTTTATGTAATTAGTCTTGAAAGTAATTACATAAAACCTCATGAAAGAAATATTGTATTACTAGAAATGTTTTCACTGACGAGAGGGATTTTCACTCATAGTGTCAGTGTTTGTCTATCATAAAGTAGAATAAATACTTCGTCAGTGTATGTGATGGTAAACAAAGCGTGAACTAATGAATGAACTTCAACTTTGTTGAATCGTCAATATCCCGTACGTAATGTGTGCTTACGACTTGGCTTACAATTCGTCACGGTGATAACTTACAAAATAAGAGACAGAGATTGTCAACGTAGTCTAAGCCAGGGAAAGATGTTTAACATAGTATGTACTCACAGGAGAGAGTAAGCCCTTAGACAGGAGCTATGCTATAAATAAACTTTTGTAGATAAAACTACTGAAACTGAAATATAATACGTGCGTAGAGTCGCCCAGAGAAAGCATTACTGGTTTTTTGTTACGTTCCATGAACATATTTGGTACTGTATGTATCAAAATGTAAAATTTTTGAATTCAAGGGGCACAATGTACTTACCATAAATGAGGAGCGTATTCTATGCACTAATATTATTTCAAAATGACCTTATACCAGATCACTGTAACCTCGACCCTTTCAAGAAAATAAGCATAAGTGACCATTCAGTTTATATACACAAAGATGAGAATTGCGGGGGATGCATGGCTCAAAGTGTGAAATTAGAATTATTAAAGTTGTTGTCGTTGCTCTTCAAAGCAAAATATCACTTTTGTTCACACGTGTAATTTATATTATGTTCCATGGGACTGACATAAGATCCTAAACCTGTGAAGCAGCTATTGGGACTCTGTTTTTGACTTGAAAGGCCTGCATGAGTCATACGTATGAACTACATTTCTTGTAAATGAACAGTACACTTTCTATACAATAGTATCCCTCCCAGGGGCCTTCTGGCACCTGGCACTGTCTCTGGCGCTTATAACTGATGTAGAGTTTAGAAATTTAGAAATATTTTTTTCACTCAGTTTTTTCCAATGCTCTTATGAGAGTGTATCTTATGGCGAGTATGTACTGTAATTAATGGGGATTTTATGCAATAGTATACGAAGGACACGGTGTGGTGATATTGGTGATGGTGAAAGCTTTTATTTACAGTATAAGCATTTGTACTATGGCATGCTGTCATAAATAGAAATTCCATAACATTGCAATAAATGGGAATGAAATAAATATTTTTCCATAAAGAGAAAATACGGTGTTGAGGGTGTCTTTAATAGTGGCAGTCTCTGATGAGATGGATTTCTTGCAGATCAGTGGGATTATCCATCATTAGAGTTTATTCACCGAATATTTCTGTCAGATATTTGAACCTTTATTATTTATTCCATAAGGAGTAGAGGCTTAACTGGCCTGAAAAAGCGAAGTATCATATACAAAATTCTACTTATGTATGTATGTACGGGCACTATGTAACTTAATTTTGTATTAAGATTTCGCAATTCGCTCTTCATATAAGATTTTTGCGAATCTCCTCTACCATGCAAATGCTTTTAATACCAGAACCAGTTTTATGCGAAAACATTCCTCTTTGAACGAGGTATCTGTGTCCGTACGCCCCATCAAAAAATCCTTTTGGCATAGGGACAAGCATTTTTTATTCATTGGTTCCGATCTGTGAATACCTCCACTGATTGTATAACTAATCCTTTATTTTTTTTAAAATTATTAAGTGGTACTATAATTTACTAGAGACTGAAGCACATCCAATTGACTGGAGCAAGCTATTTGAATTTTAATGCAGCGGCGATGAAACCCAAAATCCCAGGTGAGGAAGTTGTTGAGTAAGACACTGGAACATTAACATTGCATTCAAACATTGCAAGTATTGTGCACTTGCGATGTTGCGCCCTCACACCAGCGTGTCTTTTACTTCTGTAGAGTGGAGTTGGAAGAAATTTGGAGACAAATTGGAGCTCAGAGAATTTTTGCAGCAATTCTCTGATGTATTTCTGTGAACCGCAAGGATTTTATGAATTTTAAAGTTCTTGATTAATTGATTATTTGTAAGTAATTATTATAAAATTGGTAATTTCAGATTCCTGTTGCAATCAATGAACCTTCATGGACGGAAATAAAGTGTCGTGATGAACCTGTTAAGTGCTTTTCGACGTTTCTCTCAATTTAAAACTAAAAATGGAATTTTATAAATTTTACTCGTTTTTGTTTTTATTGTACGTTTATATGACTATTTCATTGTTACGTATCTATAAATATATTTGTGCTAGTCATTGAAAGAAGCAATAAAATTTTACTTCCCGGATTTCAGGAATCAAATTAACATTTTGATGACCTTTTACTGCTAAAATTACTATGAAGCCTCTTGGCTAAAATCTTTCATAAAATGTCATTCATTGTGTTTACGAAGAAACTGCAGCACTCTACTTTTTCCAATAAAATTCTTTTTCACCTTGTTGCACAATGTTTTTCCCATCCTAGCTCAAACAAGTAGTACATATATATATATATGTATGTACATGGGGAGGTTGTTTCACCAAGGAAACTATCGAATTGTCTGTGATAGATACACAGGCTTAATTAATCAAAAATTTTGCCTAAACTTACAAGTATTCATTCAGTCTACCTGACAGGCAGTTTAACACAAAATTTGGGAAGAATTTTTACATGGGTTGCTGTGTTTACAGTCAAAAGCAGAGTTGTGAAAAGTGGGATCGACATTTTTGGGAAAGCGACAATTGTATTGAGAACTCAAGGGTCGTGTTATCGTAACTTCGCCATAATATTATATTTTTTAAATGATTTTTAAACGTGGCAATTATTTTGAATGTTACGTAGCGTAATGTAATATGTGTAACGTTGTATGTACATACGTTTGTATGTAGCTGCTGGGTGAATGAGTAATATGCATTTAAAACTTTTGCACCCCCCCCCCTTACCCTCCACCCACGTTTTTAAAGGTTCCGGCGTGCCTACCGTATATAATATAATCTCTAGACATGATGATGACAGTACATCCATATTACTGAAGCACTATCAAAGTCAAATAAAAATGTTCAAAGTATCAAAAACGATTTGTTATTGAGACACTCATATTTGCATTCCCACGTCGGCATACAATATCTGTACTGTTCTGAGTTCTCATTATTGCATATGCATAAATCCTCAGGTATTCGCACAACCAATATAAAACGACTTTAGAATCATGTGTTAATTAAAGCAGAAGTTTTTCAGTAAATGGTACGCACAGAAATATTGGAACATTTAAAGTCATGACTTTAAGTGTTGCAACGCCAATAGAATAAATTGAAGTTGAGTTTGTAAAAAGTGTAAACGCAGTCTTACAACAACTTTGTTGGATCTTCGATAGATTCTATCCCAATGTGTAGTTATGACTTTGTTTAGAATTTCTGGTCAGTACTAATAAATAAGAAGATAATAGCCAAAGGGAGGGGATACCTACCAAAGTATAGCTCAATCCCAAGAAAAATGCTTATCAAAATCTCACAAAAGAGTCATTTCCTTACAACTATAAATATTTTTAGATAGATAATCCTTCTGAAACAGAAACACAAATCAACTAGAGCCAGCGTTGTGTAGGTTTTATGGAGCATTCCCTGAACATATTTGATACTGGATGCAAGTTACATGATATATGTACCTCAATGTAATATAAGTGTGAATGTGAATTCGGGTCGAACCTTGAATATAAATGGAAAGGATATTTTATGTATCATTATAATTTTAAAATTTATTTCCTAGTGTCACTGTGGCCCCGAACTTTTAAGAAAATACACGTAAGTCTGCATCAAGATTAAATATACAAATATGAGACTCATTGCAACAGATGACTCCAAGAGTGGCATTAAAAATTAAAAACATTCTTGAGCGTATTGACATAAAACATCACTTTTGTTGACACTTGTAATTATGTCTTGTTCCAAGTGCCTGAAATAAGAAACTGGACCTGTGATCCAGCTATTAGGACTCTGTTTTTGGCTTGAAAGGCCTCTCTGAGTCATGCTTTTATGAGTTACAGGTCTTTTCTTTCTACAGTGCTCTCTCCCACCCAGCGTAACATCCTTCAAAGGGGCAAAATTGACACTTACGACGTCTGGCCCTCATACTTGCATACTTACTGCATGTACATATAATAGATATGAAGAAATACTAATTTTAAGAAAGGATTAGGCCCAAATACATTTCCCCTGAAGATAAACTGCTTTTATGAGACAGCCTCTTACACCGTGCAAGTGTGCTCCAATAATTACTGGTGACGTTATCTCGGCTATACGAACATCCTCCTGTGGTGTTTGATGACGGTGAAAGCATTGACAAGGAATTAAGAGGAATACAATACGTTCTATATACACAGGAATAATTATTCTAGAAGACAACGCTCCCTTAACGTTTTGCTTTCAGATTAAGTCAATATATATTGTTTATAGTACGGGACAGTTCATGAGTCATTTCTGATAAGAAAAGAAAGGCCCTTACCGCAAACAATCGAGGAGGGAGACAAGACTCGTCTCAGCCTCACTATCGTTGCCAACTTCAGGCTCTGTATGACATCTCAAAAGATTTACATAACTTTGTAGCTGATTGTGAGAGGTAAGCAGTAAGCACTTGGGTATGTTAGGTATGTTTGTCTTACAAAAATTATATGAACAATTAGCTACGGATATGTGCATATATTATTTATGTACATATAGTTACATAGGTATAGGAACAAGCTTGTAAGTATACTTATAAGCTAAATGAGTACCCCGAATTACTCATTGGCTCTCAGTTCATTTAATGTTTATGCCTTAACTTACGTCTACCAATAAGACCCAGTAACAATGAAAGAACCCTAAAGACACCCAAAAGGACAAGTTAGTTTCGTCAGTCAAAGTTTTGGAACAACCCAGAGCTCACTCAAAATCAGAGAATTAGTCTCTGGGAGTATCAAACCGGAGATCTTGAGGATTAATATGATCCGTCAAGCTCGTAGTTTGTAGAATTTATTTATTCACCGAATAATTTAGTCACGTAATTGGACTTTAACTAGTGCATAGGTAGTTAATCGCTATTTTTAAAAAAATAATTTAAATAAATCCTTAGTTTTGATTTTTATTGAGTATTGACAACAAGCTGTATCAAATATCAAAAGGATGGCCATCAAACCCATTATCCCAGGTGGGGCAATTGTTGCACAAAGACACCAGATTATTGCAAACAAACATTACTACATGGCTGCTAGCTCTGGCGAACCCTTCTCCACATCTTTTGCGTATGCAAGCAGAGAAGAATTGGAAGAAAGTGGGAGAATGTGCGGACGAAGGAGGGAATCTGATCATGTGAGTTTGTTGTATTAATTTTCCCAATAATTATCAAATATGATTAGAGGGGAGAGTATATGTAGCTGATATTTGTACATTTATAAGATGGATTGACATCATTAAGTTTATTTTATTTAAAGCGTCGAGGTCACGGTGACACGACACGAGTTTTAAAGTAATGATCCATATAATACACTTTCTATTTATATTACATTATGCATATCATATCCTCTTTCTCCCCCCAAAGCACGGCTTTGCTTCCCGTTTTTGACTATTGTGACCCGAATTCTTGACTTACGTCAATAGAAGCAATTTTTTAAAATCTGGAAACGAATTTGCTTGAAAATAGGGGAATCTTCTTAACTGACGTCAGGGTGCCTTTTATGGGCTGGGCGAAGAAAAAGGAAATGAATTACCCCATGTACAAATGTCTACATGCAAAAGAGATTCTTGACATATTCCTCTGAAAAGGAATAAGACATTAATTTTAACTATTTTAAAGTTCAGGTTAAAAGGAATATTTGTAATAAGTGTTAGGTTGGTAATTTTAGATTCCTGCATTAAGGGGACCTTTAGAGAAGAAAAGAAAATGTCGGGACGTGATCTGCCTGGTGTTCTTTGGCATTTTTCTCATATTTATGGTAAGATGGAATTTCATAAATTCTGCCCATTTATACTTATTTACGCCTTTTCTACAGTCTACATTAAATATGATCAGATCATACTATCAATCTACTCATAGTTTAGGCTCCAGTTGAACTTTCTTTGAAATTGACTGTGTCCTTGTCATCAATATGAAACGAACTTGGTGATTTAAGAATCTTGAATACATTTTTTCACAGGGAGTTGTTGCTGGCTACGTTTTCGTTCATGGCAGGTTTTCTCGACTAAATGTTGATAATTGGGGCAAGTGTGGAGACGGACCTGATTTACAGCTTCAACAGCTCAAGCCTTCACCTCTCACAACCAATCGTCAAACAGATGCCATCCAAATGAGCATCAAAATGACCACTGCTCCAGGATCAAAGGATTCAAATCCTGCTGACTTCTTTTCTGTACGATTCTCCTATATCTTTGTTCACTTCAGTAATTATATGGAAACGTTTTTCTTATCATGTCTGAACCTACTGTATAATTCATTAATGGAAATGTGTCTATCTTACTGTCAACTATATGTACATATTTTGCTCCGTAGGACGCAGCTCTGAAATTTAGTGTCTCTTGGCCTAACATAGTTTACATGTGCCTAATTGCGTTAGGTAAAGTGTTTGTATGCCTTGTAATGTTAATTGATTTTTGCTATTGTTATTACTGATATGTGCGATTGACGAATCTCATAATCTGAAGCTGCATTTTCTGCGGGAATTAATTATAGTCTGATCTAAATGCTTCCCATAGGTTTGTCATTGGTGATGACCGGAATGTTAAGAGCTTTTTCGGGCATAATTATTTGGATAATGATTGCTGTGGTGATAACGGCTGGTGCTGCAGGGTCATGTTTTTTTTGGATTGTCTATACTGGCTTTGGCGGCCCTGACGTTGAGATTTCCTGGCATGATCATAAAGGTCTTGCTCTTCTCGGAGCAGTTATATTTTCAACTATTACGGTATTTTTTTATGGTTTTAAAATAAATCTAATGAAGCTAATTTTAACGTCTCTTATCTTCCGTCTTCACGTTGTGACTCCAAATACTTGGGAATTAAAATTATAAACCGTATATTTCTAACCTAGGCTGCTCTGTTTCTGGTGACATTAGCAATGAAAAAACGAATTGCTTTAGTTGTGAGGTTATTCAAAGAAGCCGGAAAAGCAGTTCATGCAGTGCCATCTGTTTTAATTCAACCAGCTTGGGTAAGTCCAGGAATTTCTGTTCAGTTGTGATTACCGGAGTAAAGCTACTAAATATTATTTAAAATATTGTTTAGCATTTTTTAAAAAATGTCATAAATTATCAAATGTTAATAACCAAAACTCTGGTTTCTAGACCGTTCTGTGTCAAATAGTTGTGATTTACATTTTCGCTATATTGGCACTCCTCATTGAAACCATTCAATTTGAGGACGACAGGAACCAATGTCAGAAGCCTACATCCGTGACTGTAAGTATAGTTTTATATATTTGATCAGAAATTTACTACCGTAGTAATAATTTTATTATTATTATATAACGGAATTCTTAAAACTCGTTTTTTGTTCAGTACTTCCGGTTCCTCAATCTTTTCGCTTTCTTATGGATGTCTCAATTTCTGGTGGCATGTCAGCATGTCGTTGTGGCTGGTGCCATTTCCCGGTGGTTTTTCACAAGGTAAGTTCTATCTTTTTTAACAATTGTATGGTTATTAATGAAAATACTTCTGGCAGTCTGATTTAGTTTAATATTTGATTTTTGTTGTAGGAACAAGAAGCAGCTGGGTTCCCCTCTTCTGGTTAGTTTCCAGAACCTGGTTCGGTATCACCTGGGTTCGGTTGCTTTCGGTTCACTGATAGTTGCTCTGGTGAAATTTATTCGTTACCTTGTAAATGCTATCAAGAATAGACTTCCCAATGGAGGTGGCAAACTCGCTGCTCTCTGTGTGGCTTGTTGCAACTGCTTTTTATGGTGTCTGGACAAGTTCATCAGGTATCTTAGCAGGAATGCGTATATTGAAATAGGTATGAAGCCATTATTGGGCTTATCAACCGTAACTAATTTATTTACTGTACTATTACTCTGCGTCACACTAACTGGATTTTTAATATTTGATTTCAGCCATTTATGGGTATGGATTTTGTCCTGCGGCAAAACGAGCTTTCAATATAATTACATCCAACGCATTGCGATTAGCTACCATCAATTCCATTGGAGACTTTGTTTTATTCCTGGCAAAGATAACTATCGTGGCGCTTACAACCCTCTGTGGTTATTACATTTTCCAGGTAAGCATTTATTGATTGGAGTAAATTGGTTCACATTCTTCGATTTTTAAGGGAAGTGACAATCTTTTTAAATATTGTGTTTATGTTACGTAGGCCAACCTGAGCGAAGGTGAAACTTTAGAGGGAGAATGGGGCCTGATTGGAATCGGAGCGGTTCTAGCATATTTCATCTCCCACTGCTTTATAAGTATCTACGAGGTAAGCCCTGATTAGTTTTAATTTTAAGATAGAAATAATACCTAATTTGTTTACAGATTATTCGAATCCGGATTTTACCATGTAATTTTGTTTTACAAACAGATGACAGTGGACACTATCTTCATTTGCTTCTGTGAGGATACCAAAATGAATGACGGAGACCTAAAACCCTATTTTATGAGCAAGGGCCTGATGGTAAGTTGATTATCACAATACTGTACAGTTTAAATCAACTGAAACAAATACACTAACATTAATGGCAAAATTGTCTTGTATTTGATACTATTACTAGGAATTCATCAAGGCCAGCAAGCACGAGAAATATTAAAGACCCGGTGGAATACAATAATAATTATTGGAAGTTTTGCTACAATTGAAGGCATTTCGTGGATTTTAGACTAGGTATTTTAGTTTTTAAAAATCTGTTAGATAATAGTATTTAGCAATTGCAGTGTATTTTTTACCTTTTAAGCTTCCTGGAAATATGCTCACAAAATGGAATAAAATTGACCTAATTTACAATAATTAGTTCGAATTTTGTGTCAAAGCTTTTTCTTGACACTGTTCTCGACAATGACAAGCACGTGTTTAAGTAAGCTTCAAAAACGTATGTCAAATCTCTGTATCGTATGAATTCTACATGAATTTTTGCTCAGCTTGGACTAATATTATATAATAATTACTTTTTACGAAATGTAGTCAAGGCGTTCAAGTATCACGTAACTCAATAAAATAAATTGTTGAAAAGAATTTTAAAACGCTTAAATTTATTACATATAATTACCTAAAGCATGGATTGGATAAGGTTAATTATGCCAGTAGCATCATCATTCTTCGCAGGATAACTTTTAAGCATTTGGAAATATTCCAGCAGAATTGTCCATTTAAAGTTGATCGGCATATTTCAAAAAGCCAAGTATCAATAGCATTGTATAGGTTCTTTAAAATTCCAAGGATTTATTTCAAGTTTTCAAAAAATAATTAAAAGGGATCTCGACATCCGAAAGACCATTATAACTACTAAGAGTGGAGTATTCCTTTTAATATTTCCAGCAAGTTTGAGTCCAATGGGAAGAAGTCTTGCATATCTTCTCTCTTGAGGCAAAACCCTTCTCTCCAAATTTTTGATTGTCTTCTTTGAACACTCAAACACTTGTGCCATTACAAACACATAAATAATTTCCATAGGAGTGACACCCACTGTCCAAAAGGCAAATGGGGCTAATGAAATCACTGGTAGATCTGAATGTAACTTCACGGAGATGTAAATGATAAGGATGTGACATATTAATATCGTACAAACGGAGTTAACTAGGAGAGATGTGAAGCATTCCTTGAACCAAGAGTTGACGATCATCAGCTCCTTGTAAGCAGTCACGGATTCCCTGGTTCGACGGAAAGCATTTCTAATCCTATTAAATTTGGTAGGCACCAGCAAATCACACGGTTGCTTGTTTAGTTGTTTTAGCATCTTAGAAATGCCTAGACAGTAGCTTAATGCAAATAAGTACACCACGAAAACTAGGCACACTGACAGTTGAAGTAATTCCATTTCAATTAGGAACAAAATAATAAAAATCGGTGGAGATTTCCATGAATTTGGTAACGTACCATAAAAGTATCTGGTATTATGGGGGTCTACCAAAGCTAAACTACATATAGTCACGGACGTAATGATACTTCCTATGGTCATGAATGATGCTAATTTGTCTAGTAGAAAATCCGACGTGTCCCTCTTCATCTTGATCGTATCTGTAAAATTACATAATTTTTAAAATTTTAAATTCATCCTTTGAAATTTTGTATGTTCTAATGTTTTGTGTGTTCGGTCTGATTACCAGTTTGAGTGAAAAAGCTGATGTACATATTATAACATATAATTATTTCTCTCGCATTCCTATTGATCGTCAGTAGTACAAATGCAGCACTACAATGTAACACCGTGATGACAAAGGTTATAATTAAATGTCCCTTCTTTTCTTTTGGGACGGGCGTGAAGGAACTAATCAAGAGAAGAACACACTTGACAAGAGTCATAATTACAAGAATTTTCCAAATGCGGAAAAAATACTTTGACTTTGTGGGCTTCAATATCTCTTTTTTTTCAGTCCATCGAAAAGGAATGATACCACATCTGTTCACAAATGTTATAAATCTACCCACTGAAGTCACGGTTTGCTTTGATAACATTTTGAAAATTGTGCAGTATCACAATGTCCCATGCTTGTTGGGACTGTTTTGTTAGAACACACTTCCAGTGGGATACATTGTTGTGACTATAAACGCTAGAGTTCGGAATGATCATACTTTTAGGCATTTATGTAGTTCCAATGTTAGGAAGTTTTGGTCTGGATCGGGATCGTGATAATTATTTCTCGTGTGGTGAATCGTGAATGCCTCATTGCTGCTAAAGATAATGGGGCACTCAATATGTATAAGGTTATTCGTTGCAATCAATATTGATACATGTGAGCAGTGTCGCAGATACCATCAACGAGGACTAACGACAAGTAAGAGGCATTGATGATCACACATTTTGGGCCCGAATTCCGTGTAACATTCTGTAAAAGATGCACTACAGGGCATCAATGCTATGGCACCTATTTATGTGACAGGTAGAATTTTAAGTGATATAACCCTCATTATGTCTTGGAACATGGCTTAGTATGGTGGGGCTCATGATGTAATGAGTACGGTAATTATTGATAAATGGTTCGTGGACGCACTGGTCTCAATCACCGCATTTACAGAATTGACTAAACGAGGGGACTTCTTACAGCAGCAAAAGCTTACTCACAAGGACAGTTTCACAACTGTCCCAATGATGTTTTTCAGAAACACTATTTTTCAGTGGTGCTTTCCGCTGATGCTAGTTCATGACTAGAGTATAAGGGCAAAATACATAATAATCTTTGCTACAGTGTAAATGCAAAATAAAATTGTCATGATGTGCTCATTTATGCAATACTACTGAAATGGATGATATATTAATTTACTAATTTGCTAAAAATTAAAAACCCAGGACGTTTTAGTAAAGTAGTAAATAAACAAAAACATCGCCTTTAACATTATTTGTTTGATTTATTTTTAGGTAATTATTTATGTCAACACTATTACTTTACTTTTATATACTGTAATGTGAGAGAATCATTGCAATTTTATTTTTAAATTACTGTACAACCAAATTGTTTCCGCGTAATTGTGAATAGCTTTTCAGTCCGTACTATCAATTTACATGGCTTCAAATTAAAGCGTTATAAAATTGTCCTGCAACATTCCTTGGCCCAGGGAACGGGATACGTAAATATGTAAGTTGTCTCTTCCGCAGAAGAGATGTTAATTGTTCTCCAATTCCTATTTGGCTTCCTATATTCTGTTACCAACACTGTCATACACCTAAATTGTAAATATAATTATAATAGTTATGTATCAATACATACATAATTATATGTATGTAAGTATTTATGCACATCAGTTGAAAGTGTTTACGCCGAATTTACGTTTCTACACTGTCGCTTGTAATACATAATTGTTGTTTACGACTTGAATTTAGATGTCGTAATGGAAATGTGGTCGAAATGGGGAATTTCGAACAACAGTAAATGCTCACTGTCATGGCTTTCGTAAGAAAGGCTTTAGTGGTACAATATGATTCATGTTGATAGCAGGAGTGGTCCAGTACAGAATGCACTCAACTGCCATAGTTGAGAAATGGCTTTAAAGCCGAGGTGAAAGTATTGAGAGAGATGGATGCTATGGGTTCTGGTGATTTTGCACCTGGAAACAGAGCGCACTAAAATCTGCTTCCCATTAATGCGCTGCCCATTAACTTGACTAATTTTCCCAAGATTTATAGCTAGTGGAGACCAGCAATTCATTCCCTAAGGATTATCGTTTGGGTCACAGCTCTGTTTGCAGAATAACATGAAACTACTCTCGCGAAGTTCTCAAGGATCATTTCCTTGTAGAGGCATTGGACGGAAAGCACTTTGCAATTACGGCTGCACCAAACTCGAGCATCTTGTTCCAAAGGTGGGCCTCTTCATCATCCCAGCCTATATTCCGCCTATAAGAATCAAAGCTCCAGGGTCCCGCTTATCGGGTCAGAAAATCAATTAAAAATCGCAAATTGCTACCGGTTGACCAACAGCTCAATGAGCAAAGCGATGGGCGTCGTATGCGCTTCACATGAGTATAAATGAAAATCAATTTCCCAGCTTGTTGCAGTAATGCAATTTGTTTTTTTATAAGCAAAATTTTTCCGAAGTTCTCAGAAACTGAAGTATTTAAACTGGTTTGCATATACACGCATGCTGAAATGTTGAAGTGAAGTTTAAAACCCAAGGACAGTTTGTGTGATGTCTATTTTTCTCGAAATATCGAAAAATTTTAAATGGTTTGCACATTTCCATGGTCAGGAGGTTGTGTTGGGGATTTTTTTTCCAGCTTAGCTCAATGGTATTGAAGCTTTTGTGTGGACAAGTTCAAAGCCCACAGCGCCCCAGGATTCCGTTTGTGGAAAAGTTTCCCATAATATTTGGAAAACTGGGAAATTCGAAGTGGTGGTTTCATAATTTTGGAGGTCAGAGAGCTGCTGGCTGCTGGCCTAGTCTAGCGAGACTTGACTAGACCAGGAAGCAAAATGCACATAAAAGAATAGACTTGATTTGACTACGCATGAGTGAATATTATAAAACTTGACTAGAATAGACTAGGACAACTTGCGAAATAACAGGCCTTGTCTAGGCTTGACTTGCATGACTTCATGTAAAAGCTATTTAAGTCACAATTACTTCAGGATCCCTCATGTAGCTGAAAATCAAAGCGAGTAAGCCAGGGGGAAATTCCACCGTCAGTACCGTTTAGTATGCTTAGGTATATGGTTTCGTTTCGAAGGATCAAAACATGAAATTGTCCGCAGAGCCGGTTTAAGGAAATCTAGTTTTTAGGTACAATTTATTCTTTAACAATGCAATTGATTATAATGAAAGCTAGGATACATTTCCCACATTACTTTCAATACATTTTACAAAACAGATTTTTTTTATTAATTCCTTTTAAATTGCAACTAAAATTAAAAATAACTTGTTGTGAAGACAATAATCCTCTTTTTCTTGGAAAAATTTGATTCAACACTCACTGTTAAAGTTGAAAAAACTAACTATAGACTGACACTAAGTTACTTGCTCAAAAATCTTGCTGAACATTATTCTTCGATTGATGTTGTAAACTGCACATGTTATTTCTCGTTTGTAAGTGTTTGATGCAAATAAACATGGGCTACGGGACGATTTTTTGTAAATCTCCCTGGAAAATCATTTCTAAATTTCCCTACTAGATTTTACGTCCCTGCAGGAAGGCCTTCAACACTGTCAGTGGAAAGTGTAAGACAAATTTGAAGTGTAGTTTTGAAATTTTTTGATTTTTTTTCGAAATTCCGGAAGTTGGAAAATTTAAAGTGGTTTGCACATCTACATGGTCAGGATTTTGTGTTGCGCAAATTTATTTTCCCCTAAGCTTAATCACCTCTGTGTCCACAAGGTCAAAAATGAGATCGCTTCAGGATTCCGTTTGTTGAGAGGTTTCCCACAATTTTTTGAATTTTGCAAAACTTGGAAATTCGATGTGGTTGTTTCACCATTCACGAGGTCAGGGAACGTGTAAAACAAATTTGAAGCGTAAATATCCATTTTGCATTCTTTCAAAATGTTCTCGAAATTTCGAAAATCAGAAAATTTGAAGTGGTTTGCACATCTTCGTTGTTAGGAGGTTGTGCTGCTAAAATAGGTTTTCAGCTAAGTTGAATAGCACGGAAGCCTTTGTGTCTACAAGGTCAGAACCGAGATCATTTCATTGTATCGCTTCCATCATAAAATGTGTGCCCTACCCATTAAGGTTGATGACGCTAAAGTTGCTTGCTCATAATCCTATATAGGCTATTAGCGTAAGGGACGGCCTGCCTATATAGTGTATTTGCCTAGAAGGCACATTATTCGCCCACACGCCCCCTGGATATATGTTTACACTTACACACATATGTACGTAAGGTAGTGCGAATTATGATGGGAATGCCCCCTTCAAGACCATAATTAGGTCTCTCAGAATTTTTAGGGGCCAATTGAAGCTGAATGCCCCTTTTGTGGATCTCATGGTGTCTAGCTGTCTGTACGCATGTTATGTGCCAACAATTCACACCAAGCCATTCAATTTTTTCGAAGGGGTAGATGATTTACAATTTCTTTTACATATTAATTTTACCTCACTCTCTGATTTTTGGTTTTTTTAGTGGTCATATTCCCGAATCTCAACGTACAAATCTGTGTGATAGCTTTCTGGGAAGTCCATTAAATTTACCAACAGCGTCAAAATATATTTTGATGCTCGAGTAAACATTTTAAACAACTTTTTTTTCAGATTGAATTGCTCTACTTTCCGCATCCTGGACCGCTGTATAAAGCACTGTTGAGCAGCAGGATAAATGAATTTTAAACAATTTAACTAAAACATGCATAGATATGTATGTTAAATCACTAGGAAGTACACGTTGCCATTAATGTGGGCTAAGGCGAATGTTTTTTCACACCCTGTACAACGAACATAAATTTAATACGCTTACATGTATACAATAAATAGTTCGGCGTATACGGGTCCTTAGAAGCTGTGAAACTCATTATGAACAGAATTTTCCCTAAAATTACAAACACACACACACACCAAGTTAGGAAAAGTTGGATAGGAGGCGGTTAACCGTGCTCAATTTTATAACGAATTTACAAGTACAGATATTAGTTGAACGTGAAAAAGTAGAGTTTAGAAGTTTTTTCATTAAAATAGTAGACTTAGTAAACCTTGATTTTTCGCAGTAGACTAACTTGCCAAATAGTATCTAGTCTACTAAAATAGTAGACATCTGGCAGTTTAACCGTACATCTATACATAAGAATCATGAATGACAATTATGGAACAGCAAATTCTACGATTTATTTAGTTCTTTTCCTAAGCTCATCACAGGATATTTGTTGTAGATAGATCTATCAAAATCATATTGTTTCATGACAGTAATACTGTAATCTGAGTGGGGAAACAGCGAGCATGCCCTGCGTGTGAAACACACTGCGGGTGAGCATGCAATACCGTAGCAATAAGTAAGAATGTAAATAATGTATTTTACACCTTGGGTTCGTGTTGTGGTAGCCACATTGTAAATCATGTAAAAGTAGTTTATCATTTTTAGAAGGTTGCAGAAATGTCAAGTATTTTTTAGGGGTTATATTGTTCAGCTGATTTTCCTTGTAAGTAATGAACTCGTACAAATGGAGGCTCACAGGATATTCAAGTGAACACATGAAGTGGATAGTTGAAAAATATTGCCGTTTTTTCACAATAGCCCGAGATTTTCAGAGTCTTATTCTGCTTGGTCTATTATCTTGCTCGACTCACTCCTAATCTGATTGTGCTGCTTCCTGAAACCAAGTCCTTTCGCGACTCCGATTTTGGTTCCAACGACTCACAGTTACACCGATAGTCTGACAATTTGGAACCGCCTTCCCGACTGGAACTCTCATCCTAAGACAACATCGCGAGTTATGTTGCCCGAATTTTGCAGTAATTTGTCTTTCTTGTCGTACTTATCAGCATGCCCACATCTTTCGGGACTATTGATATGAGCGAGGTTAGAGATATGCACATGCTTTGTAGCATCAAATACATAGATATGTAAATGGGTTTAAGTTTTCAAAGTAAATTCGACAATATTTCGACATAGATTTTAAGGTTGTCGCGTTTCCTAGGAAATTAGGGAAAACTTTAATTAATTTCTGACAACATTTGAATAAGCTGATTTTTCTGGGAAGACATGAAAATGCACAATTTTGTATTATATATTCATACAAGCTAAATTAAAAAATATATATTGCATATATTGTTATCTTTCGTGCCGACTAATACAAAATGTATGTCTCGGCACCGTCTGCCCTGTTGCTATATATTCCCATAATGGCAATGTACTTTCTGCTTTAGATAGAACCAAACTTTACGCACTTCTTCCTGCAAGTAATATTTCGGGTGTTTTCAATTTTCGCTAAAAGATGGTCCTTGAATATTTTTTTAGAAAAACAAAATTTGTCTCCAAAAATTACTTTACTTTTCCACTCGAAACAACCGGATTTCCACCAAACTTTACACATTTATTCCTTATTAGGAGCATCAACTGTGCTTTTAAGCTCAGCTTCGAAAGATATAAAGTCACTTTCTCAGACTTGGGGTGTCCATGCCAGCTGAATTACATCCAGATATTCATAGCCCATTTAAATTCTTTGGCATATCAGAAAACATCCATAGGTGACGCTACATGGAGTTTGTTTAAATTCTGAATAATTTAATCCGCATTTCAAAATATGATTAAAAGGGATCTCGACATCCGAAAGACAATCATAACCACTAAAAGTGGAGTATTCCTTTTAATATTTCCAGCAACTTTGAGTCCAAAAGGGAGGAGTCTTGCGTATCTTCTCTCTTGAGGCAAAACTCTTCTCTCCAAATTTTTGATCATCTTCTTTGAAGATTCAAACACCTGCGCCATCAAAAACACATAGATGACTTCCATTGGCATCACACCCACTGACCAAAAAGCGAATGGAGCCCATGAGATCATTGGCATGTCTGAATGCAACCTGACGGCAATGTAAATGACTAGAATATGGCAGATTATAATCGTAGAAATGGAGTTAACAAGCAGAAATGTAAAACATTGTTTGAACCAAGAGCTAACTATCATCAACTGCTTGTACGCATTTACGGATTCCCTGGTTTGACGGAACACATTTTTAAGCCTGTTAAACTTGGTAGGCACCAGAACACTACGTTGTTTGTTTAAGTCCTTCAGCATCATTGTCATTCCAAGGCAGAAGGTTAAAGACCAAAAATATACCGTAAATACTATGCATACTGACACTTGGAATAATTGCACTTCAATAATAAACAAAACTATAAAAACGGGTTGAAGTTTCAAAACATTGGGCAATGCACCATAGAAGTATCTGGGATTGTGTGGATCCACCAGAGCTAAACTGCATATAGTCACGGACGTGATGATACTTCCTAGGGTCATGAACGATGCAAATTTTTCTAGCAGATAATCCGATGTATCCCTCTTCATCTTCGTTTTACCTTAAATTCAATTATTATTATTTTAACAATTCTTTAAATTTGTAGGTATGAACAATATACTTATAGGTTTGTGTATTATATTTGACTACCGTTTTTAGTAAAAAAGCGGATGTACATATTATAACATGAAATTATTTCTGTGGCATTCCTATTGATTTCGAGTAATACCAACGCAGCACTGCATTGTAATATCATGAAGACTTGAGTTATAATTACATGTCCCTTTTTTTCCTTTCGAAAGGGCGTAAAGGAACTAACCAGGAGTAGAACACACTTAAGTAGCGTCATAAATACCAGTAGTTTCCAAACGTAGAAAAAATATTTGGTTTTTGTTAGTTTCAGTTTCTCTTTTTTTTCACTCCATCGAAAAGGAATGATACCACAGTTATTCACGAAAGTTAAAAACCTACCCACTGAACTCACTGTGCGTTTTGATAACATTATTTTGAAAAGTTCTTGCACCAGCATCACTTGCCTGTTGGACTACGTATGTATGTTAGAACACTACTCGTGAATGAATGATTGCTATGATCACCAATGATAAAGTTTGGGATGATCTAACTTTTAACCGTTAGTACAGTTCCAATATAATCGTGCGAGGAAGATCTAGAATTCAGACTTCACTAGCTCTAGAAAGCAATTGCTGGCGTTGTAATTGCCTAATTGGTGTAAACGGTCATGAGTTTCTGAATATGTCATGTGTGTATATGTGTACATTTTGGAAGGCAGCGTCTGATGGAATGCCAGCAGAATAAATAAGTATTGTTCTATCGCCGTATGAATGCGAGCTCGAAATGAAATAATAAATAGAAAGCGTTGTTAGAGGAGAACTCCGGCACATTATTATGGTAGTATACGTATTTCTGAGACAAGAGCAATTTTGAAGCGACATGTTCACCCTCATAGCTTTATTAAACATACATAGTTTTTCTGTATACTGAATGCTTTAATGAGCGTCGTTAATAATAATTACTTTTGGTAATGCCCCGTAGGCTCCTTATCTCACTGGACACATTTGCCGTACTTAGAATTATCTGAAGGGTATTAGTATAGCCAATGATACAAGCTCTTGCCGTGAGTGTAAAGCTTTCACGAGTGGTTTTTGTTCTGCAACCTAATAATTACTCCTGAATTTTAGAGAATGGCCGCTGTCACCATTTCTTTCAATTTCCTAGTATACGGTCGTACTCACAGGACAACGTTTTCAGGTGATACAAGTTATACAGAATAAATTATATTTTTCCAGCATTTGTCTATGAAGTGCATATCTGTCGCAGCCATAAATGCAGCCATTACGATATACATATTAGAAATTGATCTGCTGCAGGGAACTTAAATATGGTATTTTATGTTAAATTATGCAATATTGAGATAATAACTTGATATTACCCAAGCGTCAGTCTGCTTTTTTAACGTAAAGAAAAACTGTGTCTACTCTTTTTATGGGTTCATCAATAAAGAGAACAAATTTTTATGCTAAAATGAACAACCCTTTTTAGTAGATCTGTAACTTTTTATTCTGCCTGGTTACGTTAGCAAAGCGTTTTAGACACAACAAAGCAATTCTATTCTTACCGATTTTGTTTCTTTTTCATTTTAGCAGAGTTGAAATGTGTGAAATCGAATATTTCCGTAATATGTTGAGCAGCTGGTACTTGGTATAAACTGGATGTTATGTACCCTGTATATACGGTTTTAGAATACCCGGAATAAGAACTCTCTTGTAACACATTGCATGTGTTTTTAATGGAATGATTCAGGAGAATCGTTATTTCTCTAGAAAGAACAAAAATTTGTAGTACTCAAATAAAAACTATAGTATTTATGCCATCATTTCCTGACGTCTCCCACTGCTTCATAGGAAACTTCGTACTTTCGTTTAATTAGCTACACCTAATAATTATACGATTGAAGATTTTTTACACAAGGAACAAAATCTACAAGGAAGACCCGATTATGCTTTGAAGAATACAATTTTCTCCAGAATATTTCTGAAAGTATGAATTGAAGTTCAATCACATGGCTAAATCCATAACGACTGGTTTACTATTCCTGGCACAGGAAACCATGGGATTGACACCTTCCTTTGCCCAGCGTATTTTGCCAAATTTCGCAACCAGTGGTGGTTCCATTGTATCTTGTATCCTCTTGCTTCCCCATACCATACCATCTGACCTATTAAGATGGGTATCCCATCAGCAGTTTCCACGGAGAAATAGGAATGCCAGGAAATACAGTCGGCAGGTCAACAAGTTACCTTGTGTGTATGCAGAGTTGTAGAGCATTTTCCAGGTTCAAATTTATTGTGGTAATGAAACATAGTTTTCTGAGCACAAAAATTGAATCACTAGTTAGATTCAGAATATTCATCCAAATGTGTAGGGGCACAACAAGTGAAAAGTCCCAGATTCGAATGTCTGGTTATTTTCTTGTTCGTTAATATTTTATAATTACAGGAACAAAAACACCCAACTCACAATCAATTTAATTTCAATGACAAAAGATGATATAATTTGTCACTCGTACGAAAATAAATTTTACACAAGCAGTTTTTAAACTTGCATTCGACAACATATTGATAAAACTATTATAAAATATGATGCCCGTGGATGTTAACAGGGACTGTGATGCGGTGTCTGGGTTATGAATGGCGTGGAATTGTGAAAGCTAAGAAATGAGTAGTAGCAACGATAGGTTTTAATTTTAAAAAGTAAGTTTAATTTAATGAGTCAAAACGAATACAAGACAAAAATTGTAGGGAATGGCTGTGTGTTGATCGAAGGGAATGTCAACGAGAGCTGGTCTTCTTGAGACCTAAAGTGAACACAAAATGCTTTAATTTGGAGGGAGATAGTCACTGCACAAAAGACCAATGTAGGTCACAGTTCTGGATCCTTCCAGCTTATTTACTTATTCTAAAACATTGATAAGGTTCACGGGGTCATCAGCTGCTCATGCAGGTCTAAGTGAATGGGAAGGTAGGTAAATGTGATAAGGCTGGGAAATATGTTAATGAACATTAACATTCCGCCCGCCAAAACATAACATGTTTTTATTGGGAGATGTAGGATACTATAATAATGTTTACAATTTGTCTACTTTATCATTCTGGCTTTCCTGTGGTAGTAACACAAGTTTGGAGACTGGACGTTTGAAGGTTCCTCTTGCTGTCCTCACTGTTACTACTCGGACGAGTTGCTTCTCATCTGCTTGGTTCGGATGAACTTCTTCTACCCGAGCGAGGTTCCAGTGTTGAGGAGGTAGTTGTTCGTCACGTATTACTACCAGATCTCCAACCTGGATGTTGTCGCGGATGTCTTTCCACTTGGTCCTCCGCTGCAGCTGCTGAAGATATTCATCTTGCCAGCGTTGCCAGAAGTGTTGCTTCATGTATTGCTGGTGCTGCCAACGGCTGAGTCGGTTAACTTTGAGGCTGGTCAGGTCAGGCTCTGGGATTGCTTTTAAGGGCTGTCCTATCAAGAAATGCCCGGGCGTAAGAGCTTCAAAGTCGGATGGGTCGGTTGAAACTGGGCACATGGGTCGAGAGTTCAAGCACGCTTCCACTTCCTTCAGAAGCGTGTCGTATTCTTCGTAATTTAGGCACGCCTTTCCAATGACCCTCAGGAGATGGAACTTGGCTGATTTGACGGCTGCCTCCCATAATCCTCCCATGTGTGGCGCGGCTGGGGGAATAAACTGCCACTTGATTCCATCCTTGGCTAGGGCTCTGGTGACGTCAGTTTGAAAGGAGTCAGAGTTGACATGGGCAAGAATTTCTTGGAGCTCTTTCTTTGCCCCCACAAAATTAGTCCCATTGTCACTTTGGATGGTGTTGGGCAGGCCACGACGGGATGCAAATCTTCGGAGGGATGCGAGGAATGCGTCTGTTGACAGGCTGCTGACTAGCTCCAAGTTCACAGCTTTAGTGCATAAACACACGTAGACTGCGACATAGGCTTTTAATGTCTTGGGACTTCTTCCAAAGGAGTCCCTCAGCTTTACGGGTCCAGCATAGTCGACTCCAACGTGCGTGAAGGGTCTACTGGGGTTGACACGTGGCTGGGGAAGTTCTGCCATTAGCTGGTTAATGGTCTGGGCTCGCTGGATAACACAAGTCTTGCACTTGTTGAGAATCCTTCTGACTTGGCTCTGTCCTCTGATTAGCCAGAATCGTCGTTGGATCATTGACAGGGTGAGTTGGGTTCCAGCGTGGTTGAGACTGTGGTGGCTGTGTAGGATGATGAGATCTGTGATATGATGGCGGGGTAGCAGGACTGGATGACGCTTCTCAAATTCAATTTGGGCTCTATCGATCCTACCCCTACTCTGAGTAGTCCATTTTGTATAAATGGAGTTAGCGACAGTAGTGGCGACTTCCTGGGTAGTTTTCCGTCCTTAAGAAGGGAGGATATTTCTGGTGCAAAGGCCTTCCTCTGTAACCACCGGAACCATCGGTCTTCCACTCGGCGTAGCTCGGCTGGAGAAAGTGGACCTTTCGGAAATTCCTTTACTCTGGATTTTAAATGAAGTCGGTGCCACCAGGCTGTGTGATGTCGGAGACGATTCCATTCGGAGTAGCGATTGGCGATGACACTAGGGTCAAAGCTATTTCTTCCGTTCAGTTCGGAATTTAATAAGTGGGTCTCTCCGGTCGGCATCTTCTGTTCGGCTTGGATTTTTAATTGTTCATGGGATTTAAGTGGTGGTTGGGGTGTCTGGCTGCCTGTGGACGGAGTGTAAGCATCTCCATCGGGGTCCTGTCTGAAACAGGTCACAGGTTGGGGATCGGGAAGTAAAGACTGCAGGAAGGCAGGCCCTTTGAACCAAACATCGTTTTTGAGGAGCTCTTTTGCTGTAATTCCTCGGCTGGGAAGATCCGCTGGGTTGAGGGTTCCCGGGACATGTCGCCATTGGGATGGAGGAATGATCTCCTGGATTGTGATGACTCTGTTCCTCACAAAAGTCTTCCATTTCTGGGGATCTGACTTGATCCAGGCAAGGGTGATGGTGGAATCCGTCCATGCAACGGTTATGCCTTGAGCGGGTATGGCCTTTTTGACGGAGTCCATTAGCTGGGCAAGGAGCACGGCTCCGCTGAGTTCAAGCTTGGGTAATGTCTGAGGTTTGGTTGGCGCAACTCGTGTTTTGGAGATGATGAGTCGGGTGTGGGATGATGTGGAGGTTAAGGTCCGAAGATATACGGCTGCCGCATATGCTTTCTCCGAAGCATCTGAAAAGCCATGGAACTGGACTTCGTGACCGCCGGCGTGGCTAATGCATCGGGGGATGCGTAGTTCCTGAATGGCCTTCAAGTCGTCCTGGTATGAAGTCCATGCGTCCAGGGTTGGCTTCGATGGTACGGAATCCCATCCTATTTGCTCTTTCCATAGTTCCTGCATGACCATTTTGGCTCTCACGGTTACAGGTGAGATGAGTCCAAGGGAGTCGAAAACTTGAGCAATCTGGGATAGAATTCTTCGCTTTGTGGGTTTTACTGTGGGACTGGCTGAATTTATGTGGAATCGGAAGTCGTCACTGTTGGAGTTCCAAAATAGACCAAGAGCCTTCGTGCCCTCGTCCTTGTCCAAGTTGAGAGGATTGGTAGATTCTCTCATGTCAGGGGGTATGCTGGCCATGACGACTGGGTCTGAAGAGATCCACGTCCTTAGGATGAAATTGGCTTTGCCTGTGAGCTTGACCAGGTCTTGTTGCAGGCGAATGGCTTCTTCTGTGGAGTTGGCGCCGGTGAGGCAGTCATCCACGTAGAAATCCCTTTGAAGAATTTCTGCAGCTTTGGGAAGTTCGGCTTGGTAATCCTGGGCTAGTCGCTGGAGCGTTTTGACGGCTTGATATGGAGCGCTAGCGGTCCCGAAGGTCACTTTTCTGAGCCGGAAGCATTGTAACGGTTGCTGTGGGTTGTCCCTCCAGAATATCCGCTGAAAGTCTCTGTGGCTGGGGTGCATATGTACATACAAGTACATCTGCTTTATGTCTGCTCGGAGGGGAACGGCCCAGAATCTCCATCGCATGAGGATGGCTGTCAGGTCCTGTTGGAGTACAGGCCCAATCATCAGTTGGTCGTTGAGGGATTGTCCGGATGAAGTTTTGGCGCTCGCGTCAAAAACTATCCGTATCTTGGTGGTCGTGCTGCTCTCCTTTAGAACGGAGTGGTGTGGCAAGTAGTATGAGAGGGAATCAGCTACGTTGGCTTCGTTGCTGGGAACGGGCTCTACATGACCATCTTGAATGAGGTCGTTGATGGCCTGTGTGTACTCCAACTTTAACTTCGGAGTTTTCTGGAGTTTTGACTCTAGTCCTTGGAATCTCCGGAATGCCATTCCTTTTGAATTCCCCAGGGCTGGTTGTTCTTGTTTGAACGGAAGCTCTACTTGGTAGGACCCATCGGGCAATCTACAGGTTGTCCTCTGGTAGTGCGCTTCTATGGCAGTTTCTTCTGGCGTGAGTATCTTCTGGTCTGAGGGACCATGCTCGACATTCCAGAATCGTTGAAGGTCAAAGTCCAGGGTTGTTGTAGTAAGGCTGTTGCAGAGGGAAGAATCGTCGGACTCAGTTGTTCGTCCTCCTCCTACGAGCCAACCTAGGCTTGAGAATTGAGCTACGGGCTCACAATCCTTTCCTTTGAGGATACCATCTTGGATGATGTGGAAGTAAATATCGGTGGATAATAAAACTTCCGCCTTCTTAGGAATAAAATAATCGGGGTCGGCAAGTCCTTGGGCGGGAATGTGGCTCCATTTGATAGGGTTCAGTCGAAGTTTAGGGTAACTTCCACCAAGTTTCTGCACAATTAGTGCCTTGGTAGTAAATTGAGTGTTAGGGTTGTCGATGGATGAAATTTGTAGCTGGACAAATTCAGTTGCTTTCAATACCTGCAGTCCTTGGAGAGCTTTGACTAAATGCGGTTGTTGTAGTTGTTGTCGTTGGAGTCCAAGCTTGTTTACAAGGGCGTCCAGGATAAACGACTGGTCAGAGCAATTGTCAATGATTGCTCGGCTGCGGATTCTCTCTCCTCGGTGGTTACTGATTGTGATGCAGGCTGTGGGCTTTAGTTTGGTAGAGGTCAGGGAATCTCCGGTGAGGTTGGTCCCTGATGTTGTGGTTTGTGGAGTTGCTTTTGCAAAGCAGGAGTGTAACAGAGTGTGATGCTTCTGGGAGCACTGGCGACAAGTGCCATTTGATTTGCAGTTTTTCCAGATATGTCCGGCGGCAAGGCAGTTGGTGCAGAGTTTTGCGGTGTCCACTACCTTCTTTCTGGAGTTCTCTGGGGTTGATTTTAGTTTTGTACAAGCATGGTGGGGATGATCTCCGTTACACATGGCGCATTTCTTGCGTTGAAAATTATTCAGATAATTCTGTTGTATGCTTGGGTTGGTACTTGGAAATTGGTTAGAATTACCTTTTATTTGTGGTGCTGCTGACCCTGTTGATGTTGAAGGTTGAATGAGTAGTATCTGCTTGTCCAAGAAGTTGAGCAGACTTTGCAGGTCGGGAATGCTGCTGTCACTAAGGGTGTGGTTGAAGCGTTCAAGGGTGACGCTGTCTAATTTGCGGGTCACTAGTCTTGCCACGAGAAGGTTGCCAATATCTGCGCTGCTGTCGATTGCCTTAATAGATGCCAGGGCATTAGACGTAGAATTGGAAATTGACATGATACTATCGGGACTTCGGGAAGTTGAGGGTAGGTCTATGATGGTGTCTGCCAGTTTGAATGCAATCTCTCTAGTGTGTTGAAACAGTTTGGTTATTCTGTCGTACGCTACGGTGTAGTTGTCGTCTGAGATGGGGAAAGATTTGATGGCTTCGGCTGCTCTGCCTTGTAAAGCCGCAAACAGGTACGTTAGCTTCTCTGCTCCTGATTGGTCTTTGCGGACGTGTACAGCTTGGTTGAACCTGTCGCGGAAGGGGAGCCAGTCCTCAAATTTTCCGTCAAAGGTGGGAAAGAAGAAAGTTGGGGAAGCTTGGGCTTTTGGTTGGGAGTGGCGGTGTGGACAACTGCCGGAGTAGACGATTGAGAGGGGATACCTGCTTTTATCCGTTCTAATTCCAGACGCTCTTCCATTTCTAACCGTTCCTTCCTGATCTTTTCTTCCAACTCTTTCTTTTCAACCGCTAGATTTCCGTCACAAGCGGAGAGGAAGTTGTAGATGGTTTGCATTACCGTATCTATTGCTTGTTGCTGTTTCTCAACGTCATCTTGCTCGTCTTGGCTAGACGCTGCGTGTGTTAGGTCTGTGTAATTGGCCTCTATTTGCTTGTTGAGTTCATCGTATTCGCCTTCGATCTTGTCATATGTCTTGAGGGATGTCTTGGTGGGGTCATGCCCGTCGACCTTATTCTTTAACTTGGTCACCTTACTTTTTAGGGTTTTACGAGTAGCCTTGAACTTGTCGTAGGACATGTTGATTTTGGATAGATTTGTGGGCTTCGGCTTCTTCAACACTCACCAACAAAACACTAACACCGGCGCTAGTAGAATCACAAAAAAAACTCGAAGGACCAAAATGATGCCCGTGGATGTTAACAGGGACTGTGATGCGGTGTCTGGGTTATGAATGGCGTGGAATTGTGAAAGCTAAGAAATGAGTAGTAGCAACGATAGGTTTTAATTTTAAAAAGTAAGTTTAATTTAATGAGTCAAAACGAATACAAGACAAAAATTGTAGGGAATGGCTGTGTGTTGATCGAAGGGAATGTCAACGAGAACTGGTCTTCTTGAGACCTAAAGTGCACACAAAATGCTTTAATTTGGAGGGAGATAGTCACTGCACAAAAGACCAATGTAGGTCACAGTTCTGGATCCTTTGTGACTATTTCTAGCCTTTATAAATAGCACTCTCTGTTTAGTTTCTGTAGATTGTAAAACTTATAGTAATGTCAATGTTTGACTCTTGTAATCTATAGTGTATTTGTCTATGTAGAATATAATTACTTACTCATATGTATATACTTTGTATTTCTTTAATTATTTCATAGTTAAGTTTACGGCCGTTTGTATGCGTGCACAAACTACTCAGTAAGAGGTTCAATATGTTAAGAGAAGATAATCCGCGCGTCAACCCATGTTGCCAGATTCTGCTTCGGAATCTGGACTTCTATGCATTTGTTTCGAATGGTATCTCTGTATCTATTTTGTTCTGATTCTTATGAGTAAAGTTGGCAACAGCCTTTGTCATTCATTTTTATAGTAGAGCGTCTGTTAGCAAGTCCCATTGATTTCATATATGACAGGTCCCATAGATTCCATGTACAGCAAGTCCCATTTTGGTTATTACGTCATACCCATTCATTCAGACTATACCCCGAGCGTACATACCTACTGGTTGGAACTACACATCCTCGCTCATTTTCCCTGTGGTATTCCGGATCTTACCTGTTACACAAGGAATCGGTATCGTGAGTTGACAAAATTTAACCATTGTTAAGGAGTAATTTATGAATGTTTATGAGGTTGGTTCGTAAAAACGCGTTTCGCGGATTTACTCGCTACGGAAATATCGGTTAGCTTGCTAACTGTAGGTTATATGTTATAGGGTGCTGAGCCTGGTTCGGGTTCAGCCATCACTCATACCTGTATCAGGTTGGGACTTAGAGGAATTCATTATTCTCTGACATTTAGCATTTCTGGGTTAATAGTTACTCGTAAGTGCTTTGCTTTCTAAACTATTATTTGGGCATGAATAAATGTGATTGTGTGATTAATGTTGGAATTGTTGGTATAGTTTGGGATATGCGAGAGTACATGTAATAATTCTTCTAAAAGCTTTTTAATTATTATTTTATGATTCAATTCTCACTTCCATACCCCTGAGCCACTGATTGTTAGTGAGAATTGAGTAAGCCTAAAATAACTTGCTTTTACACCCGGGTAGAAGATAAGAGTTATTTTATACGCTCTGATGGATATACTGTTGTATATGACTTCAGACGTTTGTGTGACTATGGCTTGCTCCATTGAAATATTCTTATTCTAATTTCACCTTTTTGTGTTAACGTGATAACGCTTAATTTTATGCATTTTTCCGCTCCGTTCACTCGGCTGTTACCTTAAACTTGCAATCTTAGCCCCACTCACTAATGCTATATCAACGTGATAATATGTACAATGTTCGGGTCATTTTCTGCTACACCAATGTATAGATTTAAGTGATAATATTTGTCATTTATCAATCCCTAATGTTGTCTGTTTGGATGAGTGGACTTTTGTAACTAATCGGTATATACAAGCTATTCTAAGGTAATGAGCCAGTCTGTAATTGGCATCAGTACGTGTAATTTGGCCCTAATTTATTTTGACAAAATTAAATAGTAACGCAGTTTTAGTACAGTAAATCTCAGTTTTCCCCAGCCTGCATTTTACTTAACTCATACTTTTTCTCGCACACATTCATGCTTAAGCCATATCATTTCTGGTCCTTCGTAGCCGAATTGTGATTTAAAGTTCACAGTGTTATCTGAACCCTCGTGTGTGTGAATAAGTTTTGTGTTGTGTTAGTGCAAAATGGCTACACTTGCTAAGTTACAGAAGTCTCAAGCGTCTGTAAAATCTACGCTGCACACGATTGAGAAAGACCTCAATGCTACAACGGGCAAGGTTATTCAAGTGCGCTATGAGCGTCTAGTGAAAATTCTTGACCGTCAAGAAGTATCCATGAACGAGACTCACACCGAAATCTACAGACATCTTGCTAACGCGGCTGAAGAGACTGTACAAGACACTGAGTTTGGCTTACTGTACAACTTGCATCTTTCCCTGGTCGACAGACTCGATCAGTTAAAACCAGACTCAACCCCTGTTATGACAAGAGCAAAGGTCAAATTGCCTGAACTTGAAGTTCCTCACTTTGATGGGGATATTGCGACTTGGAATTCCTTCCATGATTTGTTTGTTGCCACTGTGCATAATAGTACTGACTTAACCGCCGCCCAAAAGTTGCAATATCTCAAAACCTCCCTGAAAAAAGATGCTGCCAATGTCGTCAAACACCTTCAAGTCACAGACTCCAATTATGATGAAGCATGGATATTGCTTAAGAAACGTTATGACAATAAGCGAGAAATTGTGACATCCCACCTCGATCGCTTAACTAATCAACCGCCGCTCAAAGAAGAGAATGGAATCCAGCTCCGTAAGTTGATTGACATTACGCAGGAATGTGTGCAAGCCCTTAAGGTTCTCGGTCAACCCACTCAACATTGGGATAGCATTCTCGTCTTTCTCATCTCCAAGAAAATTGACCCAGAATCGAGACGACAGTGGATTCTTTCCCTGACCACTACTGACCTTCCAAAATTTGATGATTTCATCACATTCCTTGAGCAGCGTGCGAATGCTATCACTGAGAATTTCAGTAAACCCAAGCCATCCTCGTCAGCTGAAAGAAAAGTTGTGTCCCATCTTGGTTCCCACTCTGTTAAGTGTCATGTGTGTTCCGAATCTCATTACACATTTAAATGTCCCAAATTTCAACAACAGTCTATTTCTGAACGCCGTGAGACTCTACAGAAGAAAAGACTATGCTTCAACTGCCTTCATGCAGGTCATGTGAATAATGCATGCAAATCCGAGCAATCCTGTCGGATCTGTAACAAGCGTCACCATACAATGGTTCACATTGAGAAAAAGGACGACAAATCAGCCCAATCTGCATCAAGTAATACAGTTACAGTCATAGCCAGTTCATGTCCAGCCTCCTCTGTTATCTCGACTCATGTTTTACTCCCTACTGCCATCGTTTACGTAATGGACAGTAAAGGTTATTCGCAGTCCTGTAGAGCTCTCTTGGATTCAGGCTCCGAAGTTAGCTTTGTCTCTTCCAGTTGCGTAAAAAGGCTCGGCATTCCAATTGAAGAGGCAGATTTGCAAATCCACGGCGTATCTGCTGCTCCAGTAGGGTCATCCAACGGAAAGGTTCAGTTGCAAGTTTCTTCCCGTATTTATGAATATGCAACACCAATTGAAGCTTATATACTGCCTCGTGTAACCAAACCACTTCCAACTACTCCCGTCCCTGGATCTAGCCTAAACTACATTAAAGGTTTACGATTAGCTGATCCATTTTATTTCAGACCTGAGGACATTGACCTTCTCATTGGAGCCGATGTTTTCTCCAACATTCTTCGTGCCACTCCTGTCATAGTTGGCCCACCAGGATTTCCTAATGCTATTGACACAGAATTTGGTTGGGTTATCTCTGGTCGTTATCATGCTAATGTGCCCACCAATATCTCCTCACTTCATGTCCATTGTGAGCTTGAATCTATTTTGAGAAGCTTCTGGGAAATAGAGTCAGCCCCTTCTACTGCAAGTCCTGTCCTTTCTGTTGAAGAACAACTTTGTGAGCAACACTACGTGCAAACTCACCAACGCCTGTCTAATGGAAGGTATATGCTGAGGCTACCGTTCAAACTCAACACACCTGTCCTTGGTTCATCTCGTGACCTAGCCATTCGCCGACTTCAAGCTGTAGAGCGTAGATTGACTTCTCAGCCAGCTATGTACAATATGTACATAGACTGCATGCGTGAATACATACGACTTGGTCATATGGAGAAACTGCCTCCCAATGAAGTACACTCACCGTCGAATGCTTTCTACTTTCCCCACCATTGTGTAATGAAAGCATCCAGTACAACTACTAAGTTACGAGTAGTTTTTGACGGCTCTGCAAAAACTTCAAATGGAATCTCCCTAAATGAAACCCAAATGATTGGACCCAAGGTTCACTCTGATCTTCTTCCCATATTATTGCGCTTTCGTATGTGGCTACTGTCAATCCTCGCAGATGCAAAGATGATGTACCGCCAATTTCTCATTCATCCAGAAGATCGTGTTTACCAGCGTGTAGTATGGAGAGAAAGTCCCACATCTCCCATAGAAGATTATGCCCTCTTAACTGTTACGTATGGTAATGTCTCAGCCGTACATCATGCAAACCGAACTGTACAACAGTTAGCCTTGGATGAAAAGGTAAAGTTTCCTCTGGCATCTGAAGTTATCCTGCGTGATGCTTATGTTGATGACATCTTATCTGGAGCCGACAGTCTTGAAGATGGTTTGACTCTTCAGAAGCAGCTTCTCCAGATGTTTTCGTCTGCTAAAATTGAGCTACGAAAATGGACTTCCAACAACGCTAATTTCCTTTCCCATTTGCCCCAGGAACTTCGTGAAGTCCAAGTCCCTTTCCCTCTTGATGTGGATCAAACCGTGAAAAGTTTAGGGTTGCAATACAGCCCAGCTACAGATTCCTTTACTTTCTCCGTCGTACCCCCACCTAACCGTAAAGTTAGTACCAAAAGGACCCTCTTGTCTGACATCTCCAAAATATTTGATCCGTTTGGGTGGCTTTCCCCAGTCACCATAAAAACCAAAATCCTATTTCAAACTCTTTGGAGCCGCGAATTGTCTTGGGATAAACCATTACCTGAAGATGTCATGACTACATGGACAAAATATCATCAGCAACTTCATTCCATAGATTCAATCCGAATTCCTCGTCATGCAATTCTCCCCAACTCCATTCGTTTTAGCCTCCTTGGATTCTGTGATGCTTCACAATCTGCTTTTGCTGCCGTTCTATACATAAAATCTACTACAGCCTCTGATGAATCAACTGTCCAATTGTTGCTTTCGAAAACGAGAGTAGCTCCAGCAAAACAGGAATCTTTACCACGCCTTGAGCTGTGTGGGGCGGTGCTATTGTCAAATCTTGTCAAATTTGCCCAACAACACCTCCTTCAAACCTTTGAATCCGTCCACTTATGGACTGACAGTACAATTGTGTTGCACTGGATCTCATCCCCACCTTCCCGCTGGAAAGTCTTCGTGGCTAACCGTGTATCACAAATTCAACAACAGTTTCCACGCTCCCATTGGCACCACGTCCGAAGTGAGGATAATCCTGCAGATTCCGCATCCAGGGGAATCGATCCGAGTGACTTAGCTTCTCACCCCCTCTGGTGGACTGGACCTTCATGGCTAGCTACAACTGATTATAATTTTGAAGACCAAGTTTGCATCCCTGATGTCTCACTTGAAGCTAAACCGTTAAAAACAGTCTCGCTTTCTGTTGTCGTTGAAGCCCCTTTTCTTACGAAGTTCTCATCACTATTCAAACTCAAACGAGTGTCAGCCTATGTACTGCGTTTTATCTACAACTGTAAGCATAAGAAGTTCAGACGCTTTGGTCCGCTTTCGGCTCAAGAGCTTCACGCTGCGCTCCTTCTATGTGTAAGGTTAGTACAGGGATGTACTTTCCCCAAAGAAATCCACTCCATACAATCCGACCTACCACTACCTGTAAAAAGTAAAATCCTCTGTCTAAGCCCCATCCTAGATTGTGGTTTACTTCGTGTAGGAGGACGGCTTAAGCATTCCAAGTTAACCTCGGACCGAAGGTATCCTCTGCTTTTGCCCAAGGACCATCATCTTACCAAGCTAATTATTACTGACGCTCATGTCAATAATCTCCATTCAGGTCCTCAAGCCCTTGTAGCTACCCTACGTCAACAGTTTTGGATTCTCTCCTGTCGTGACATTGCTCGTAGGATTATTCGGAATTGTGTCCTGTGTTTTCGCTATCGCGCCCAAGCAGCCCAGCAAATTATGAGTGACTTACCTGCGACCCGTGTGACCCAGTCAGAAGTATTTCAAAATACTGGTGTGGATTATGCGGGGCCTATCTGCATTAAAAGAAACATTGGAGGAAGAGGCAATCAAACTGTGAAGGCATACGTAGCTGTATTCATTTGCTTCTCAACACATGCAATACACCTTGAAGCAGTCAGTGATATGACTGCTGATGCATTTATTTCTACCCTTCGTAGGTTCATTTCAAGGCGAGGTCGTCCGTTCCAAATGTTTAGCGACTGTGGCTCTAACTTTCTCAAAGCCAGTCGTGAAATCACAGAATATCGGGACTTTCTCCAAAAGGATCCTCAAGCCACAGTTATTCATGAGTTCCTGGCGTCCAAGATGATTACCTGGCATTTCAATCCCCCCTCATCCCCACATTTTGGAGGTCTGTGGGAATCAGCTGTGAAACTTATGAAGTCTCATCTTATACGCTGCATTGGGAACTCAATCCTTAACTTTGAAGAGTTATCAACCCTTCTGACACAAGTGGAAGCCTGCGTAAACTCTCGTCCGTTGACTCCAGTCTCAAGCAGCCCTGAGGATTTGTCTCCGCTCACCCCTGGTCACTTCCTGATTGGTCGTCCACTTGATGCTTTACCTGAACCTGACATGACCGAGCTGAAACTCAACCGCTTATCCCGCTGGCAGTTGTGTCAACAAATGACACAACATTTCTGGAAGCGCTGGCATGAAGAATATCTCTCCATGCTTCAGGTACGTTACAAGTGGAACCACATATCTGATAACCTCAAGTTAGGAACAATGGTTTTACTAAAAGACGAGCGTCTTCCTCCAACTGAATGGAAACTTGGCCGTATCTCCGAACTTCATCCCGGAAAAGATGAACTTGTCCGTGTCGTGACCATTCGCACATCTGACGGCTACTTAAAACGTCCATTTGTAAAGCTGTGTCCACTTCCCATCGATTGTGATTAATTAAGTACTCGTTTATTCGCTTTGAAATACTCTAGTATTTCAACCCTGGCGGTAATGATGGATTTACTGTTGTATATGACTTCAGACTTTTGTGTGACTATGGCTTGCTCCATTGAAATATTCTTATTCTAATTTCACCTTTTTGTGTTAACGTGATAACGCTTAATTTTATGCATTTTTCCGCTCCGTTCACTCGGCTGTTACCTTAAACTTGCAATCTTAGCCCCACTCACTAATGCTATATCAACGTGATAATATGTACAATGTTCGGGTCATTTTCTGCTACACCAATGTATAGATTTAAGTGATAATATTTGTCATTTATCAATCCCTAATGTTGTCTGTTTGGATGAGTGGACTTTTGTAACTAATCGGTATATACAAGCTATTCTAAGGTAATGAGCCAGTCTGTAATTGGCATCAGTACGTGTAATTTGGCTCTAAATTATTTTGACAAAATTAAATAGTAACGCAGTTTTAGTACAGTAAATCTCAGTTTTCCCCAGCCTGCATTTTACTTAACTCATACTTTTTCTCGCACACATTCATGCTTAAGCCATATCACGCTCAACCGGGATTTCTTTATTTAATGGCGATTTGGAGCTTGGTTTGCTTGCAGTAAAATTGTTGTCTCGCTAATTTACTTATCTATTTATGAATTGAATTGTATGTTTCTGGAATTGTATGTATAGGAGTATAGGTTGTATAGTTGCAGATTTATTATTTGTATGAAGAATTTAGGCCATTTGGTTTTAGTGGATCTACATATATTATTTGGAGGAAAGACTAATAATTAGTATAGTTATGACTCAGTGTTAGTTAGTATGGAAATTAGTGCTGTTGAACTTGAATGAGTTATGAGTAATGGTTTTGTTCCTGGCTTTGAATTGAATTAAGATTTACTAATTATTATACTCATCATTTACAAGATATTAAATGTTTCGATTGTATGGAAGATAAATATTTATAAGGATAGTAAATGATGATGATGGTAGTTAATTGTAGGTAGTCTGGAGTTACGAAACGTTTCAATAGAATTGATTGCTTGTGACCATATGACGTTTTGTATGAGAAACCTATCGAAAGGTTGGAATTAGCTACCAGATACGAGAATCATTTCTTTGTAGTTGTAGTCTTAGTGGAATATAGAGATACGTTGTTTTAGAAATATATAGAAAGTTACTGGTTACTATCTAAAAATGGTTAGGAGGGGACGTCGTAATCAGAGGGGGCGAACATTCAGTGCTCTCCATCTGACTAATACTACTCCAATCGATTTGCAAGGTAATTTGACTTCAGAGTCCACGCCTGTGAGTAGAAATGCGGGAACGAAGGAAGTGGAAGGCAATAATGTTAGCGACAGCTTAAATGTCAATGTTGAGAATATTCCAATAAATTTAGATAGAGGTGGGAATGTTGTGAATGCTTTGAGTGTACAGGTTGAAAGTGAAGTCTTGGGGAAATTACAGGGATTATTTCAAACTATTATTTCTAGGCTAGATATACTAGAACAGAATAGTAGACGGAGTGACAATTTTGGAGCAGGTCAAGTTAGATTTGCGGGTGAATTTGATAACGATTGGAGAGGGCCGTGTAGTACACAGCAGGTTATTCCGAATTCACTTGATGAGATGATTCCAGGATATGGTTTTGGAGACTTGTGTCGTAATGACGACTGTGTTGCGTTTGGGGCACGGTCTGAGGTTCCAGGTGATAGGACTGTTATTAATCCTCAAATTCACAATAGTGCACATCATGATCATCCGCTTCAATGGCCACAATGTGTTGGAAGACAAGGAAGGAATGTAGCAGGTCGTAGTACCAGTGTTCCAGGGATAAACCAGACAAATAATATGAGTAGGGTAGTTCGGGGTTCACAATCAAATGGTGGAATAAGGACGAATCATCTTAAGACTAGTGATATTTCAATTCCGAAATACTCTGGAGCTCATGAAAAGAAAACTCCATACGATTTCTTGATAGAGTTAGAGAAGTATCAAAAAGCGGTAGGGTATTCTGAGGATGAAATGTTGGCACAAGTTATTCCTTTAGCGTTAATAGAAGATGCGTATATGTGGTATAGGAAGCTCAATTCTGAATTACGTAGTTGGGAGTTATTCAAATATCATTTCCGGCGAGAGTTTCAATCAGTTAATTACACTTGGCAAATGAGACGGGATTTGGATGGTAGGTTTCAAGGACCACATGAACCCCTTACAAAATTTATCTACGTAATTGATGATTTCTTTGAAAGAATAGACCCCGCTACGCCTCAGCATACCAGGGTAGATAAAGTAATGGAAAATATGCACCCAGAGTACCGACATAAGATTCTTGGACGTCGCCAGAGTTATGCTACAATTAAAGAATTGTTAGACGAGGCGTATGAGGCTCAAGCTAGTATCGCATGGGATAGGGAATATAAGGTACCAGATGTAAAACCAGGAGTTGAGCCTACATTGGCTTATAAAGTTCCGTTTCAGTTTCAGAAGGTTAGAGAAGCTGTGACAGAAAGTGTATCTCAAGTACCCATTGCTAAGGAGTCTAAGTTGCCTGAAATTCAGCTGTCCTCGTTTAATAGGTATCAGTATTTTCATGATGAAGTAAATAAGCCTGACAAGCACAATAATAACCAGTCTCGTGATAATCGTGCACCTTCACCTGGTCCTAGGAATTATGGTAATGATGGCAGGAGTAATAATTCCTACGGTTCCTACAACAACAACAAAGGAAATGGCAGTAATTATAGGTACCATGGCAATAGAAGTTCTGATATTTCACATATAGCTAGTGCTAGTAATGGAAATTGGAATGACAGAGCTGGTTATCAGTCCAATCAGGGTAATAGCGTACCGCAAGCTAGGCCTAGTACGCCGGATAATTCAGTTTCAATTAATGGTGGTAAAACTGCTCAGACACAAGTCAAACGTGTTCAGTCTCCTTCTCCAGCATCGGAGTCGGAAAACTGGCGCGGCCCGAGCTTGCAGTGAGGGATGCTCGGGTGATTAAGAAAGTAACTTTCAACCCTCACGTAAACATTTGTGAAAGTTTTAGTAATTATTTAGTCGGATCTGATCCATTAATGGAAGTAGAAATCCTGGGGCTTAAATCTCTTGCCCTGTTAGACACCGGGTCTTCTATTTCAATTTTGGGGAAGCAATATATAGAATTAATTGACCGGAACAACATTAAAATTACAAAGGCTTTACGTGAGCTAACTATGGCGTCAGGGAGTTGTGATGCTAATGATTCAGTTTATTTAACAATATCTTGGCCTGGTGGATCACGTCGTCAGCGATTTGTGTTGCTACCTACTCTGAATAGACAGATGCTCTTGGGCAGAGATTTTATTATTGCATGTAATATAAGCTTGCACTTACAAGAAAAAGGTTGGACATTGGGTCGCGATCCGCAAACTCTAGTTACTTTTGATAGAACCTTATCCTTTCCTGTTGAGCTGGAGGGTCCCAGTACTTTGGAAGTGAATCCCAAAGCGAATGCCTGTTCACGCCACTGGAATGAGGACGGTTATGATCAGTCCGTCATAAACTCGCCACAAGAGTCGTTGGATGGTAACGGGGCACTTCATGACCTACGTGTCATAAATACAGAGACTGGGTTAAACGTGCTGAATGAGCAGTCATTATTTTGTGACGCTGAAACCTTCTTCGAATTTGAATTTAATTGCTTATTGTGAGCAATTGCACGAGGCTAAAATGGTGGAGGCCAATAAAACTGATGAGACCGATACGGTTATAGAAATTATGAAAAATGTCAATCTCCCTCCAGACCTGAGTGAACCTTTAGAAGTCGTGCTTAGGGAATTTGCCCATATATTTACTTCTAGCCAGGGCTTTGCACGCTCGTCGAACAAACGATTGACACGGGTGATAGCCGACCCATCGCGTGTAATCCAAGACCAATGACAATTGCGAAGCGAACCATATTCCAAAACTTATTCCAGGAATTGTTAGATAATGATATTATTGAACCTTGTTCTGGTCCATGGGCATCTGCTTGTGTAATTGTCCCTAAAGGAGATGGGGATGGAAAAGATAGCAAATCTTTTCGTCTGGCGATAGATTATAGACCTCTTAATGCAGTAACTAAATCCGACGCAATGACTAGCTATAGAGTTGACGATTTGCTTGTGGTAATCTCGCAAATGGTGTTCCGGTCTAAAGTTGATCTTACGATAGGATTTTTCCAGACACTAGTAAGGGAAGAGGACCGCGATAAAACAGCATTTCATGGTCCCGATGGTCTCTATAGGTGCAAGAGATCCCCATTTGGTGCAAAGAATTCTGGTCGGACATTCCAACGTAATTTAAATCAGGCATTGGAAGGTTTAATTTGGAAATGCTGTATACCATATGTTGATGATATTTTCATTTTTTCCAAAACCGCCCAAGAGCACTTAGAGCACCTTTGGCTTGTGTTTAACCGGTTATCTAATGCAGGATTTACTGTAAATCCTAAGAAAGTTGAATTTTTTGTGGACAAACTTGAGTTCTTAGGGTTTATGGTTGAAAAAGACATACAAAAGCCAAATCCAAAGAAGTTGAAAGCTTTGGATAATTATCCAGTCCCTAAAACTGTGCGACAAGTCCAACGATTTCTGGGATTTGTTGGGTTCTATAGACATTTCTTTGAGGGGTTTGAAAAGGAAGCAAGACCGATGTATAAGCTGCTACGAAAGAGCGAGAAATTCAAATGGACTCAGGAATGTCAAGCAGGTTTTGATAATTTGAGGAAAGGTTTAAATGAAGCAAGCTGTTTGTATTTACCAAGAATGAATGAAACTTTTGTGATACAAACCGATGCAAGTGGAGGAGGTTTAGGAAGCGTGTTGACCCAAGTTAGAAATGGCAAATATTATCCGGTATGGTTTGCTAGTAAATCTCTTAACCCTGCTCAAAAGAACTATAGTACTAGTGAAAAGGAATGCTTAGCTGTAATTTGGGCTATCAAGAAATTTAGAGGATTTATTGAGTTTAGTCGATTTATAGTTGAGACAGATCATCAAGCTTTGTGCTGGTTAAGAAAAATTAAAGAACCGGTAGGCAGATTAGCTAGATGGTCAATTGAACTTCAAGGATATGACTTTGATGTCAGGTATCGCAAGGGTATATTAAATCAACCTGCAGACGCATTGTCTAGAGTCGATGAAGTGTGCCTTATTGAACAATTTAATGTAGTAAGCAGAAAGGTATTAATCAAATCACAGCACGCAGATTTGGAGTTAGTACCATTAATTCAGTATCTCGAAAGTGATGGTAAATGTGATGCAGATAATCAAGTGAAGAGGATAGCTAGAGATTCTTGTTTGACGGAGGATAAGTGTCTATATAGGTATGTTGGTCCAATTAACATGAAGGTCTGGGAAAATGAAGTGATAAATTGGAAAATTTGGGTTCCAAGTTGCTTGGTAACACCCGTATTAACATATCATCATGATACAGTTTTATCAGGTCATTTAGGTGCTGTAAAAACATACAGGAGAATCGAAGAGCGGTTATACTGGAAAAACATGAGAAAAGATGTTGTTAATTATGTGAAGTGCTGTAAAGTATGTCAGTTAAGTAAACCGTCACATTCATACAAACTCGGGCGGTCGAAGACCACAATTCCTGACGAACCTTGGAGTTGCGTGCATTGTGATTTAATGGGCCCATATACCCAAGGTAAAAACCGTTGTAGATATTTATTTGTTGTGGTAGATTCTAACACGAAATATGTCGAATTGTTCGGTTTACGTAAGGCAACTGGTAAAAGTATAATCAGTAAGTTATGGCTGGTTTGTTTGAGATGGGGCTTTATTAAACGTATTATTACCGACAATGGATCACAATTTGTTTCTAAAAACTTAATAGAATGGTGTGACAGGTTAGGAATCGAACCACTGTGTATAGCATTATCACACCCTCAAGCTAATATAACTGAGAGATATAACCGTACCGTGAAAGATAGAATCATTACTGCTATTGACGAATGTCAAGATTGGGATCTATATCTTAATGAAATTTCATTTTCAATAAATACTGTTGCTAATGATTCTACGGGCTTTTCCCCTACCTATCTAAACTTTGGCAGGGAGTTTCGTACCCCTTTAGACTTACAATGGAAAACTCAGTTATCTAGTGTACATAATAATAGCGAGGACTTACCTAATCGATTGGCTGTTATAAATAACTTTGCACAAGATAATGCTGAGGAAAACCAAGCACGATCACTAGGGTATTATAATAACGGCAGGATACATGGGGACTTTAAAATTGGAGACAAAGTATTACTATATAGTTTAACCTTGTCTAATGCTGCCAAGGGGATCACTGGGTCTTTATGTAAGAAATTTAAAGGTCCATTCGAAATCATTGATATGACTTCCAGACAAATCTGTACTCTCACATGTCTACGAACTGGAAAGGTATTAGGAACAGTGTACATATCTAAACTTAAACCATTTTATAGTAGCGATGAATGTCCAGAAAGAGGTTTCAGTGACAGAGATGTACGGGAAGAAGTATCCCGAGGAGTGCACCCAAACCGAGAAAAGGAGGTTACTCAGGGCGATGGAACATCGAATGAAGGCCATGTCGGTGTCGGGGAAGCGCAATTTCTGGCGGACTGCGGACCTCATGTATGCTCCAAGAGCTGGTAGGATAAACCCAGGGTCAGTAAAGATTACTCTGGATAGGATAGACAACGATACTACTTATTTTATTGAGGAGTTGGTGACTGAGCGTAGTTATGATTCGTTGGTTGAAGAGAAGAATGGTCAACTGAAATTCCTTAAATCAGATCCGAAGCGGGTGTTCGAAAATTCCATGAAGTTGACTATAGAAACATTTAATTTGGCATCTCCTCAGAAAGTTGGGAAGAAGAAGGCTTGTCAGGAGTGGGTAAACAAGGTCGAAACCATTCTCAGAACTGAACGTACTGATGAACCACTAAGGAATGTGGTTGCCAGTACTGTCGACAATAACCTTTCCAGTTCTCAACCAATTAAAACCGTTATACAGGATAGTAATAAGATTTGTATGCCTGAATGTACTCAGTCTAAAGTTAATGATGTTGTGAATCGAGTAGTAGAGAAGAAGTGTAGCAATAAGCGTACTGCTGATAGTCTGTGTGTAAATGTATCTGAACCAAAACCTAAGAAATCTGCACTGGATTTGTTAGCTATAAGTTTAAAACGAGCATCTCCTCCAGACTCATTGTTTAGTTTACCATGTGTCCCGGAAGAATTATCACTAAGGGCTAAAAATGTCTTAGATCGGTCTATTCTCTCATTATATCCTGAACTGGAAATGCATGAGGACAAGTGTAAATTTGGTAGTAAGATTGTGTTAAAGGTGCGAGATCGAGTGAGTCATGGGTATATTACAGTTGGGTTGGTGCTGGGTGAAAATAACCCCGAATTGTACTTTAATATTAAAGGTGAAGGGTCTAAGAAGGTGGTGAAATGGGATACAAAATTTGATTTTATAATGTATGTTGCTGTGAAGGAGGTTCCTTGTTTGACTGTAGAATAAAAACTTCGACATGAGTAATTTTGTAATGGTTGTAGATCTTATAGTAGATATATGTTTAACAGCTTAATGTTTCATGTAATAATTAAATAATCTGATGCTTATTATATACGACTAGGAAAGGACTTTGTGGGAAGTAATGTGACTATTTCTAGCCTTTATAAATAGCACTCTCTGTTTAGTTTCCGTAGATTGTAAAACTTATAGTAATGTCAATGTTTGACTCTTGTAATCTATAGTGTATTTGTCTATGTAGAATATAATTACTTACTCATATGTATATACTTTGTATTTCTTTAATTATTTCATAGTTAAGTTTACGACCGTTTGTATGCGTGCACAAACTACTCAGTAAGAGGTTCAATATGTTAAGAGAAGATAATCCGCGCGTCAACCCATGTTGCCAGATTCTGCTTCGGAATCTGGACTTCTATGCATTTGTTTCGAATGGTATCTCTGTATCTATTTTGTTCTGATTCTTATGAGTAAAGTTGGCAACAGCCTTTGTCATTCTTTTTTATAGTAGAGCGTCTGTTAGCAAGTCCCATTGATTTCATATATGACAGGTCCCATAGATTCCATGTACAGCAAGTCCCATTTTGGTTATTACGTCATACCCATTCATTCAGACTATACCCCGAGCGTACATACCTACTGGTTGGAACTACACATCCTCGCTCATTTTCCCTGTGGTATTCCGGATCTTACCTGTTACACAAGGAATCGGTATCGTGAGTTGACAAAATTTAACCATTGTTAAGGAGTAATTTATGAATGTTTATGAGGTTGGTTCGTAAAAACGCGTTTCGCGGATTTACTCGCTACGGAAATATCGGTTAGCTTGCTAACTGTAGGTTATATGTTATAGGGTGCTGAGCCTGGTTCGGGTTCAGCCATCACTCATACCTGTATCAGGTTGGGACTTAGAGGAATTCATTATTCTCTGACATTTAGCATTTCTGGGTTAATAGTTACTCGTAAGTGCTTTGCTTTCTAAACTATTATTTGGGCATGAATAAATGTGATTGTGTGATTAATGTTGGAATTGTTGGTATAGTTTGGGATATGCGAGAGTACATGTAATAATTCTTCTAAAAGCTTTTTAATTATTATTTTATGATTCAATTCTCACTTCCATACCCCTGAGCCACTGATTGTTAGTGAGAATTGAGTAAGCCTAAAATAACTTGCTTTTACACCCGGGTAGAAGATAAGAGTTATTTTATACCTTCCAGCTTATTTACTTATTCTAAAACATTGATAAGGTTCACTGGGTCATCAGCTGCTCATGCAGGTCTAAGTGAATGGGAAGGTAGGTAAATGTGATAAGGCTGGGAAATATGTTAATGAACATTAACAAAATATATTAAAAGTAGTATGTTGTGCGCTGATATTCCACTTCGACCCTTATGACTAATTTTGAGGACATCAACATCAGAATGAATTTGAATTCGAATAATAAAAATTAACACAGGATATAACTCATATCAATACATGATGTTGCGACATAATCCAAAACCACAGCAATTAAGATGCCCACTAAAAGCATTTTTTAACACTTCCTCAAAAACTGTCAAGAGATTTTCTAATCGAATGCCAAATTATATAAATTGTTGTATTTTATTCAATGATTTTGCCCAATACGCCCAATTTGCTCTTGATTGAAAATGTCCTTGCCCAATATGCCCTGCTGTACCGTTCTTGCCCTGAAATGAAAATTCAGGGCATTTTCAAATCGACATACCCTAAATATAGTTTGATTTGAGTTTAGTTACCTTGGCCAAAGACCCTAAGAGCAGAGCAGTCTGTCGATCTCACATTGGTTTGCGTCGCAAATTGAGCCAAGTTTTACAATGTTGATCAATATCTGTATGCCCTATTGTTCCGTTTTCGCCCTGAAATTAAAATTTCCAAAATACCAGGCATTTTCAAATCGACATACCCTATGCATATCCTTATTATTAACGAGTTCTACGCTCTATCTGTCCGTTTATTTGAAGCTCCCCGCGCTACTCTTAAAATAAGTGCGCAAGATATAGGCATACAATATGTCTCCACGACCGTGCTTGATTCGTAAGCCGTTTAGCTTTTAATTTCTACACTCACAATACCACCTCTCCAAGTAATAATTGTCTCTGTGAAGCACAGGGTCACAGGGCTTTTTACTAGTCATTTATAAAAAATTTAAAAAACAATAATAATTATTATTGTGTTTTTATTATTTTAATAATTTATTTAGCCAGCAGCTATTGTTTTTTTATTTGAATGAATGTTAAAAATAATTGTATTACAAATTTAAATAAATTAAAAATTAGGAACGAAATAAAGATTTGCGTACACATAGCATTTAAATTTTTATTCGAATAAAAGAGACAAAGCGCGCGTAAATTTGAAAATCAAATCCGTATTACATCAAGACGAAGACGGTCCACTCTTTCAAATTAGTAGAGAGGATTCAAACTTTGGGCTAAACTTTTTCTCCTAGCCAGAACAGTCCCATGATATGTTGTAAACTATCTGGAAAGGGGAGTCCTACAATTCGGGAGAGTAATGTACTGGAAAAGTATCTTGACAGGCTTGGAAAAGTTTCTGAAAGTTCTTAAGCTAGAATTCGACTTATCGCCCTTAAGCTCTGAAATTGTATTTTAATGCTGTCTGAAATAAAAGAATGTAAATAAATACAAGATCATTATTATTGTTATTGAAAATCACGGACGTATTTTAAAAATCTGCCGGACTGCCGTAGAATGATCCACGACTTGTCGATCCAATTTTGTCCTTTTCTCGAAATTGTTAATCTCATATTACTCTACTCAGCTTTTATTGACTTTAAAACACAGACCCATACGCAAACTCTCCTCAAATTTTGTATTGTGTTTTCTGTCTGGCATTCGGTCTGAATTGTTATATATGTAGACCAATTTCTAATTAATTTAGACAGCGAATCTACCACGCAGACAATTTTGACAGTTTTCTAAATGAACCAGTTTACCCACGCATTTATTTACATACTATTTGTATGAGCTAGGTTGCGAAAGAATTTATTGTAACAAGGTGTAAGCATATTTTTTAAGAAGTAGAATTCTGCAATTTTTTCTTAGACACAATGAATAGAATTTTATAAAAGATTTTAAAAAGTTGTGAGGTTTATAGCAATTTTTGCAGTAAAATGTCAGCAAAATGGTTATTTGATTCCTGAAAAGTGTAACCAACCCTAACGCCTAACCCAGCATTAGGTTGCATTGCACAATACAAAATCTCCAGCAAGAGTACATATATCGTAAAACAAAGTGACCTGCTGGATCTCACATAAGCCGGGCTTTTAATAATGACAGCAACATGGACGAAACGATTTGTCAGCCAGACTAGTTGCAAAGCGTAAGGGAGTAACTCAAGCCAGTCAAGTGTCTCAGTTTCCGGTAGTATTTATTCCAGCGGCATACCGCATTAGAAAAAGTAAGAAAATAAGAGATCATGATTTATGCTTAAGCTTAAGTTGTCACGATTGTTCAATCGGGCGTATTTCCGGTCACTTGGAAAACGTAAGTAAAGAAATGAAGTTGTCTACATGAAATCTTGCATAAAGTCATACATTATTCTAATTTCCGTCGTATCTTCGAGTGATTTACAAATTGGCTGTCATTGAATGACTGTGCTTGACATCTTTGCAGGTGCGTAAATACATAATGGGAGCTTGGGGAAAGCGTATAATGGGGCTGAGGAGCGCTAATAACATATTTGGAGTATAAAATTGAGACACCCCTATAAAACAAACGTTTTGTACTCATTCAGAATGAAAGTTTTGATGTATGTATATTGAAACACTGTACCATTACAAGTAGGATATTCAAACAGCGATTGAGATAGAGTCACTTCAAGGGGCCTCACAAGGCAAATATGGGAGATACGCAATGCCAGCGACTCACTGGGGTACCACTGCGCCTGGGATCGTATCTGGGCTTCTATAACACCCGACTGCATTACCGTGTCAGTCTTTACATGCAATTTACGGAAGTTCTTAAGTTAAAACTGTTGTGTAATATTATGTGTTCCAGGGTGTTAAGTGCATATTACACAGAATTTATGTATATATTTGTGTATGTATGTATGTATGTAATTGTGGATTTATGCCACAACTTTGTTTACGTTTTGGTAATTCTGCAAGGATAGATGCAATTAGCACATAATAGTTGTTTTGAACATGATAATTATACAAGTTGAAAATAAATGTCGTCGAGAAAGTATCTTCGAAATGAGGAGTTTCTAACGACCATAAAAGCGCTTACTCGTAGTCAGTAAAACTTCCGCAAATTTCTCCTGCTCTGATGTCTATTTCTAAAAGAATGTAAGTGTTACGTATGTATATATCACTGGAGCTGGAGGTTGGGAACTCACTATATAATTAGCGGGAGGGCAGGCGGTAATGGATTCTCCACTAACAATAAGTGGGAAATCAGGAATTCGGTCACTCAATATTTGGCAGTGAAGAAAGTTAGAAAAAACTGAAGTCTACAGTCAAACGCAGGGTTGCAAAAATGAAAATGCCCTGGGTTTTCTGCCTGCCCATCTGAAAATTCCCTGAAAATGCCCTACTTTGAAAATGCCCGGCATTTTGGACATTTTGGGCAAACATATTTGGCAGTTTGAAAAAAAAATATTGATCATCTAGCATAAACATGGGAGTTTTCTAATAACTCATTCAAGCCCTTCCAATCTGAAGAAAGTTTTAATGTTGATTTTCTATTAAAAAAATTGAATTGTCCTACTTCATTATTTATGGTCAGTGGTTTAAAAAAGAAAGATAGAAAATATTTCAAAAATCCTTAAAAATGTTTGCAACAACCATTTACTTTTAAAAGTTGCAAACTCTCAACTCTATTATAGAAGGCTTTACGGGCTTTTGAAAGAAAGATTTGACCAGTGCCTGTGAATTTTTCAACTTTTGATAATAATTTTAAAACATGCAACACAAAAATTTCTATAAAAAATTAAGTTTCATTAATAATAAATTTCGGATTTTATAACTTCATTACATAAGAACTTGCGGTTATGAAATATTTCAAAACTTAGACCTTGCACAGTAAATCAGAGATGCGCAAAGGAAACAGCCTTCCTTCAAGCCTTCGAAGGCGAAAATTCAATTAAAATTTCCCCTTTAACATGTCCTAGAATGAAGCCCTCTAAAAAATCTGCCTTCCTTCACCCTTCCTTCCAAAATACATTTGCTCATTTTTGCCTTCAGCCTTCTTCTAAAAATAGCCTTCCTTCAATTTTATACTACAACCCGCTTAAAAACGTTTTGCACCAGCAGGATTCAGTGCAGTGAAGATAGCGGCACACATTGTCAATTCACGAATTGGCTGCATTGTTGCGCTAGCAGCAAAACGTCGTTGCATATGCTATGCTTTCACGTTATCGATATTTCGTGTACCTGGAAGCCTTCACGGCCTTGGAGGGCTAATATTTAGGAAGCCTTCCTTCACAATCCTTCACTGCTAGTTTTTGTGAAGGCTTCCTTCAGCCTTCAGAAAAAAGTATCTCCATCCTTCATTCCTTCTGCAACGTTAAGAAAGTTACCTTTCCGCCTTCAAAGAAGCCTTCTTGGAAGGCTAGCCTTCGAAGGCTGCGCATCTCTGAAGTAAATTATATTGACCCAAGTACAGTAAAACACTAGTTCTAGGAATTTGAAATTTTACAATGAAAAAATACAAAACTACGGAATTATTGTTAGTTTTAAATACTTTGTGTTGCAGTTTTACAACAATGTTTGCTCGCGAAGTCTTAGAATAATAAATTATACATCATCATGCAGGCGAACGAGGTCTTACAATAATATAAAATAATAAATAATAATTTGTTTTTTATAAAATTGTCTATTTAAACATACTATTTTGTGACTTAGTATGCAAAATTAGCAGATAGCTAAAGCTCTTATCGAAAAAATCGGGGCGAAAATACCCAAAATGCCTGCCTTAGCTGAATATGCCCAAAATGCCATAAAATGAAAATGCCCTGGCATTTTGGGCATAATGGAGAAAATTCCATGGCATTTTCAATTTTGCAACCCTGGTAGAACGTCACCCGTACAGGATAATACTACTATGTGTATTAAATAACGACCTATTCGTAGGCCAAAAATCTGGTCATATCTTTGACACAATAAAGCTGTCTCCAATTGGCAAAACAAAAACATAAGGTGTCAGTGTGAAAACTGACAAAAACACTGTCACTTTCACCGCAGCACTACACACACACACTTTCCTCAAATGATGGTGAAAAGGACCACTGCTTTCCCCCAGTCCTGAAATAAAAAATTAAAATAAAAGGATTAGGGAGAAAATGTAAACTCATTGTTTACATTTTCTCAGTTCTTACCTTAACCTAATCCTAACCTACTTAGAAGCTAAAAATAAAATAAATGTAAAATACTCACCTTATGTTCCTCCTGTGGAAATCCTGGACCCTTAAAAAGTATAAAAGGGGAAGGGATTTCCACAGAAAGAACATTCAGTAATCCACTGCTCAAGCGGTCGGTTCCGAGGTCTTAACCTCTGGGTCTTGCTTCCGGAGAACACTCCTGGATTTTCCGACCGAAAGGACGGTTTTTTCTATTAGGTAATTTCTTACCTTCTCCCGCTCCTATACCACCAGACCTTTACCCATACCTAACCACCAATCCCTGCCTACCCAGACCATCCAGCGCCAAGTTTAAAATACTTGGCAGCTTGGTTATCGGCATTTTGTTTTGTTGCAGTTGTGATTTTTTTGTGTCTTAAATTAAAATTTTTGAAACATTTTTTTGAAAATTGTTTTGGTTTTTGGGATAATTTTGAATAGGACCTCCCCGTGCTACAAAAGGTGATTTTGGATCCTTGAAAGTAAGATTAAATATTGTTTTGGGATTTTTATTTTTTTACTTAGTAAAAAGCCGGGTCTGGCAGGCGTGGGCATCTACCCTACCTTATTTATTTTTGCCTACCCTCCTTTTAAAAAAATTGAATGTGCATCTGCCCTGGGAATTTTTATAAAAGAGTAGTTTTTCCGAGCATTAGCTCCGGATAAAATTCGACAAATAAAATAAATCGTTTTCCGGGTATTGCACATTTTCCGCGCGGAGCGCTGGAATAATTCCTAAGTCCCCAACCTGTTACTATGCCAGTTTGAATTTTGCTCTACCTACTCCTAATAATTTTGAGAACCCCTTTTTATGAAATTTAAATTACAACAACCCTTGCTCTACCACTCCAATAAATTAAATAATTAAAATTCCAAAGTTTATTTTCATTTGCTCTACCACTCCAATTAATTAAATTAATTAAATTCAAGTTTATTTTTGATCAATTAAATTAAACGTATCCATTTTCAATAACCCTTTTGATTAAACTTATGCACCCTCACATATAAGGCGCCGATCTTTTCCGGCAATTTAATTTCATTAGGGTTATCTCGTATTTGAATTAATTATTAATATCTTTTCAAATTTATTTAAGAGTGTGTCAGTCGCCAAACAATTCCAAACCCTCTCACAACAAGCACCTAATGTTTCTTGATTTTGATACCGTTATCCGAAAATACCCCCACTGTTGTAATTTCCGCCCCACTTCCCGATCAATAATCTCAGGTCGATTAAATAATCATTCAACTTACATTTTTCATTACGAGTCATCAATTGATACCGTAATTTTCCATACTTATTTTCTGTACCAGACTCGCCCCATATTCACTACCTACGTTACCCGTAATTGTTTAGAGCATCATTTCCCTTGTATATAACACTTAACGAATTAAAATTGTTTTTGGTCCTTCGAGATGGATCAGGATCAGATCAATCAGATCGCCGCTGCGATTGCGCAGTATTTTACGGCAAATCCCATTCCCAATAACGCTGCCCCCGTTAATGATCCCTCTCGCATGTATCACATGCTTCAAACATTTCGGAAGTATGATGGTAGTAGTAATGTCAGGGATTGGCTTGTGCAATTCAATGCTGAATGCACAAATTACGGCCTCGATGACCAATGGAAGGTCAACAATTTAGACCGTTTTTTATCCGGTACCCCAGCGGTTTGGTGGAAATCCCACAAAACGCAGTACATAAATCTTGCTGCACGCGCTGCAACACAAGACATCCCTAATTACGGGAACTACGCATGGCAATTGCTCATCACCGCCATTTCTAATTTTTTCTCTGCTGACAATATTAAAGAGCGAGCAGCCGCAGAACTCAAAAGTTTAAAGTACAACTTCGGTGATGATCCAATGGCATACGTAGCTAACGTAGTCGATTGCATGTCTCGAATTAACGCGCACATGACGGAGTACGATAAGGTCACGAATTTGTTACGTGGGCTCCCTGAAAATCTACGAGCACACGTAACATCAGGGTGCACAACTATAGACAGTTTCTTTTCTAACCTTACTCGTCATGTGCACGTTAATCCCCATTTAGCGCGACAAACCCCCTCTATGTCATCTTCCATGAACAACCACACTCAGTCTTCGGTTCGAGCTATGGGACCAACTAAAAAATTAGTTATTCCCAATTACTCCGCTGAACATAAGGCTGCGTGTGTGTCCTCTAACGGTAAACCCTTATGCTATGAATGCAAACGGGAAAATCATAGAGTCCACCGATGTTGCAAATTAATGAAGGCTCAAGGAATTCCTTTACCTGAGAGACCTGCCCCTAAGATCTCTATTACCCCTCCGGAAAACTGTTAAGGTGTCCCTTGCGGGAGGTGACACCTAAACAGAAATCTACTAAATTTTCTAAACCTACTATTGCTATAGATAATCAATCTATAATCTCAGATATTTCTACTTCTAATAGATTTTCTATTTTGTCAATAAATAACCCTTCTTCAGTTTCACATAATCCTTCTAGTATTAAGACTCAACTCCTGTCAACTCTAAAATCAGAGTTATTACCCAATTATTGTATTGGTCCCCTTAGAGCACTAAACAATAAAACAGATTTATTATGGGATATTTCTATTTTAGGGAAAAACCCCTACAAACTTACTGCACTTGTTGATACAGGCGCATCTATCTCCTGTATTCACCCTTCTTTATTAGAGCAGATTCCTTCCTCTTATACTCTGCATGATTGTTCGAAACCTATCTACGTTACCCTCTCCGTAGATAAACCTCATTCAAGTATAGTTATTTATCATTATATCAAAATACGAGTTTCCGCGCGGAGCGCTGGACATTATGAATGGATATTCTATATCCTTGATAATCTTTCTTCTGAAATGGTTATAGGTCTAGATATTTTACGAAGTATTAAGGCTCACATTGATTGCTATAAGGGTACTGTGTATTTACCTAGAAATATTTTTCAATGTTTAAAGTCTATTTCACATGTTACTACCCCTACTTGTAAATCACAGTCTAAATTCTTTGTTAAAGCTCCATCTAGTACAAAATCCTCTTGCACTATTAAATCGCATGTTTCCTCACAATCTATGAGTACAGACACAATGCATGTCTTTAAAACCTTAAAGGCCCAAAAACCTGGTTCCGCCCCTCTTCCTCGTTTCCCTACACGCTGTAGAACCAATCGACCCTACCAGATTCCACCACAAGGGGCTCGACGTATAAAGATTTTCTTTAATACACAGTATACTGGAGACACAGTGGTATGGGCTAATAAATACTTATTCTATACAGACGGGTTAATTCAGACTTCAAGTATTGTTAATGCTATTCATGGTCAAGGATTTATTTATGTTTCAAATCTTAGTAATGAGCCTATAACACTGAAACCTTGCAGTCACATAGTTGTGAACCCCTCGAGCAAAACAATGTGAACCTTCGTAACATTAGTAGAGTAGATGTACCCCATTTAACAGACGATCAAATTGCACAGTTTAATCTAGGTCCTTCTCTAACCCAGCAACAGAGGGATAGTATTATACGCATAATAAGAAAACATCCCACTGCGTTTGCTTGGAGGGATGAAGACAGGTATAATTACAGACGACAATGGTCGTAATATCTCCTGTAAAGTCGAATTAATCGATGATAGTCCAGTACAGTCTACCCCTTACCGAAATTCTCCACTCAACAAACAAGTTATTCGAGACCATGTTGAGAGAGAGAAAAAGTTGGGCTGGTTAGAACCTTGCACTGGACCATATAGTTCCCCTGTATTAGTTGTTCCCCGTAAAAACGGACCCCCTAGAGTTGTATATGACCTGCGAAAGGTCAACCTAAAATGTCAGTTCTTTCCATTCCCTGCCGACAACCTACAAGAACAACTAGATTCCTTTGCTGACGCTGCCTTTTTCTGCACTGCTGATGGTAAGGACGCTTTCCGTCAAGTTGAGATCGAGGAAGACTCTCGCGATGTATTGGCTATCGTCACTAACGACGAATTGTTAAGGCCTACGAGAGCTCCATTTGGCTGGAAAAACTCAGGTCCTCGTTTTCAGCATGCATTTCGGCAGATCTTTCCAAAAGTTCATTATCCTTGGTTAGCTAGTTATGTTGATGATGCAGGATTCTTTGGTCGCACATTTGAAGAGATGCTAGATAGACTTGATAATTTCCTAGCTAGGTGCGCCTAAAGAAATTACAAACTGCAGCCAAGGAAATGTTCATTTGGTTTTGAAGAGTTGGACTTCTTAGGTCATGTTATTTCTAAGGATGGAATACGTATAAAGCAAGATCGTATTCAGGCCATCTTAGATTTAAAACCGCCTAAGAATGTTAAACAAATTCGCCGTATTTTGGGTATCATTGGATTCTTCCGTCGACATATTAAAGATATGTCGTTTTTAGCAAAACCTTTGTTCCGTCTAACTGAAAATGGAACAAAATTTGTTTGGACTCATGTCGAACAGGAATCCTTTGAGAACTTAAAATTAGCTATCACGTCAGCTCCTATTCTTATGTTCCCGCATCCCGATGGTCAGTTAGATTTATATGTGGATAGTAGTCAAGAAGCTATAGGTTCCGCATTACTTCAAACTATAAACAATGAAGTAGGAATCATAGCTTCTTACTCTAAATCTTTTGATAAAACACAAAGTAGGTGGTCGATCACTCACAAGGAAGCATGGTCGATTGTCAAAAGTATTGAACACTTCCATCATTATCTACATGGAAAGCAATTCCGTGTCCTAACTAGTGTTTCTTGTCAATTGCAAGTTAACCGCAATTACTAATTGAACTTGCAAGTTCGGTTCAATTCCGGTTATTTTACACCAGGGAATTGGAATTGTCGGTGCAAGTGCAATTTGTGTGTACTTAAATTGCAATTACAAAAGCATTAAGTACTTGCAATTACCGGTTAAGCACAACTGAAATTGCAAGAGATTCAATTGCACTTGCAAGTGCTTGCACTGCAAAAAGTTGCAATTTTAAAAATGCTTATCAGTTTAATTGCAACTTGAAACCCTTTCGAATTTGAGGGCAAAATTCCACAAAATGCCTCAACAAGTCATTTCGTTCTAGTAACTAGTTTACATTAGTGTTTCTGAACGGTACCAAAACATGGACTCGACCCGACTCGTTTTCCCGAACCGAAAAAAATCCCAATTCTGTTCCCAAAACCGGAACCGATATTTTCGAGTCCGGGACATTTTTGGCTTCCCGGAACCGATCCGGAAAATAAAAGCGGTTCCCGAACCGGTTCCGGTTCCTTTCCGAACAGACAGAAAATGTATATGATTCATTTTTATAGAAGCCAAAATTGTATCGCCTTTTCAAATAATAGTTGACAAATGCTGGCCAAATGCAAGTTTCGCGTTTTCATCCAAAACGGCAGCTTTAACAAACCATTCCCGAAAACTTTCGGTTTTGATTTTTGTACCCGAAACCGGACCGAAATTTGACGGTTCATAAACCGATGACCCGAAACCGGACCGAAATGTAACGGTTCTTTAAAACGTTGACCCGAAACCGTACCGGAACCGAAACCGAACCGGAACCTCGGGAATTCCCGATACCGAACAGAAACACTAGTTTACATAATAATCACGAGTGTTGTCTCAACAAGTGTAATTACTGTACTTCCTCTGTACAATTTCGTCGGTGAGGACGCAAAATGATCTAAATGCATTTTCGATTAGTATTAAAATGTTCCCATTTACACAAAATTATATAAACATAGGCCAAATATTTTAAGGATACGAAAGATATGCTGAACGATGAAATTTTACAATATTTCAGCCTTGCAGGTCTTGTAGGAAGGCAATTTCATTTTTGCATCTCTGTTTCATTATGCATTGGATCTAGATTATTTTATTTAATACACTTTGTTCAATTTCGTGAAACAGCATGTATACCATCTTGCTACCAATCAAAAATGCACAGATCATTTTGTCTCTTCAACGACGATTTATACTGTATATATCAGTTAACTTGCAATTACAAATTGCAATTGCACTTGCAATTGAACTTATCGGTGCAGTTACTTCCAAATGTTTTTGCAATTGCCTTACCAACTGCAAGTAACTTATGAACTAATTGCAAGTTCAACTTCGGTTATTTGCATGATTAAATTGCCACATTTTAGCAAGTACCAGTTACGGCATTACTGGTACTTGCATTATCAATTTAATTGTAATTGCAAGTTCGGTTATTTCCAAAACTTGCACCGACAGAAACACTAGTCCTAACTGACCACGCTTCCCTTCAATGGTTGCTCAAGGTACGCGATCCGAAGGGGAAATTGGCTAGATGGGCTACTAGTCTTTACCCTTACAATTTTACAATCGCCCATATTCCGGGACATAAGAATTTACTCGCTGATGCCCTCTCCCGTCCCATATTAGAACAAGCTGAGCATCAAGAGCTTATACGAGCCGTCAATATTAATCCTACGTCAGACCCTGAACTACGAGATACCAAAGAGATAGACTCCCATGAACCTTTATTTTCATACGTAGTTAATACTAAGAAGCAAACCTTTGAACAGATTCAAAGACAGGACGATAAGTTAAAATCGATTATTGATTCCATTAAATATAATGAAACTGAAAGTCCTGATATTCCTCATAAGTTTTCAAAAGATTACGCCATTATTAACAATATTCTCTATTATGCTAACTATAATGAAACTGGTCCTCTTTGGTTACTCGTAATTCCTGAGTGTCTTAGGCATAAGATTTTCACTGATGTTCATGAAAATGATTTATCTCATTTGTCATTTCATAAGACATACTTTGCTATACGCTCTCGATTCTATTGGTATGGAATGTATAAAGATGTTCGTCGTTTCTGTCAAGCCTGCCAGACATGTCAATTCCAGAACGTACCACATGTCGCAAAGGCTGGGCCGTTACAGACGAATTTAACTCCACTCGAACCATTCCATACCATAGCTATTGACTTTATTGTAGAACTCCCCATTACACGAAGACACAATAGATATTTATTAACTATTGTTGATCGCGCTACTAGATGGATTGAAGCTATTCCAACTTCAGACATGACTTCAGACACAGTCATTATTAACTTAGGCAAGTATTTCACCCGATACGATCACTGTAAGAAGATTATATGCGATAATGCTGGTTCCTTTACCTCAACAGATTTCCTGAATTTCTGTTCAGATAAAGGAATAACACTTAAACATACAGCTCCCTATCACCCCGCATCAAATACCTATGCCGAACGTCCCAATGATGTTTTTAAGAACATGTTATCTAAGTCTACACAGAAGTCTGGTATGGATTGGGACATACAAGTTCCCATTGTAGCCAAGAGTTACAATGTTTCCCAACACTCCACAACAGGATTTTCCCCTTTCCGTCTCTTGTATGGTATGGATCCCTCATTAGCTACTTCATCCAAGTACCCAGTCAATAATGAACATCTTTCCGCAATGGATAGACGGTTCCAATTACTTAAGGACAGGGTACAAGCTAATGAGAATACTTGTCGCTACCAACTTAGCAATAAGTTAGAGTACGACAAGAGCCATCCACACTTAGAGTTTAATATAGGCGAACTCGTCCTTGTAAAAAGCCGAGAACTACTAGTTGGAGCAAAAGCTCGTTTTAAACTCAAGTGGGATGGCCCTTACAGAATTATGGATAAATTGGGACCTCTAACATATCTCATTGACTTGGAGAACAGCCTTGCCAATAACATAGGCAGAGTTTTTCATGTTCATCATCTGTCTAAGTACCACCCCGAAATTATAGGTCAACAAATAGACACAGTCAATGAGATGTATAGAGATCCAGAATTAGAGTTATCCCCAGAGATTGAAGGACTTAATCCTGATATCCCGACTATTAATCCTGTTCAGAATCCTTCCTCTAACGCTCATGAAAATACACCTCCCATCTCACAAACTCCTGTTGAGAAAGATCCCAATTACGTTTCTCCTAAGTTTGATTCAGACACTCACTTAAATAAAGACTGGTTTAATACAGTTAAATACACAAGGGACTATCAAGAATTCTTGTCCGATTCTTCACAGTCCTCCTCTAATGATACAGTAATTGAAGTAAATACAGATACTCCCAACAATGATACTCCTCAAATACAAACTCCTACACGTAATATAACTCCTGATACTATTCCTGAAAATAGTAATATTATAATAACTCATAACTCTCCTCCTGTCACTGGCACTAGTAGAATCCCGCAACCTCAAAGTGTCCCTCCTGTTACAGTTCCTGTACAAACTACCTCTCATGATTCAAGTGCAGATAGCACTTCTTCAAAGTTATCAACTGTTTCCCGTTCTTCGTCTCGGGTTACTAAAAAACCTGTAAGATATGATCCTAGTAATCCCGAGACTCATACCATGAAGAAACTTGACACAGTTGAAACTCTGTCTAATTTATTTAGTATGATACTACAATAATTGCACTACTTCTTAGATATGGCAGACCTTAATAATAACGAGCTGATGGAAGACATTGAAGGACTTCTAGACATCGGTTCCCCAATTAGTTTCCCAATTCCGGATGATGTCGAAGAACTGTTGTTCCGATCCCCTGCTAGACCCCCTCCTAAACTCCTATCCCCTATTCCCAGCCCTAAATTGGTATTCCCACCTTCCCAAGATGATCAAACAGAAGAAATTGAAGAGATCCAATCTTTGACAACGACAATGGAGATGACATGCCCCGGAGACTCCCACGGCTTCAATACTATCACGGATATTGTTCCTTTAATTCGTGAGAAGACTGGAGAACCATATGCTCCGAATATTCGGACTCTGGAAGAATTAGCTGCATCAAAGGACTTATATAAAGATCCAAGTTTGAATCCAGTGGTCCAAATGAAGAATCTGCGTATTCGGTCACCATCACCACCGGCTAAAACTCCAGAAGGCTTTGGTTTCGTACGCAGGGCTACTAGACCATCTCGGGTGGCAACACCAAACAAGATTCCCCCGGCAACAATATCCGTTCCTACGTCTTCTGGAATTATCCATCTCCAACTTCCTAATCAGATACCTATAGGATTCAATACTCCCGAACCTCCTCCTTTAAAATTATCTACTGTCCCTATTATTCCTCAATATAACACCCATAAAGTTCCTCCTCCCTCATCCTACAATATTCTTACTCCAGGTTTTAAGAAACCTTTACCTATAAAACTTCCCCACCTTCCATCACCTTCAACTACAAATCCTCTTTCAAACCCTCCTACAGTACCACGCCTACCTATAAACCCTACTTCCACCTACACTCCGACATCATGTAAACATATTCACCCGATTCCAAGGACCAAACGGCCAAGAGCGGACTTCTCAGCCGAAGAAGCTCAAGTGAATTTGATTCCACCTGATGTCACACCAGGAATGAAGCGGTTCGCTCCGGACAAGTTTCTTCGGAATCCCACTTTGCCTTTCTTTCCTCGAGGTGACGGATCTGGTTTCCGTAAGGATGGTCCCGACAACAGACGGGGAAAGAAGATTAAGCGCAGAGATGCCAAATGCATCTATTGCCATCAAAGACATCCCATCAAGGAGTGCGCTAACAAGCTGCAGATGACCAAGGCCCATATCTATACGGATTCTCAAGGACGCCCCATTTGCTTTTACTGCAAGAAGGTTGGGCACAAGACCGAGCAGTGCCCTCTTAAAATGGAGTCGACCAACTGGGAAATAAATTTCATCTGATATTTCTGTTTGTCTTTGAATCTCTAATATATATAGATCTCTATATAAAAAAAAATGTTCAATGTTCTCACTAAATGTTCCTACAATTTAAAAAGACTGATATATATTTCTTGTCAAAATATAAAGTATATTTATTTATGTTCAACTTACTATTTCACTGAAAATACCGAATTACTTTTTGCAACAAAGTACAATATATTAAAGACTGAAGTTTCAAAATAATCGTTTTCCGACCGCAGAGTCTGGATATTATGAAATAAAATAAAAAGGAAAATGATTCTCGTTTCTAAAGAACCTCTAACAGCCTGTCTCCAAACAATTATTTTGGGGAGGGAAATATTGTCAGTGTGAAAACTGACAAAAACACTGTCACTTTCACCGCAGCACTACACACACACACTTTCCTCAAATGATGGTGAAAAGGACCACTGCTTTCCCCCAGTCCTGAAATAAAAAATTAAAATAAAAGGATTAGGGAGAAAATGTAAACTCATTGTTTACATTTTCTCAGTTCTTACCTTAACCTAATCCTAACCTACTTAGAAGCTAAAAATAAAATAAATGTAAAATACTCACCTTATGTTCCTCCTGTGGAAATCCTGGACCCTTAAAAAGTATAAAAGGGGAAGGGATTTCCACAGAAAGAACATTCAGTAATCCACTGCTCAAGCGGTCGGTTCCGAGGTCTTAACCTCTGGGTCTTGCTTCCGGAGAACACTCCTGGATTTTCCGACCGAAAGGACGGTTTTTTCTATTAGGTAATTTCTTACCTTCTCCCGCTCCTATACCACCAGACCTTTACCCATACCTAACCACCAATCCCTGCCTACCCAGACCATCCAGCGCCAAGTTTAAAATACTTGGCAGCTTGGTTATTGGCATTTTGTTTTGTTGCAGTTGTGATTTTTTTGTGTCTTAAATTAAAATTTTTGAAACATTTTTTTGAAAATTGTTTTGGTTTTTGGGATAATTTTGAATAGGACCTCCCCGTGCTACAAAAGGTGATTTTGGATCCTTGAAAGTAAGATTAAATATTGTTTTGGGATTTTTATTTTTTTACTTAGTAAAAAGCCGGGTCTGGCAGGCGTGGGCATCTACCCTACCTTATTTATTTTTGCCTACCCTCCTTTTAAAAAAATTGAATGTGCATCTGCCCTGGGAATTTTTATAAAAGAGTAGTTTTTCCGAGCATTAGCTCCGGATAAAATTCGACAAATAAAATAAATCGTTTTCCGGGTATTGCACATTTTCCGCGCGGAGCGCTGGAATAATTCCTAAGTCCCCAACCTGTTACTATGCCAGTTTGAATTTTGCTCTACCTACTCCTAATAATTTTGAGAACCCCTTTTTATGAAATTTAAATTACAACAACCCTTGCTCTACCACTCCAATTAATTAAATAATTAAAATTCCAAAGTTTATTTTCATTTGCTCTACCACTCCAATTAATTAAATTAATTAAATTCAAGTTTATTTTTGATCAATTAAATTAAACGTATCCATTTTCAATAACCCTTTTGATTAAACTTATGCACCCTCACATAAGGAACACCAGTGCATTATAATGTTCAAGATAAGGTCATATCCGGAACGCAAAAACACGTTCCTATCTGCCTCTATGTATCACCAAAAATTGCTTTCTCCAATTAAAAAGGCAAAATTAAGTGGGTATGCACTTGTATATTATTATGGCATAAAGATACAGAAAAGATTTACTCTAGATTTTAATGTAAACTTTTATCTAAACCTACTAATGCTCCGTTCAGGGTTGCATGCACAGGTTTCAGATTGTTGCAGTACTGCATTTTAGAATAGATAGATTTTATTCAGGTAGATTTTTTTGGCTTAGTCCTTACAAATTTGGTATTTACAGTATTGATCAGCTTAAGTGCAATAGTGTATATGTACGCTTAAAAAAAGCTTAAGTATTCTTCGCTTTATCGAAAATTGTTTTCTACAGTATTAAATGTAAGAGCCTTATGTTGTTTTTATTTGAAAGAAATTGCGCAAAAGCATTGAGAAACTGGGAAATATGCATTAAAAGCGCATCGATCTTTTTAAAAACAGTAAACTATTTAACACTTTCGGAAAAAGTTGTTGCAAGTATCGTTGGGCTTTGTTCCCGTCTCTATAAATTAGAGTAATTTGGCACAGATAATTGCCAGCCAGATATTCATGGTCTATTTAATTATCTGGCATATCAGAAAACATCCATATGTGGCGCTACATGCAGTTTGTTTAAAATTTGAATTTTTTAATCCCCATTTCAAAATATGATTAAAAGGGATCTCGACATCCGAAAGACAATCATAACTACTAAAAGTGGAGTGTTCCTTTTAATGTTTCCAGCAAGTTTGAGTCCAAAAGGGAGGAGTCTTGCATATCTTCTCTCTTGAGGTAAAACTCTTCTCTCTAAATTTTTGATTACCTTCTTCGAACACTCAAACACTTGCGCCATCACAAAAACGTAAATTATTTCCATTGGCAGCACACCCACGGACCAAAAAGCAAATGGAGCTAATGAGATTACTGGCATGTCTGAATGCAACTTGACGGCGATGTAAATGACTAGAATATGGCAAATCAGAATCGTAGAAAGGGAGTTAACAAGAAGAAATGTGAAACATTCTTTGAACATAGAGTTGATTATCATCAGCTGCTTGTAAGCATTTACGGATTCCCTGGTTCGACGGAACGCAATTTTAAATCTATTAAACTTGTTAGTCAACAGTTTACTATGATGTTTGTTTAGTTCCTTTAGCATCATTGAAATGCCTAAGCAGTAGCTTAAAGCAAATAAATACACCACGAAAACTGTGCACACTGACAGTTGAAGTAATTCCACTTCAATAATAAACAAAATAACAAAAATCGGTTGAAGTCTCAAAGAATTGGGCAATCCACCATAAAAGTATCTGGGATTGTGTGGGTCCACGAGAGCTAAACTGCATATAGTCACGGATGTTGTGAGACTTGCAATGGTCATGAATGATGCGAATTTGTCTAGTAGAAAATCTGATTTATCCCTCGTCATCTTCGTTCTACCTGAATATACACTAAATTCAATTATCGGATAATTCCTTTATGTTGTAGGCATTATCATTTTTAACATTGGGATTACGCTTGTGTATTATTTTTGATTACCGTTTTTAGTAAAAAAGCTGATGTACATATTATAACATGTAATTATTTCTTTGGCGTTCCTATTGATCGTCAGTAATACATATGCGGCACTAAAATGTAATACAGTGATGACATGGGTTATAATTACATGGCCCTTCCTTTCTTTTCGAACGGATGTGAAGGAACTACTCATGAGTAGGACACATTTGAGTAGCGTCATAAATATCAGTGGTTTCCAAATGTAGTAAAAATACTTGGATTTCGGTAGTTTCAATTTCTCCTTTTTTTCACTCCATTGAAAAGGAAGCATACCACAGCTATTCACGAAATTCAGAAACCTACCCACTGAATGCACTGTGCGTTTTGATAACATTCTGAATAGTTCTTGTTTTACACAGGAATCACTTGCCAGTCGGTCTTTAAAGTTAGAACATTTATCCAGCCTGCATCATGGCTTCGACTGTCAGTACTATATTTTGGGTTGGTTTAATTCAGAATCACTTGCATAGATGCTGAACATTTTGAAGTATCTGTTGTATTTGAAATATGTTGTATTTTGTCGTCTTAAAAGTTTTTCCGGCAATTTTTATTTCGTATTTTATCGTCTTCAAAAGTTTTGCTGCATTTTTATTTTGTTTTTGATTCGCACGTGATATTTTTTCTATGTTGTCAAGCTAGCCCAACTTGTGTTTCAAAATACTTTGCTTAGGAAACGATCCTGAACGTATTTGTCTCACAACTCAAAGGATATAGTAAGTAGTAAAGTTGTATATGTAGTTACTCTTTAACGCTAGCAGTTCTTTTCTTACGACTAGCGAACAGTGGTTATTGTAGGTTGAATATATTGTTGTGTTGATTTATGTTGTAACTATGTGATACCCCAGACATGATACAGAAACTTTTCCAGTACGTACTTGCACCAATTAATAAAATTAGAAATTGACCTTTTGGTTACTAAAGCCTCATTCTGCAAATAATAATGTATTATAATTGAGCTGGGTAAATATTTGCAGTCAAATTAAGTAATCACAGAAGCAAGCGTGCTTATATTAGGAAGTTGTCAAACAATTAATGCAACTCACTGTTGATTAATATAGCTCGTAATATTATCGTTAATTGAGAGGGTGTACATAAACACGATGAGTATCGACATCAGCTTTTTCAAATGCATTTAGGCTCACAAGCTTCCTTTATGTGGGCTTCATTTTCATTTAATTAAAAAGTTTTTATAGGTGCTGAGTACATGCTCTGGATATGCCTATTGTTGTCTTAGTAATTACCTTAAGTAATGCTGTAAATACCATTTCTTTGAGTTCTTTAAAACAATTTATCTTATTCCTAAGGCAGGTATGGCGCACTTAAATTTTGAATAACACAAAGTAAATGGGAGGGTCATACAGTTGTGTATGAATATAGTGATCTTAAAATGTGTAAGTAAACGTAGTGTTATAATTTGTCCTAAGAAAATGTATTCGATCTCAAGGATATGTTCATTTATAAAAACGTATGGTTTACTTCATATTACAGGGTTTATGGAAAGCGTAATCGTAGTTCTGTGAAAAATGTATCCAAAAGACTCGTCGAATAATTTTAGGGTTTTGGAAGTCTCCTAGACATTTAGCTTTAATTTTAAAAGTGATTTGATTCAATATGCACATGTATTGTATCAATTCCGAACACTGATTTTCCTTTCCACTTATTTGCTCACAGCAAAGTATTTGATTTTTATATTGAATTAGTTACACTCGGTGTTTGAATTTTGCTCATTGTATTTCAGTTTTTTCCCGAATTTATTTGTATTTCGTTTATGCACTTTCCACACCTCTGGTTACTAGTTCCAAAATGGGGGAAGCCCAGCGATGTGATTACTGTGGTAGTAAATCTATTTCTTTGTCCCAAAAGGCAATGCTTCACAAATATCTGTATGTATTAACCTATATTCGTTTCAATCAACATCGTTACATGCAAATGCACTTTGAAAGATGTCATTAACGAAGACTGCGTGTATGCAGAAGTAGGAAGCCTTGTTTTATTACAAGTATCGACATCGGACGAGATCGAAATGAGATAGTGCATAAAAAGGAATTTTTATGGAAGCCCTACATAACATACTAGTAGACTAGTACTGTAGTGGTTTATTTTTGCAGCACGTGCAATATATCATTTCAGTAAGTATGTATACGTATGCTTTCCTGATTGTGAGCCTCCTTAAGACCTGATAATGACAAATGGATCCATTAGCTAACTGGGCTTAACTATCGCATGGGCAGAAAAATAGGTAATAACAAATCGTAATGACGTAATAACAAATCAAATATTCCGATCGGTCTTCCTCCAAATATTGTCAGAGGATTTGGGTCCTTATTGCTTAATATATGGTGCTAAAACTGAAGTTATTCAGAACGGTATCATACAAAACGCCTCCACGTTTCATTATGTGACTAAAAAGTTTTGATTTTGTATAATTATTATAAAAACTTAGATAGACCTAATACTTACATTTTAGTAATTATGTATACTGTTGGCCCTAAGTAAAGCATTCGATCTCGTTAATTCTAATACTTTAATCCAAGTGCTAATCAAACTAAATATTAATTCCAGTGATATTGTGGCTGTGGGATTTTTTGAGCAGAAGGCAACAATGCTGCACAGATGTGAACACGTTCTCTGATGTTCTTTGCATAAATAATGGAATGCCACAAGGAACCAAATTAGCCCAACTTTTATTTGTAATACTAATAAATACTCCAATTAAAAAATTCAGTATCGAATATGGAAAAGCCCCATATTATAAATCAATTGACGACATTTAAATTTTTGAAGAGGATATTCAAAATGAGTATGACACTGGCGAGGAAGAAAATGATTGTACTCGAATTATGATTTTAGCTCTGATGTGTACTGGGAAAGTCCTAACACGCGCTATGTGTTGTCTCAATATACATTTACGAGTATCGTCCAAAAAGCTATTACCTTTCGGGTTTCCTGTAAAACTTCGACACACTTCAATAAAGTTTCTACACTCAACATTCTACATATTTCATGCATTAATTAGGAATAAATGTGAAGTTGTTGCCGCAGCTTCGTTTATACTTATACGTGTGGTAGGGATGAGTACCGCACGGTAATGTTTTTGATTTAGTGATGATGTACAATTTAAAATAAAGTGGCCAAATTTAGAACCGTAAAGTAGTTTAAAAAATTAATGAAATAACCCAGAACAATTTCTGGATTGAAGAAGTACGTTTTAGAGTGCTGAATAATAGTAGTAACGACAACCTTTTAAGTGGCTTAGCTATTTATGATATTTTCCTGACCGTTCCGGGTCATTATTTTCGTTCTTTAAAGTTAACTTGCACCGAAGCTGGTTCGTTATGAGACCGTCACTAAGAACGTATAAGTAATGGCATATTTTACAGAATCTAAAAGAGTTGTATACATTAAATATTTATTTTCACTGTCCTTCAAATGGTGGTAAGTAATCACTTCGGAGGAATTATTACAGTAAAGTGATAGCTTGTCCACACACTCTTTGTAGCGAGAAGTTTGTATGTCCTATTACAATAATAATTATTCCGATTTGCATGTTTGAAAATATGCGTGCTTGCGCAGCATCATCCCCGCAAGGCCTATGTGTACATACGTATGTTTACAATTTAATGAATATATGCATGTATTACTGCGTTAAAATATAGCAGCGTTTGTTGTCAACTTGGAAACCTTTAAGTAGGAACTGACTTTGTTAAATTCGGACTCTTCAGCAGCTCCACTTTATTAAAATGCACTCCAAGAATTAGTTACTTAATTTTGAGCAAATTTTCAGCATTCATACATATCGTTGGCTAAATTCTAAAAAGTACGATTTTTATTTCATCATAACCCATGCTTTTTAAATGGGTTTTCGCAAATGAAAATGGTACTTTTTTGAATTTAGGCAACGATATGTATATCCATATGCTACCGACTCGCGACATGATCAATTCATAGTATCCACATTTTCATGTTAACCTTCCATTCAATCGTTTCTTATGGTCATAAGTGTTGCATATAAGAAAGTTTTACATGTGGTGTCCACTGGCTTTCATTTATGTCAGGATACTTGTAGTATAACATGACCACTAAAGCCCTGTACTTTCCAATTATTCGATAGAGAGTTAGTTTCCCATGGATTGTATAAAAAATAAAAATTTCAAAAATAACTTTTCTGTTTTTAGCTATTATAATAATCTATATTAATCTTTAGTATTAGTATTTTTTAATGTTATGCCTCTTATTGGAATTTTATTGTATTTTAAAATTTCCAATGATTTATAATAAAAAATATTTATTTTAAGTACTATTTTTTCGAATGAACACATTTTTTTATAGGTTTTTCAGGAAGACAAAATCATTCTGCAGTAATAAAATATCTATTTCATAATTCATAATATTCATGCAGAAACGCAGCACGCAGCATTGGTTTACATTAGGAAGGATGCTTTATTTCTTGGCGTTCACACTCTGGGGGAGAGGAGAGGTTACAAATAATAAACCACCTGAAAAACTGAAAATATAAAAGTAAGATCGTTCTATTACACGGATTCCATATTCATGGATTGCTGAGCCCAAATTAATTAGTTAGAAACGCTAGAAATTCAAAATTCAAAAATGTCGGAATCAGAAAAGGAAAAATTCGAGCAAGTAAATTATTCACAAATTTCCATGTCCCGGGATTCCGTATTAAGTGGTGGCTACGAACTTGGGAGTGAACTATTCCAGTCTCAAAACACCTACGAACTGGTTTTAAAACATGTCCGGAATGAAAACGTATTTTGGGATGGTAAACACTCCTTGCAGCCTGTTGCTGTCTTTAGAGGGACGACCCGATGTTTTTTGACTCCATTTGAGACAATATTACGGAAATATGTTGTTAGTACAGGATAGTACTTATATTAATATCCACCAATATTATTGCAATGTTGATTTCTGGTTAATTAAGCTTTGCAGAAATTTTTCTGGAACTATTTTTACAAACCTAAGTAACTACGATTCATATATTTACAGCCACGTGATTACTATTTGGTCAAAGATGAGGATATGAGCGTCGTTTTAATAAATGAATGGTTTCAACCAGTGGATTTGCGGGACGTTGTAGGAACCCTCTTCAAAAGTGGCAAAAGAGTTAATTTATTTCTACGAAGTCGAGATTTCTCACTCGAGTCGTCTCTAACACCCAAGGCCAGCTCTATCTCATCCGGAAAGAATTTATTCGAAAGAAACGTTAGCTCGACTGTATTGCAAGAGGTCAATTGTGTCCAGCTGAATGTACAAGAAATGAGTGGAAGGAAAATTCTTTGGAATTCGAAGAGCAAGAGTTTTGAATCCTCAGTTCGCTTGGTGTTCAATCGTCAAGAATTAACAGGTCTGAAGGTGGATCAAATTCTGTCAAATATTCTGGTATGAATTTTAAATATCCCTCTTTACTTCTCCATATTTGCGCAAGTCCATACATTAGATGCCACTAGTCCATGTAAGGGTCATTGATACACAAAAAATGGAATTCCCCCATTTTCAAGCAACTTTTTTTTCAGATTTTCTAAATATTTTTTATTGACCATTTCTTCCACTTTTGCTCCCTATTTTTGCAGGAAATGCCATAATTTTCAACGTATGCGCTTATCAAAAAAATTTATAAAAAAGTTATACGTATGTCAATCAAAACGTGTAAATCGTAATTATGGTACATGTTACCTTTTAAAATCCTTTTCAAAAATTCAGACTTTGCTTCATGTTTTGGAACCTTTGACCGCCAATACAGGTTTGAAACCAATTTGAGATTTGGAAAACAATTTACTTGAAAATACGAGGGTACACATGCGCTTTCGGCATCCTGTAATTATTGCGTATTCTGGATGAAGATGCGAAATGATCTATATGCTTTTTTGATTAAAGTCAGTTGGTCTGTATATCAATATCAAGTTTGCTAAAAGCATAAAATGGTATACTTGCACACATGCATTCAGGTAATTCAAGCAAGTAGACTGTTTTGCTTTTATCACCACTACATGCAGACGTTTTTGATTTTAATCGAAAATTCACCTAGACAATTTTGTTTCTTCGTCGACAATATGTACATAAGTTAAATAAATGCATTACTGTAAGTACATATTTGGCAACGTGTCCCAAAAATAGTTTAGCGAACACGTGCGACGTACATACACGATAAAAGAAATTACTTCTTAATTATTGAGGCATTTATGCAATTAATGTATTCCTTACTAATTCATTACTGATACTCATGCATGAACAATTATTGCAAATTGCAACAAAATAATTACACATGAGCAAAAAATATTAAAATATAATCAAGAGTGACCGAGACATTCTAATGATAATCATCACAACAATGAGAGGAGTGTTTCTTTTTATATTCCCCGCAAGTTTAAGTCCGAAACAAATAAGTCTGACGCATCTTCTCTCATGAGGCTGGACTCTTCGCTCCAAATTCTTGATTATCTTTTTTGAATTCTCGAAAACTTGAGCCAATAAAAATATGTAAATGCATTCCATGGGAATGGCCCCCACTGACCAAAAGGCAAAAGGCACTAATGAGATTATTGGTATGACCGAGTGGAGTCTCACCGAAATGTAAATAATGAGCACGTGACAGAGTGCCATGGTTGTAATGCAGTTTATGAGCAAGGTGGTGAAGCACTGTCTAAACCAAGTGTTCATTATGATGTACTGCGTGTAGCGTTTGATAGAGAGACGAGTGTTGCGGAATACTTGCATGTACTTTGAAACTCTCTTTCCCAAAATTAAATGTGCCCTTGGATTGACGTGCAGGGACTTTAACATTTTTATCATCCCAAGAGTGTACGTTAATGAAATTAAGTAGACCGTGAATATCATTGACACTGCGGCTTGAATTAGCTGTTCTTCGATTATATACAAGAGCCAGAAGAACACTTTAAACCTGATGGAGGGGGATAGTGCGCCATAGAAATATCGGGGGTTCTCGGTTTCGACAAATATCAAACCACTAACGCATAAACTTGTAGCAACAGTCGTTGCGGGGAGGATGAACGCAAATTTTTCCAGTAGGAAGTCCGAATCTCGCAGATGACGCTTATTTTTATTTGGAGTTTTACCTAATAAATTAAATAAATGAGTGGTTAGGTTTCAGAGCACAAACGATGACTTATTGCATTTTTCAATTAATTACAATTAAAATATATTAATAACCAGTAGCTAAAATATCACATATATGTACATATAGGCCCCCTACCCATCCTACTGTGACGGCTGTAACTGACGCTGCCATCAGCGCCGTCTATAATTTTTTCGTAGCAATGATTTCAAAAAAATCTCTGATGATGGAGTGTTGATTGCAAATTTCAAAAATAGACCTTAATAATTTTCACAAATTCAGGTAACTGTCGAACCTGGATTTTGAGGAATGAGTTTTTTAAAAAGTATTTACAATCATGTGACATGGCACCTCCATGCGTACGATTATTGTAATTAAGTACAGTTCTCGTTATAAGAAACCCTTTATAAGATTCTACTGCCACCTGCGACCCTTGTAGTGAGATTTCATGTGTATCTTTAGGTAACTTAATTTTTGGGTAATTACCTTTCATTCCTTGAAAAGCTTTTACAAGCATGTTGAAGCACTGGATGATATCTTGTGAAAATCTATTGAAGTAAATGATCACAAATGTGGCACTGCTATGCAAAATCAGAAATAGAATGTTTAACATAATGGGCCCTTGTTTATCTCTTCGAAAGGAGGTAAAACATACGACAGCCAGGAGAATGCATTTAACTACTGATATGAGCAGTAGAAGTCTCCAAAGTAGAAAAAAATTCCGGGACTTGACAACCATTAACTTCCTTTCCTTTTCAGCCCATTTGATAGGAATGACTCCGCAGTCGGATATGAAAGTGATAAAATGACCAATTGAAGAAAACGTAGATGCGGACAGCATTCCGTCACGTTCTGCTGTCCTATTAATAATTTTTGAACGTTTACATCCCTGGGAGTAAATGATTAGTATACTTTGCAAATTCCAAAAATCTTAATTTTAAGATACTTGGTCGGAAAATTTTTTGCGGTTAGAAAAGCAGTTCCATGCGGATCAGAAACCTGCCAGCTTTGTCCGCAACATTAGATTGAGATACTTTATGTATTTTCAGCCATTTGAGGTAATAACGTACATTCATATAGTTTCACCAAAATGCAGTATTTGACAAACTTTACAACTCATTGAATGACGTGTATATCCTCTTAAGTTAATGGTACATTCATTAACGTTTGCATATATCCAGGAGTTTCACAAGAGGTTCTTGTAAAATATTTACAGCGTCCATTTCAGTGCGAATATTGCTCCATTTTTACGAATTACTTAAATACAGCCTCAATTTATTTTGAGAGCCCGAATGTGTTTGTAATTAGTCTGATAATTAATTAAAATGGAAGTTGCAATACTCAATATAAATGCAATACAGGGAAATTTCAACATTGTGAAAATGGGTGTCCTGGGACAAGGTAGAGTCTTTTGTAGGCAAATATTTCCATGAAGGCCTCCTGGTATAAAGGTATTCGTCTGTACAAACTGAGTAAATTGTGACTAAATGTGTAAGTGGAGTTTGTATACGTAATTATCTTCGTAATTGTATTTAATTGTAGGTTTCTGTATTCTCAATGGAATTATAATGCTTACACCAACTAATGATATGTGCTGTTGCAACTCAATATGGAGGTATTTAAGTTCATACTGTTTAGTAATTAATTCATCACAGAACCATGGAAGAGTTCGAACCCAAGGCTTGGACGAAGGAATTACAAGTTTGGGAGTATTCATGCATTGAGGCATTTTCCAATAATTCTCAGTTTTGATGAAAGCATTGGGCAATTTTATTAAATGTAACAGTTGGTTTCAAAAGAAAATACATACATTGGATTTATTTTGGGAGAACATATCAGGGTGCAAGTATACGGAAAGCGTATTACTTTCACAGAATGGTTCATACTAACCTCTTTAATAAAGCCACATGAGGAAGTGACCCCTGAAATTTTTAATTCCTCTATTTTATGTATGTAAATCGAGTTCCAGATTTACTCAGATTTATTTCAATAGGCGCGACGGCGCGAGTAGAAAAATAAAGAACCAGGTTGGGAGACTGAGGTCGAAGCCATGGGAATAAGTTTGGAGGTTGCTATTTTATTGTCCAAGATCCAGCGGTTACTGTATAACGAATTTTAAAACAACTTGTAACCAATTGAGTGGGGATTCGGATCTTATTTCAACATCTCAAGGGAAAACTGAAGAACAATAATAATTATTATTGTTACTTGAGGTCATGAATGTCTTTAAACAATTTGTTTTTGCTTCAATTTAAATCTTATGTCACAAATTTTGCCCCTGTGGTCTCTCCCTTATGTATAGATAGTCTGGAGGGGGTAAATGATATGAATCACTCTATATGTAATGTTACCCGAGAGAAGCCTGTAACGTAAATACGTACATACATGAAGTAATTAAATTGATTTTTCTAGGTGCTTCAAAGACAGATATCACATTATCAGCTGTCTTAGTGTCTTGTACACCTCCAGGAAAATTATGCGCTTTGCCTGCTTGTAATTCAAAACATAATTGTGTATATAGCTTATATACCGGAGTTCAGAGCTAATCCCGCCGCGACAATCCCGATGGTATTATTTCCGCGAAGTGGATTGCAGTTTAGGGAAGCGGATGGAAGTTAAGGGTAGTGGTTTCGAAGTGTACTGGAAGTGGAGGGGAATTGTGGGGTAGTGGAGGTGAACTCCACTCCACTTACATGATATACTGCAAAGAGGAATTATGGCCGGGTTTCACTTTAGAGTTTGTAGTGGGAGCGCTATAGCCGGTTTTCATTTTAGGCATTTTAAATTATAGCCGGTTAGGAAGTTTAGCCGACGATATGTATTACCACGATGTTTGACACGATGACACGAAAAATACCTCTGATGTACAATATTGTAAATTCTTGTGAAGTGATTAGTTTTCGGAAAAATGGAAACCGAAAAGTAAATTTGCATGAAACTATGGAGGTATTTTACCAGCACATGTTTCGGTAAACCAGAATTGAAGAAATTAAAAAGCTAAATAGATGATCACCGGATTTTCCGATAGTATACAACTAGGATAATTAATTTGTCCTATCCGTGCATAACCTGACACAAAGTTATTTGTTTTTTCGGATAATCGGATATCCGCGGATAGGATCGGATAATGGACGATTTTTATCCGACATTTTCGGATAGCCATTCTATCCGATCCGAAAAGTGTCGGATAAGTTTCGGATAAAATATTTTCTTCATCCGACATTTCGGATAGGAAAGGATACTACCAGTAATTAATCGTCAAATTTTCGGATAGGATAGGATACGGATAGGATAATGAATTTATCCTATCCGTGCAGAACCTTAAATGCATGCATGTGTCTTCACTTTTATTATGAACATGGTGTAGCGGAGCAGCTACATACACATGTCACAATTCACAATATAGGTACATATCAAAACAGCCAGTCTGTCAACAGTACACAGCTTGTTGTCAAGGAGATGGATACTATTAAATAACAGGAGCATATATTTATTGTTTACTGAAGTTAATACAATAAAACTTGGTTCGGGAATATCGTCAGCGGGGTTATGGTTGGCGGGATTAAATACTATTGAGATCGGGATTAAATCATCGGGGTTGCTTCGGCGGAGTTATCACTGGCGGGATTGTCGAGGCGGGATTAGCTCTGGACACGTATATACCACCCGCTAATACAATAATTTCACAACTAGGAAATAATCAAAGTTTCCAAATTCAGACCCTTTCGTAACATCCAAACTTAAGTATTCTTAAGACAGGTGCTTCTGAAAGAACTGTACAGGTACAAATTATCTACACCATAAATAATACTTGTAGTAAAGTAACGTTAAAAATAAGAGTTGGCATAAAAGCTTTCTATATCTACTGGCAAACAGCGTCATATGTCCACTGTAAATTTTTACTCTCTCCCCCTCTTTCTCTCCTCCTTAAGTAAAGTTTATATGGGAAAAATCCTTTCTCTGATACACAATGGAACTTGAAAGTTTAACATTTAATTTAAAATATTTGTTGTCTCTACTGTCCAGGCCACTGGCTATTTGGAGAACACAGAAGGAGTGCTAGAAAAACAAATCTGGACTGATAAGATCAAGGTTGTTGGCTACAAGGATGCTGTGGATGTCTTGTTTTTGTCCGCGAATAAATGCAACTTGTACTTAAAATACATCAATAGCCCTGAGGATCAGCGTAATGTTTTTTTCTCACTTTACAGTATTTTGCTTTATACACATGCTACTTAGTTTATCATCTTTACTAAAGTACAAAGTACATATGTACTGTATCATTACATAAGATTTTTTTTGTGAGCAGAATGGCAAGAGATTGTGGAGGCAATAGATGTGTTTACGGAAAAGGTCACCTCAACTGATGACGAACTTCGGAAATTTTACGAGGATAACCATGGTGCTGGTCTTTAGAAAAGTTTTCAAAATGTGTAGTATTTACAGTCCCCTACCCCTCCTTTTTCTCTAAAATTACAAACAAAATTTGCAACAAATATCTGAGCACGTTTGCATGTACCAAAATGTTATTTGTTTCCCTGAAACAAGTATTGCATTATAATTAGCAAACTGTTTGGGGGGCTCTTCTAGAGAGAGAGGGTGCACTGTTACAAATAAATTATGTGCACTTGCATATTTTCAAAATATTTGAATAAAACTTAGGTTTGCATGGTTTTGGTAGTATTTCAGGACATGGGTATTCTGAAGAGCAAAATCCAGACGGATAATCGGAATGAAGAGGAAATTGAGCGAATGATGAAGAAACTAGAACCCAAGATGAACCTTGCACTTTCCCTGATCAATTTACTTGACTACGACGGGACTGTCACATCGGATATCAAATCTATGTCTAAATCCGTAGTGAATGGCATCATTAAGAACTCAGGCGATATCAAGTTTGATTTGTATTCTACTGTGAGTGAAGCATCAGGATTCGCGATTGGAGAGGAAATGGAGCAGAAACCGTACATCAAACCTAAATTCTGGGATTGGTAGGAAAAGGAGAGGATTCAGGAGCAGAGAGTACTCGTGCACTTGTCATTGCACTCTTATCACTTCATCTCTCAGTCAGTCTCTTTGAGCATGAGGTCATGGTTAAAGGAGCGGAAAATTCTCAACTGACATAAAATATTATTTTTAAACTGGTGTTGCATCCATTGCAACACTAAATAATCCTGAGTGTCACAAATAACAATATTTTACTTCCAATCAACGCAAACAATTTTTCTGAATCAGTCGCACAAATAAATACCCTAATACAAATTGAAACTACTGTGGACACTCCATGTCTCGTGTATTCAATTGGTAAGGAGATGTTGCAATTTACCCCTGGATTGATTACTTTGTCAAAGTGATGTAAGAGAAGAAACTTGGAGTTACTCTCAAGAACATTGAGATAAGTTAAATGGACAAATATTTAATTAAAATATGACGGCATGTAGAAAATTCCATTCAAAGACATCCCCACATGTCAATGATTTCCTTGGGATTGGGCAATCAAAATAAATTGTTCAAGATTCCTCTTTATTGATTTAACTAATCTAATGCTGATACATGATGGTAGTCTTGTATGGAATCAAATCGGTCACTTAACAGCAGTTCCTTCAGCTACATGTAATTACACATGTATATAGTTTGTACAGTTACACTCTTGTAGAGTGGTTGAATGGAAAAATTCAAATAATATATCTTGAAATAGCTCAGCTCAAATAGCCAGCTTATAACTTTAATCGTTATCGGGCTGGACATTAAACACTGATAATTTCTAGCTGGAAGCTCTAATTATATACCTATATCTTCGATCATGCCAACACACGTGTGAAAAAGGGAGGACTAAACGTTCTTAAAGAGCTCACAGAATCTTTGACTAAATCTTTATGGGTTCAGTTTGTGAAAGATCAATAATTTTAATTGACTATTTGATGTAGTGTCACTCAGTCGTAGTTCTTGCCTTTGAGGGATCATTCATCCGCTCTTGACTTATAATTGTGAGGCTTGAATAAATTAGCTCACTTGGAGTAATGAACCAGAATCAGATTATTGACATGAACATTGTGGCATCCGGAAAAGCCATGTATTGGGGTCAAGGAGCTATGTCCAACGACGGTGGGTATTCTACCAATGAAGGTAAAAATTTCAAATTGGATATTATTAAACATCATTCATTATAATGTAATTCAAAATTTGCTCCTGCACACAATTTTATCGATTGTTAAAGAGTGTAAAAAATAAATAACAGCAGGGTTCAAATTCACAATTATTACAAGTTTGAAGGTTTCCAAAAATTTGACACGTTGAATTTATTTCGTAGGAGTCGTGATTGGTTTCGGAATCGTCCTCCTATGTGTTTTTGCTGCAGCAGTGGTGTCGGCCGTAGTTCTTGCGATGAAACAGTCCAGCTACAGACAACCTGCCAGGAGTGGATATGTCAGCATTTAAAAAATCTAAATTAACACTTTCAAGTCACAAAACCTTTTTTACAAAATTTTATAATCTTGATAGTATCTAACCCTTTATCTTCAAAATAAATCTGAAATGAAATGAAATGAACCCTAATTTTAGGTTGCAAATATTGATGCCACGATTTTCTTAAACCATGGAGCAAGTGTGTTTGTAAGTTTAGATAATGCCATTTTCGTCTCATTCCTATGGGTTCACCACACCACTATATTTTAGTGTATTTCCTTATAACTCTTGAACAAATGGTTTAATTTGACCGAAATAGACGGGTAGTTGTGTTATGAAGGAAATGATCCCCGGGGACTTTTTCAGTGCTTAATTGTAAGTACGAATAGTAAATGTTGAAGTGTTGAGAAGGGTCACAAGAAATCCTGCGCAAGAAAAAACACAAGTACAGTACGCAGAGTATTTATACTGGTTAGCTGTAGTCGATACAACCATTCGTATTTTGAGAAAATAGTCTGAAGTATCTACGTAATTCAGGAAAATTGCCGGTGGTCAGTTATGTTCTATTATTGGTCACTCAGTGGTCGTAAAGGGTACAAAAAGTTTGTCCCCGTTCCTGTTCCCACTCAACGGGTACTCCCCTTAAGTGTTCACTAGGCATGAGCGTATCGTTCAATTTTAAAATATCGTTAATATCGGTATCGTTAACAAGAAAAATCACGATACCGATATCCATGAACGATATATCGGTATTTGGTTAAATTTAAAATAATATACTAATTTTGATGAAACTCTATCAGATTTAACGTAGTTTTGCGAAATATTCAATATTTGTTATTTATTCTCCTTAAAACAGCCTGTAGAATCAAATCCCTTGAAAGATTGAAGTACAAGACCTGTAATAATTGAGTTATGACATGTCCTGGATTTTTTCGTAGGAACATTCCATTCAATTCAATTACAATTAAACTTAAAATTACAGATTAAACGGATTACAACATTTAAAAAAATAGTGCTAACTAAAATAGTAGTAACTGCAGTGCGGTAGTTACTGCACTGTAAGAGCCGAATTAAAAATAGAGAGTTGCAAGAACTACTACTTACTATTTACCACTAGTATTTCAATTCAGTTCAGTTTTTTCCAATTCAGTTTAGCTCACATGTTGAACTGAATTAAAACTAGATTTTCGATTCAATTCAGTAAAAACAACTATAATTCTGTTCAGTTCAAAAGTTTTAATTGAATTGAACTGAATCAAAAATCAACGGTTTCTGCAGATACACCAAAAATACGGTAGTATTTTTCAAGCGCACAACAGATGAAGTTAAGTTAAGGGTACTAATCGTTACTTGTAGGAACTGGAGATCTTGTAAACGGTGGAACATTTGAACTTCAATTTAAGGAAAATGATTCCGTTCAATTCAAACTGAACCAATCGGCTCAGTTTCGTCTTGAATTGAATCGAAATTTTCCGACCCAGAATTGAATTGTTCCGAGCATTATCGGCCAGCTCAAACAAACTAATTGTAAGTTTGAAAATGCTTGTTAGTATGTATTACTACAGTTTTAACTTCGAATTCGGACAAGTATTTTTAAAATGCTCGAGTTTTATCAGTTTTGCACAGACGTTTCAATGACATTTGTAACGTTTGACATTCCTTGATCGCTTTACTTACGTAACAAGTAGTAAGAGGAATACAGGGTGTCATTTTTGAAAATTAAACTACCTATGAACGATATTAAAATTAACCGATATATCGCTTTAAAATTGCGAGAAATGTCGTGACATATCGTTGCTTAAAAATGTACGATATGGACCGATATATCGTATCGTTATATCGTTCCGCTCATGCCTAGTGTTCACGTAATTCCTAGCCAGTTACCACGTAATAACTAATGGTTTAATTCTTCAGGGATTATGTGCCGAGTGGTGTTGATGAGGGTTTAAAAGTACTATTACTTTATCTCTAAGATCAGTTACTGGCCTAAAGATAATTATTCTACATAAACAATACACCTGAAGAATATATATACCGGCACTGGTTATTTTCCATTTGTTTTTCCACTTTTAGCAGAAATTGCACAAGCCAGTAATAATTATTCGAATATATTTTATATTAATTTGTAGAACACTTTAGAACTACTGCAGATAATACAGCTATTATACTGAAACAGGAGCTCTATTTTCATTAAAGCCGTTAAGCGGTGTTATGAAACTTTAAGTCCAGGATCCGTGTGTAGAAGCATGAAAAAGAATGGAATGGAATATGCAAATTGTCTATACGTATGTAAATAAATACTTTCAAGTCTCTCTAGATCAAGTTTGAGTGTTTCTAGGAGATGGTAAAAGTATCTACTCGAACAGGTGTGGGAACGGGATCATACATAGACTGTACCCGTTTCCGATGAGAACGGGAACAAAATGAAGATCAATGTTCCTGTTCCCAACGGTCGGGTCCACTTGAGTATGTTCCTGTTCCCGTACCCAAACTGATTGGGAACAAAATATTTGTTCCCGTACCCGTTCCTGTACTCGTTCCCGTTCCCATGTACCCGGGTGATACCCGTTCCCGTTTCGACCACTGGTCACTATAATTACATAACTTGAAAGTTTCCCAGCTTGAATAAATGTAAGAAAATCCATTAGCCCACTATTTAGCAATCGACAAAATTTTGGGACTAAATTTTCACAAACAAGTTAATTATAAATTACTGTATTTTGAAACTGATGGAAGGGTTTATGTCTCGTTGACAAATGTCATTGTAACAAAGTATTAATTACGATTTTACCGGTAATTTCTCATTAATTAATCCAGATTTATAAAATCCTATAATTACTTCTCGCTCATGTAAAAGGTGTTTCATGGCCTATTTCTCCACTCTGGCCCCCATATAAGGGAAAATGATGTTAATTACGGTAAATAACGCAAAGATAGTCCCCGGCCAACTTCTAAACATTAACGTAAACCCAGGCTACCTTTAGGAGCCGGCCATCTCTACTAAACATAAAAGTGTAAATTACAAAATAGCCAGAAATGTTTTTTAATATTTAACTTTATTCCAGAATAACAAACGTAGCATAATTTTGATTCAGATGAATCGTCCCGATTGTAAGTACCCGCTTCGAAATTCTCGATGTTAAAACTTATTGAGCTTTCTTTTTACTTTTTTCAAGTAAGAATTATTCTTTTAGGATCGGTTTTAAAATGTCGAGCAGCTTCTTCGCCGGATTTTTGTTATGCAAATTTAACCGTATCCAGTTTGAACTTCAAACGTTTGCAATTTGATTACTTTAATTAAGCCTAATATAATAATTAACACATATTGAATTCTATATGAATTTCGTGCTGAAAAATCGAAATTATTCGCAAACTGCACGCATTAGTTTGTTTTCAACAATAGATTCATATTTGGAATTATTTAGACTGTACGTACAGAAATAAACTATTGTATAAAAAATCAGGCCATCTTTGAGGGCCCGGCTATCTTTAGAGGTTGGCTATCTCTGTGTGTATGGGGTTAACCCAGACCATGTTTAGGGTCCCGGCTACCTTTGGAGGCCCGGCCATGTTTAGCGTTTTTACGGTATGTGATTCCCCCATTTTCAAGGAAATTCTTTTCCAGATTTTTCAACATTTGTTTCATTCACGAAAGTCAATAATTGTGATCCGATTAGACAAAAATTTGAGGTTAAGCCAAAATTTTTTGAGAATTTTAGCCAACCATTTTTTTTGTACCCGTTCAAAATATTCTAGAAAATATTCATATAAGTCAAGAATTTTGAGATCAGAGCCTAAAAACCTGAAGCAAGATTGAAATAAATCTTGAATCTGAATCTCCTCAACTTTGCACTCTGATTTTATGGGTCATGACCCCAGTGTTTAACCTTTGGACCGTTTGGATAGCTCCCTGGAAAGCGCGTAAAATTTTCTGTTAAGATACTTGAGAAAATGGTTTGTCCTTGCAATAGAAATTTTATCAAAATGAAACTCGAATCTTTATATATCTTCAAGCTGAAATCGTCCAGAATATAAAAGTATTATTTGTTGTAATGCTCACAACTCCACCTCAAAGAAAATTACAGATATTCACGTATGCATAATTTACATTATGTTACATTTTACGAGGGAAGGTAACCTATCATTTAGAAGAGATTTCCGTATAGTGTAGCAATTTCCAGTGCTGAGCCAAAAGTAATTAATGGTAGTCACGTTTTGGCAATACTCAATAAACGAATTATAACTAAAATCTGTTTTGCTATGAATGTATGAATTTACGCATAAGAAAATTTCTGCAATTATTGCAGAACAGCGAAACACACAATCAGTAAATTATAGAATTGTCCAGTAGTAATAAGTTTATTAGCTATTGATGAAAGGTGTCAAAATTGTGTGCCTTGTTATGAAAACGATAGAATATGTTACTTCCCTTTTATTACGAGGTGAAATTAAGTGTTAGAGTTGTAGCTTCAATACGTGACACCAAATGCACAACTCCAATTTTCTGATAAAGTTTTATCCCAATCAGATAAATTGTGTACACATGTGATTGTAGTGAACACTTTCAGTGTTCATCAATTTTTATCAATAAACCAAACCTTCGGTCTGTCACATATGTCTACATAACCGACAACAATATTAAACGATATTATTGAAATTAATTCAGCACTAGTAAATTATCCAAAACCTTTCACTTCCAACCAAATGCCCATTGATTTCGAAGGGAAAAGCAATTCTACCTGAATTAAAATTTCGCGATATTTTCTTGCTTAGTGTTCCTATATATTTATATATATATACATATATGCTACAGCCATGGTGAGGGTCTCAAAATTGATAACAGTTGTCCTTATTTTAAAATGTGTATATCCTCCGCCAGCATTCACAGCAGCACAAAACCTAGGTACATTAATTCAGGCACAAGTTGTAAGTCTGTACATATGAATTTTATTTTCAAATATATACAAATGTTTCACTTTTAAAGTGTTTAAAAAAAATTGGAATCACCTAAATTAAGGAATGAATTGCAGGTGCACCGTCATGGGGATAGAAATCCCACGAGAACATATCCAACAGACCCGTATATAGATGAAGCTACATTTTGGCCTGATGGCTATGGGGAACTAACAGAGGTAAAAATGTAACATAATTTTTAGATGCTGGTGTATCATGTAATTTAAAATTCACACAGGAAAATGACATTTTAAAATGTAGATACGTATGTTTATTGAAATGAAAAAACTATATTTTTTTTTCGAAGCAATCATATTAAATCGAACTGATATTTTTTTGCAGTTAGGACGGGAACAACTTTACAACCTGGGAGCGTTCCTGCGTCAAAGATACGACAAGCTTCTGCAAAAACATTACAACAAGTTTGAGATTACTGTCACAAGTTCAGACAAAGACAGGACCATAATGAGTGCTCAAGCAGCATTGGCAGGGCTGTATCAGCCTGAAAATGGGTCTAAATCTTGGAATCCTTACATTAATTGGCAGCTGGTTCCAATCCACACAATACCTCGTTCCAATGACTCAGTCAGTATAACACTATGGATAGGATCCTCATCTTATTTCTGATTATTTACACTTAGTTACACACATATTATATGACAACTGCATTGTTTTTTTCTGATCTCCATAATAGATTTTACATCTGAAAGCCCCGTGTCCAAGATTCTCGAGGGACTTCAAAGAATTTTATATTACTTCTGAATATGTACGAAAATTAGAAGCAGAACATATGCCCATGATCAAATACTTCCGGTTTCATATGGGTTTACCAGATGACACTACTCTCCAACAACTTTTTACATACCAGGACACATTAATGATACAAGTAAAATATTTTAGAGATTTTTAGATTTTTTTCTTACAAAAGTGAGAATTAAGCACAGAGTGCTGGGCAAGTATTTTTTAAAACAAAGCTTAGGCAGGCGAACCTATGTAAAGAAGCTTGATTTACAGTAAATGATTTTTTTGAACATAAAGATTGAATCAGAACTATTAAGATATTTATTGTGTATTTCGAATCAGAAACAAAAAGGTATGAAACTACCAGCTTGGCTGAACCAAACAATGTTCGAAGAGTTAAGTAGCCTCAGATATTTCCAGTATGAAGTGGAAACATACACTCCAGAATTTAAACGTTTGAAAGGAGGGCCAATATTGAAGGAATTATTGGAAAATATGCCCAATAAAAACAAACAGGCTAAAAACGTCTATTTATACTCTGCCCACGAAGGGACACTTGGGGCTCTCATGAATACCCTGGGAATTTTTAATCATCGTCTTCCTCCATACGCCTCAGCATTAATGCTTGAACTGTACAAAGAAGGTCCTGAAAATTTTGACGGTAATCAGGACAATTATTTCTTACGGGTAAGTCGAAACTTCAAAATTGATAATACAAAATGTGCTTCTAAAGTACATAAACTTACGTTGGGATGTTGAGCTTGAACTGCATACATTTTCCCATAGATTTATTATTACAACGAAACCCAAAGTCAACCTTATCTCTTGGAAATCCCACATTGTGGCCAAACTTGTTCCCTCAAAGATTTCTCTTCTTTGACTGACCGTTACGTTCCTGAGAACTGGCTTCAAGAATGCGAGCTGCCAGTACTGGAACATGCGGCGGAAGAAACGTCTAATATGTCTATAACTCTTATCAGTAAGTGTTTTCATTTTCTCAAGGAGTTAAATGATAGTTTTATACAGTTGATACAACTTCGAAGTGTAAAAAGCCTTGTTACTTTTGTATTTTTAATTACATTTAAATTGACTAATTTATTCTAAGGTAGACTGAAGTTCAATAGAAATTATTTTTAGATTTTAATCAGTTAGCAATTTGTCTTTAACTGAATAAATGTTTCATCCGTGTTTTTAACATTTCAATAGTAATGAGCTCAGCCGTTTTGCTGCTAACGGGTATTGTTGTTATAAGGAAAAAATCAGCCTCTCAGAAATCAGCCACGGAGAAGACACCTTTACAAAATCACATGGCTCCTACTCATTTCCTATGAATTTCGCTTCTGAAAGTTTCAAGTTTAGAAATAAGAAAACATGAATCATGGGCAGATTTACTATTCTAAATACTCAATTCTTGAACACAATAAATATTTTGTGAATGAATAATATACATAGTCACAAATACACCAGCAAATTATTGCGGCGTAACCATAATAATTATTTCCCACCCCCGCTAATTTGCATAAGGGGGCTGATTAAAGATTTGATTCACTACTTTTACCAAATTTAGTGCCAGATATACTAAAATTTACTTCATTCACGTTCGTTAATATTTGAAGTCACAGGGTTACAAGTAAGGGTTTTTTCTTCATTTTTGTATTCTCATACAGTTTTTTTCAGAAACCTTTTTGGCGTGTTTTATAGGCTTTACAGGGAGCCATTTTATAAGTATGTTGAGAGATGTAGACATAATCGGAAGGGACAATTATTAAGGTAGGAAGTAGTATGCTCGAGGAGCGCAGTTCAAGAAGATGCGAAGAGAGAGGAATTTTTAAATTTGTCATTTAAATATGGAATATCTGACGATTATACAAATATTTCAAATAACCGGATTCATCTTCATGAAATATCAACAGTTCACCTCAAAAATTGTGGATAATCCTCTAAGCATACAAGGAAAGATTATGAAGTAATTCAAATGGTTGTCATCAGGAACAACAGATTTTCACTTTATCTAAAGTATGTCTCACAGGCGTCACAGGTTTGGATGTTGTGGCCCCAATTTTTGAAAGGTACTGCTGATATATACAAATATTCCATAAATACCCAAGGAACGAGTTTTGAAGTGGTTTCATTTTACCTTGTGATTAGATAATTATTGTAAAATAGGTAAAAAACAGTAGAAGGAGACTAAGAAAATATCAAATAATATTTTATTCTTACATTTTAAAGTTATTCATTCTTTGCAATCTAACTTATATCTAAAGTTGATTGCACATAATTTTATCCAAGGTTTCAGCTAATTCCCGTGGAAATAATTAGGTTATTATGGATACAAATTCAAGTTAACCTAAATTAACATCGCGCGAATTGTTTCAAAGAATGCAATTTTGAATGAAATTTTGGATCAATTAGAAAATTTACTGCCATCTTCAAGACGTCATCTTCAACTTTCGATAGCGGAACGTTATTAAGATTTGTAAAAAACACTGAATTATTGGTTTGTTTTTTTTGTTGGTTGGCACACAATTTTTGGTTCGAAGTTAGAATCCATATGCAGTTTTCCATTTCATGTGTCATTTCTGTCATCAGTGATGGTTCAATTGTCTTGGTAGGGTACAAGCGTATGATTGTATCCCCTGGTGTCTGATTAGAGAGTACAGTGTGTAACGACTATTAATGAAAAATGTGATAAATGTCCAACATACTCAATCCGTGGCATTGGTCGTCAAGGGTGCAAAACGTTCGTTCCCGTTCCCATTCCTGTTCCTGTTCCCACTGAACGGGTACCCCCCTTAAGTATTCCCGTACCCGGACCCGTTCCCGTGATAGTGGAAACAGTATTTTTGGTACCCTTTCCCATGAATTCAATAAAAATTCATACCCGGACCCGTTCCCGTACCCAGAAATTAAAAATATTCTGAACCCGTACCCGTTCCCACAGCTGGTGTTCCTGGTCCCGTTCCCGGGTCCAGGTCGTGTTGTACTTATGTGGTAAAAATTACTATCAGAATTTCTGTAACTATACCAAACCCTTCGTTTTGCAGATAAAAACAGACAATGTACAGGGCTCAACGCACAACAATAGCAAACGTAACAGCGTAATAGCTAACTGTTTAATTCTTCAGAGAATTTGTACCGAGTAGACCGAATATCAACACTAAAATGCCATACTGGGAAACAATGCAACAATGAATGAAGCAGTGATGTTGCTTCTCCAACAATAAAATTGAATGTTGATGAGGGTTTCAAAATGGCACTTCATATTTAAGAACAATTGCTGGCCCATAGATAATTTTCTGCATAGGTAAATTATCTGAAAAATGTATGCCAGGACGAATTAGTTTCCCTTTGTTAGTCTTATTTGAAAAAAAAACATTAATTGGAGCAATCAATTTTTCAAGAGTAAAACTTGCAACAAAAGAATAAACTAATAATAATTATTTTAATATTTATTACATTAAATTGTAGAACTATTCTAGAAAATATCACAGTTATAATTACTGAAAAGGGGTTCTAACATTATTATCTTTAAGGCAAGGATATGTGTGTAGAAATTGCCGGAAAAAAAGAATACAATGGAATATGCAAATTAAATTGTTTACATAAGTAAAATACTATTCCGAGTCTTTCAAGATCAATTTTGAGTTTGTTTCTTGAAGATGTTAAAAGTACCCACTCGATCCCGGGAACAACAGGTATGGGAACGGGACATGCGTAGACCGTACCCGTTTCCGATGGGAACGGGAACACGTTGAAAATCTCTGATCCTGTTTCCACTCCTGTTCCCGGTGATCGGGTCCACCTGAGTGTGTTCCTGTTCCCGTACCCAAACTGGCTGGGAACAAAACATTTGTTCCTTTACCCGTTCCTGTACTCGTTACCGTTCCTATGTACCCGGATTTTGCCCGTTCCCGTGACGACCACCGATCCGTGGCACTTTGACAGGAATGAAATTTCCGTGGATCACACTTGACTTGAAGATAAATATAACAAACTACAGGCAAAACTCTATATAACGGATTTCCAGGGGACCGGTTAAACTTGTCCGCTGTAAAAAATGTCCGTTGTATACATATAACTGATAAAATCCGTTATATAATTTCCGAAATGACAAACAAGGCTGATTATGCATACTGACTTTTAATTTCGTCGAAATGAACATGCAAACACCAGACTAATATAAAATTAATCAAATAGAAACATCGAATTGATTGGGAATCCAGGAACGTAGGCAACTCACAACTCACAGGCATTTGTGAGCTAGGCTTTTATAGGCGTGGGCTTACACGTGATAAATGGGAGCGAGGCAGTAGATACCGGAAGAGGCGAGTAACTCTAGCTAGTTACTAACAATAGGTTTTAGTACACCATGCTTGTTTAAAGCTACAGATACATTTTAATCAAGCCAAAATTACGGCCGCAAAGTCTAAAGAACTGAGACAAGATTGAAAATAAAGAAAAAGTATTTATTCTTACTGCAATCAAATCTGCCATAAATAGTTCTATCTTGGGACAGAAATTCTCAAGTTAGTAAGATATTATCGTACTCAATGTTTCCTATAGAATTTTCTGAAAGCACGGAGTTCTTCCGTATTTTTGTAAACGTGCAAAAAAGATTGGCAACATCAGAAATATTTCGTATTTTTCTTACTTCATCTCTTGAAGCTGAATTTCCTCACTACTGCGCTCTTTTTACGGGTCATGCCCACAATTCTCGAAGTCGGGACCTGTTGGATAGTAACCTTTTAACGTGCATAATATTCCCTGTACATAGTCACGTACATATATATTTATATAAGGAAAAGTTTGGCCTAAAAAAACAAATTTTCTATGAATTTCTGCCTTTGCATCATGTTTTTGAAAAACGTGACCTCTACTGGCCTACTTGAATAAAACATTTTAAATCTGAAAATTATGTGTTTGAAAACGAGAGAATCTCATAATTCGTGTCATCGTCCTTTATATGGCTAATTGAAGAGAGTGGCTTTGAAACACCCTGTACAGTATACATACATATGCTCATAACCCTTTATTCTGAACTGCGTGGTATCATGTGGATGAACAGTATCAGGTGAATGAGTATCGTTGATATTTGTTCTTTTATTGCTGTATAATAGGTTAAAATGTTCTCAAGATATATTTGAAATGTTTGCGTTTACCGTCGAAATTTAACCATAACTGAAACTTGAATCTTCCATCTTCCAACTAAAATTTTCCAGCCTTAAAACGTGTATTCTTGCAATGCCCAAAACTATACTTCAGGGAAATTTATTTGAGTTATTTAGCACGCAATTATTTGTTTGCCAGATGAACCGATAATTCAGAAACGATGTCATTATAGTATAAGAATTTCCAGTGAAGAACAGATCTCGTCCGTCCTAAATGAACGAATTCAACTACATCTGTTTTGCATTGAATGTATGTATGTATGCATAAGAAAATATCTGCAATTTATTGCTAAACAGCGAGAACACACAATCAGGAAATTATTGAATTGGTCGGCAGTAATAAGTTTATTGGCTTTTGGTTTAAGCTGTCAAAGTTGTGTCATATGTTATGCAAAAAGTAGAATATGTTCCTTCCATTTGTTACTCTAAGCGTAAGCGTTTATTTATGTTACAATAGAATCTCTCAACAAGTGTACGCATACCCACAGGTCCAATTTTCGGATAAAGTTCTATCACAGTCAGGTAAATAATGTGTGCACAGGTGATACTAGAGAGCATTTTCAGTGCCTGAAGACTTTTATCAACCTTCGTCTCAGTTCAAACCTTCAGGTCTGCATGACAGTCATCACTATTAAAATACAATATGAAAAGTAGCTCAGTATAGTAAATTATTCAAAATTTCTCCCTCCCTGAAAAGTGTCCATCGATTCCAAAAGAAAAGGTACTTCTGTTTGGATTGATATTCCACTGCTCTGCATTCATAAATAGGCTCCGACCATGCTGAGGGTCTCAAAATTGATTCAAGTTGCCCTTATTTTAAAATGTGTGTATCCTCCAACACTAGCACTCAACACAGGACAGAACCTAGGTGCATTAATTCAGGCACAAGTTGTAAGTTTGTATACATGAATTTTATTTTTAAATATAATTTATAGAAATGTATCATTTTTAAAGTGTTAAAAACCACTTAGAATTACCTGAATTAAGGAGTGAATTGTAGATGCACCGTCATGGAGATAGAAATCCCACAAGTGTGTATCCAACTGACCCTTACGGAGATGAAGCCTTTTGGCCGGATGGTTTTGGCGAACTAACAGAGGTAACAATGTAACATAATTTTATTTCATGCGCTGTCGTAAAAACGTATTGTCTAATGTAGTAAATTTGGTTTAATAAAACCGGCATATGATTTCGACAGACAAATTAAATCCAATTGATATCTTGTTTATAGTTAGGACGGGAACAGCTTTACAACCTGGGAGTGTTCCTGCGTCAAAGATACGACAAGCTTCTGCAAAAACATTACAACAAGTCTGAGATTACTGTCACAAGTTCATGCAAAGACAGGGCCATTATGAGCGCTCAAGCAGCACTGGCAGGGCTGTATCAGCCTGAAAATGGGACTAAATCTTGGAATCCTTACATTAATTGGCAGCTGGTTCCAATCCACACAATACCTCGTTCCAATGACTCAGTCAGTATAACACTATGGATAGGATCCTCATATTATTTCTGATTATTTACACTTAGTTACATACGTATATGACAACTGCATTGTTTTTTTCTGATCTCCATAATAGTTTTTACACCTGAAAGCCCCATGTCCGAAATACTCGAGGGACTTCAAAGAATTTTATAGTACTTCTGAATATGTACGAAAATTAGAAGCAGAACATATGCCCATGATCAAATACTTCCGGTTTCATATGGGTTTACCAGATGACACTACACTCCAAAAACTGCTAACATACCAGGACACATTAATGATACAAGTAAAGTATTTTAGAGATAGGTTTTTCTTCCAAAAGTGAGAATTAAGCACAGAATGCTGGACAAGTATTTTTTAAAACAAAGCTTACGCAGACCTATTTAAGGAAGCTTGATTTACAGTAAATAATTTTTAATCTTAAAGATTGAATGAGAACACTAAAGATGTTTATTTTGTATTTTGAATCAGAAACAAAGAGGGATGAAACTTCCGGCTTGGTTTAACCAAACAATGTTCGAAGAGCTAAGCAGCCTCAAGTATTTGCGGTTTGAACTGGATACATACACGCCAGAATTTAAACGTCTGAGAGGAGGGCCAATATTGAAGGAATTATTGGGAAACATGCCCAATAAAAACAAACAGGCTAAAAACGTTTATTTATACTCTGCCCACAAAAGTGCTCTTGGAGCTCTCATGAATACCCTGGGAATTTTCAATCATCTTCTTCCTCCCTATGCCTCAGCTTTAATGTTTGAACTGTACCAAACAAATCCTGAAAATTTTGACAATAATTATTTCTTACGGGTGAGTAGAAAATTCTGGATTGTTTTTGACGCTCATTAATTTATGTTGAGGTGTTGCTCTTGAACTACATTTTCCTCCAGATTTATTATTACAACGAAACCCAAAGTCAACCTTATCTCTTGGAAATCCCACATTGTGGTCAGACTTGCTCCCTCAAACATTTCTCTTCTTTGACTCATCGTTACGTGCCAGAAAACTGGTTACAAGAGTGTGAGTTGCCTGTGCTGGACCATGTCACGGAAGAAACATCTACTGTGGCAATAACTCTTATTAGTAAGTATTTTCATTTTTGAGAAGTTGCGTTTAAAGGTTACGCGCCCAGGTCTGCGTACCTGGGCGCGTAGCCTTTAAAAGCAACTTCTCAAAAAAGCAACCCTCTATGCTTTCACCCATACCTTTAAAAGTGTCTTTCCTGGATATCTCCTGAAAAGCTTGATGTAATTCTACTGTCAAAAGCTTAAAGTCAATGGGAGATCATTGCGAATCTCCATGAATTTTTGTGTTCCTGTAACACTTAAAGTCGTTGAGCCCTTCGGAAATATAAACAAAAATTGGATGTTACTTGCGAATTTAAGTTGCATGGTGACCGTTCATTTAACATTAGAAAATATTTGAGGGTGTACCACTAATCAGAAATGCATGAAATTTTATTGTGAGACGCTTTTCATAACTGGGATCTTACTATAAAATTTTGGTGATGCGATCTTATTTAAGGGATCACCCCTTAAATATTAGTTGAATCCTTAAGTAGGATTACAGGTCACTTATGTACAAGATATGTTGAGCATACCGGTTCATTGTTTTTCTTTCATTCGTGCAAAAAAATGCTCTGATTTTTATTTTTAAGAATATTTTGCACGAATGCAAGAAAACAATGAATCGTTATTCTTTTTTAACATTTATTTTTTGTTTACTTGGGCAGGCTTGATAGTAACCAAGTGTTAATACAACTTAGTCCTGTCCAGGGTTGGCCCATTGAAAATGCCATGGCATTTTGGGCATTTTGCCTGCCGAAAATGCCCGGGCATTTTGGGCATTTTCAATTCATGGCATTTTCGGCATTTTTGGCATAATCCGCGTAGGGCAGGCATTTTGGGCATATTCAATCATTTCTTGGGATACTTCTGCCTGGACTCTTTCTATTATTTTTTCAGCGAGGTAAATTTCGATACATTTTTTGTTTGAATCAATGCAAATATCTTTATAAATGCATAGCTGAAATTTCATTATTGTAGCGTGTCGCGTGTCTTGATTCACCATACTAACATTTGTATTATCATTATTTTAAATCTCATTCCATTTTCTTAATTTTCACTTGAGATTTAATCAGGATACCTTGAATCAATGACAATATTCAGCTTCATTGGTCAGACATCGGTGAAAATAAAATGTTGTGTAATTACTTTCATAACAAGCAGTTGGATTATACCATGAAGTGGCGTGCTCACATGCAAGTTTAAAAGCCCAAGTGGAGGTAAAACGGGAATTATCCAAATTTATTACCAAAACGTGTATTGCTCTGGACATCGATGTGACCAAAGAAATCGATTTAAGCTCACAAGAATCAGCGTTGGTGAAATAATTCTCAACAAAGCCAGAACCGAGTTCATCAAAACAAATTATACATGATTATCATGTGTATAAAATATCACTGCATTCCCTGAATTGGAAAAAAATATTTTAGATGACGAAAATTATAGTTTTACTTTTCACGAGTTCGAAGCTGAGTTGATGTTGAGGATATTGTTGAATTAGATTAACAATGCACAGGGGAAGAAACGATGTAGGAATACTAATAGTTTACAAAATGCGAAGCTTTAGATTAATTCATTCTGTAAAATGTATATTTTTAAATGAAGTTTGACATTTAAAACAATCTGGTCTCTAAAAAAGAGCGTCAAATAATGATTATTTACAAAAAAAATCGAAAATGCCCAAAATGCCTGCCGAAAATGCCCAAAATGCCGGGCATTTTGAAAGTAGGGCATTTTCGGCATTTTCAGGGCATTTTTGGCATTTTCAGGGCATTTTCAAGCGGGCAGGCATAAAACCGAGGGCATTTTCATTTGGCCAACCCTGGGTACATCTCAAAAAACCGCCAAATTTCCCGTCCCAAAGAAATTTCATTCACCCACTCCCAAATGAGAGAATGTATCCTTGTAAAATGTTAACTTCGCAACCGATTTCAATGAAACTACGGAACAGTTAACATATCAATAAATACTGTCGTTAATATTTAAAATAGTAATTCGGGAAAGTCAATTACTTATTTATATGAGGAATCAGTAACTTTCATAGTAAATCAAACTTTATCGGGAAAACTTGTTTTCAACTTTTGAGGGCGCAAAAGCAACTTCTCTTTTTAAGCTTTTTTAGCTATTAATTTATTTTCTCACATAGTTAATGACAGGTATATACAGTTTACACAACTTGGGCCAGGAAGAGTCTAAAACGTTGATAATTATTACTCTTGTATTCAATTAAAATCTAACAAGGAAACCTAGCAAAATTGATATCGGAATGAAATTTTGCGAGTTGTTAGTAACTCTGCCCCACACTGCATGCACACCGTGTACATCTTCAAAGTATTGACTGAAGTTATCTAATTGGCTCACACTGAAAATTCTTGTTTTCGTCGAAATTCGAAAATTGTAATTTCTTAAGGAAATTAACATGCAAAATTTCAACTGAGGAAGGGAGGCTCACAATTCATGTTGAAACATTAAAATGTGGCGACCTCTGGCGGCCGAACCTGGTCGATGTGACACAAACGTTAGTACAGGTTTTGACATTGGGACGGGGTACTAACAGCTCGCAAAATTTAATTCCGATATCAATTTTATACATCGCGAGGTTTTCTTGTAAGCTAATTTATATTGTGCAGGGGTAGCCGGAAATTCAGAGGAAGTTATTTTTAAATTTTAATCAGCAATCAATTTATCTTTAACTGAATAAATGTTTCCTCGATGTTTTTCAACCTTTCAGTAGTACTGAGTTCAGCCGTATTGCTGCTGACGGGCGTTGTTGTTATATTGGTACGGAAAAAATCAGCCTCTCAGATAACACCGGCGGAGATGACACCTTTAATAAGCCACAACGGCCCTACACACTTCCATTGATTTCTTTTCTGGAAGTTTAATATTCAGAAATAGTTAGGCAATATATAAGAACTTTATTGTCACTGATTTCCATTGAAAGTAGCCATTACTGACTCAGTATACTATTTTTATTTTGACTCTAGACAGATTGACGATTCTGAGTACTCAATTCATAAACGCATAAATAATGTGAGTGAATAATATACACTAAAGCTTTAGTGCTGTCAGCGCGTTTGCTTTGTGAATGAAGTCGGAAGTTCCATTTGAATAAAACAATTAATTTAACATTTCACTGTTATTTACAGTTTACTTTCAACTATACGCTACGCTACAACTGACCACGTAATCACTGCATAATGACAACAATATAAAATCGTTGCCAATTACCCTCATGATTTTTTTTCTGATGAGAGCATTCTTTTAGGCATGCTATACTATAATTCATTCATTCATTCATTCTTTATTGATTCTGGATTCTTCTCGGGCGACGCCCATATCATCCATACATGTAAATTAATAATCTTCCAGAAAGTGAAGAAAATTATTCCTAATAGAACAATTATGTATAAATCTAAATATATCACATATAAAATCGCTACCCGGATTTTTAAAGAGTAAAAGCAGAGGTATTTCAGAGTTTATACTATAATTAACAATAAATGCAATACTGCAGAACATAACAACAGAGGTATGTGGAATGCCACAAACTATCACTAATAATTGATGCAAACTTCAGGTAGGTAATTAGATAAACAAACGTCACATAACGTAACAATTTGCTACTAAATTTGAAATCTTCACGATTTTTATTGAACTTGGAGATAAATAAAGCAAACTATCTCAAGTAAGATGTAAAGTATTTAATAGAATTTGTGCAGCTTTTCTATACCCTAGTTTGAATCATTTCCGCAGCTCTTCATCAGGATACTCATTATTTTACGTAATTAACTGCATGTTCAAATGAAATCTGATGAGATTCTCAAAACACTATACTCTGGACATAAGATACGAAGGAATCTTCCAATTATGTTTGGAAATTAAGCCGATGAAATGTCATTTATTGTACTAGACATTATCTACAAATTATGCGTAGAAGCCAAATGTGTAAGTGTTTATTGGAGTGCGGTTTTACCTTTCCATTCTTACTGACACAATGGTTCTGCCATAACCACGCATACCCGAGTCTTTATACTCCCTGATTGATCACCGGAACTACCTTCAGCACGGCTATACAGTTACATAATTACATATAAATACATTTAAATGTTGTATGTATCGGTAGATAAATATCTTTGCAGATACAAAATCATGGCGTTTAAGCATAATTACATGCATGTATTACGCAAAGGAGCGTTCACATTAGGCGAAATCAATCTCAACGTGGCCTTTTGATCGTAAAATTTGCCCGGGTAGTTCAGTACATAATATCTAATACTGACTGTGTAACACACGACTACAGCCTCACTAATGCAAAGTATCATCGCCACATAGTGCTTTACTGCCCTATCGGAATATCTATACGTTTGGAATCTAAAGTTGTCTTTAAGTGGAAAGTACACTAATCATCGCGCAATACATAATAATAATATATAGAAATGGCTTGCAGAAAACAGCGATGTTTAGAATAAAATTATTGCTAGTTTAAGAGAGATTGGAGAAGCATTCAACGACTTCAATAATTGTCTGATTAAATACTATTGCTAATTGTCTATGTAACCGTGCTGGTTCACCGAACTTTCTGGACAGTACAGTATTAAACTGAACGCAATCTTGCACTAAAGTATTATTAATGGTAATTAAATTATTTCAATGAATTTAAATCCCAATATCAGAGATCAGAGATCTCCTCATGAGACGTTCCTGTTTTAAGATACTTTGTCATCAAGCCAAACATTATTAACTCTTGCGAGCATCAGGCCCGAATCAGTTGCTTGTAGTAGTCAGTGCTTGGCACGGGTATTGGTATTACTCGGGTAAACGGGTTTGGGTGCTACCCGGGTACAGATTTAATGTACAAATTTGGGGTACTACCCGGGTACACTTTGGTCGGCCCAAAATTTCGGGAACGGGTATAGGAACGGGTAAAACAATTTCAAAATGGGTATATACGCGCCGGATACGAGTATAACGCGGTCATTCACTCGTACCCGCAACCATATACTGGATACTTTGAGAATCGAACAGTTTGATGAATGCTATACCATCATACCCGTACGTTGGAAACTTCTTCTATGTTTTTTTTGTAGTGTTTCTGAATATACATAGTTTATAGTTAATACTCTTTTAATCTTACTACCTGGAAAACATGTATGTAGTACTATGTAACTAAAACTTACATATGCTTTTAGTGAAACATGTTTTAGGAAGTATATATAAATAAACACTGGTGAGGAATTATTATAGCAAAATCGAAGTGGAGAAAAGGATTCACCGAAAATTTGTACAAAATTTCTTCGTAATGTAATACAGACATGTCTGTATTTTGTCACTGAATTATATAAACAGTTTGTGTGACACTTTCGTGGGTGATACTTCATCAGCCACGATGAATAAATGTACAAAGTAGAGATCTGGTGAGTTGGATGGTAAGTTATTATCTGTTATTGGTGGTTGATTAGGAGAAGGTGGACATTTTGTAAGAAGATATTAACGAGTTATATGTAGATGTACTTAGATAGTGCTATGGATGAGAAATTGAGTGGAAAAGGCCGAATAAATTAAGAAAGTTAAGAGTGAAAATTCGAGTCGCTAATCCCAAGCAAAAACGGCAAATCATTAGATGAAAATATTGTATGCATGTAAATTTGAACTGGGTACCATAAAACGTTCCACCCATCAGCCTATAAATAATAAAAGGGGAAATGGTAAAATATATTCGGCATTCCTACTTTTTAGCAGTTTCTTCCAGATTTTTCAAAATTAAATCCATGCTCGTAACTCAAAACCATACAGCGGTCAAGATAGTGAAGCAAATACTGCTTTACTAATTTGCTAACAGTTTTATTGCTATTGCTTCCGAGAATTGTTTTGAAATAAAAGTGAAATTTGGAAAGCTTTTGATTTCTTCATCTGTCTTAACATTTTCACGGTTATTAGCCTAAGGACCTGTTTGGTAGCTCGTTGAAAGGCCGTGAAATTTTATAAATACAGATGAGGGTATTTTACTTTTAAAATTTCAATAAAAAAAATTAAAAGAATAGTAAAAAATTGGGAAATTTTATTTTAGTACTCATTTTTACCTATATCCTTCTTTGGGCGGATGAGGAAAATGTTCCACAACTTACAACTAGTGCATGTGTGGCATACTTAAAGACGTGATACTATGTAGTAATTCACTTTATTTGTCGGGTATGGATACGGATATGGATACCAGCTATAGCAATACCCGGTACGGGTACGGTTACCGATTTCGTGTACCCGTGCGGATCACTGATTTCTTTCCATATCAGCACCACTGCGGTGGTGATATGGAAAGATTACACTCGGGTGAAGAAAAACTTGGCCGTACGTAACATGTCATGTTTACATTATATGATCATTTCGGATGTTCTATTCTCAGTTAAAACTACAGATAAATGTACATAAGATAGCCGTTTCCTTTTCGCAGAGAGCATAATATCTTCAGAACCAAAACAGTGTAATCCCCTCGTTTTTTCCCGTATCAGCGCATCTAAGAAATTGTACTCCCTACTTTACAATCTGAAATATAAATTTTTATCCCACAGTTTGTGTTTTGCACAGAAATGATCTCCTATATCATAAAAATTGAATTTATATTGTACCTGCATGCATTACTACCAGTGCTCGGCACGGGTATGGGTAATACTCGGGTAAACGGGTATGGGTACGGGTATGGGTACTACCCGGGTACGGATTTTGTGTACCCGAACAATTCCGGGTACTACCCGGGTACACTTTGGTCGGCTCAAAATTTCGGGTACGGATACGGGTATGGGTACGGGTACAAGGATTTCAAAATGGGTATATACCCACCGGGTACGGGTATAAGGGTGTCATTTACCCGTACCCGCGACCATTGTACCCGAGTATTTGGATATGTTGAGATTTGATACATTTTGATGAATTTTATGAAAATAATGGAACTTCCGTTGGAAAATTCTGTCGGTGTTTTTAGTAATTCTGAATACATATAGCTTATTGTTAATACCCTTTTAACCTTACAATATGCAGTAACTGTATTTCAGACTGTGTTGCTAAAATATATATTTATATCTATAATATATATTTTTATGGAAACAGGTTTTAGGAAGAATAATTAATAAACAGACGATGAATACTATCAAATAGAAGTGGAGAATAGGTTTCAACGAAATTTTATACAAAACGTCTTAGCCACAATGAATACAATTTAAAAATTAGAGTTCCGATGAGTTGGATGGCAAGATATTTTTTGTAATTGGTAGTTGATTAGGAAAAGGCGGATATTTGTAACAAGCTATTAATGAGTTACATGTACACAGAGCTACTGAGATGAGAAAATTAATGTAAAAGGCCGAATAAATCAAGAAGTGAAAAATCGAGTCGCCAAGTCCCAAGCCAAAAATGCATGTACATATGGACTGGGTGCTATAAAATACTTCGCCCATCAGCCCATAAACAATCAAATGGGGATAATTTTACTTCTAATCAAAAACGCTCTACTCTTCAATAAAATATATAATGTCAAATACCTCTCTAGCTAGTCAAAATTACCCACTCAGGTGTCATACATTATTACATATAACGTACTATGTATTACATTAAAACATAATCTGGATAAAGTACCCGGGTGCGAGTACGGGTACGACACTGAGATACCCGAGTATGGGTACAATTTTCGAGTATTTTCGGGTACGGGTACAATGCGGGTACAGGTACATGGATTGAGATAACATTGCGGGTACGGGTACGAAAAATTTGTACCCGGATATTCGGGTATGGGTACGGGTATAGATACCAGTTATTGAAATACCCGCACTTCGGGTACGGATACGGGTACGGGTACCGATTTTTCGTACCCGTGCCGAGCACTGATTACTACAAGATTAGTTCCAGAACGTGCCCTTCCTATTTCATCGGAGATTTCTTCGAAATTCTGTAAAGATTTCAAATCCAACAAATTATTGTTTCCCCCCAAAATTTATTTAAATTTTATGCTTATATACTCAGGGTATGGCCATAATGTAATATAGTATATTTGCTGGTGATATTATCATCAGCGTAAATCCGAAATTATTACTGCCGAAGGTGTATATTAAAAACTCACAATTATTACAACATCCGTTCGACGGACGGATGTACATAAGAATAGGTTAAAATAAACATAAGCTTGTATTCAATGACTGATCAAATGTTATATCAGTTACTCCCTTATGTGAGATTAAGGGGCAAATATTTGTTCCATCCTGTACTTAAATAATATTAGAACCCAAACTTACCCAGACGTTGCTCAGACCCTGACCCTGAAGACTTTTGTGAATGGAGGGAAGTACCAAATAGATACTAGATCAGCTCCTGCAGTGTTCAGATAATGTCAATGATTTATAGTTTACATGAATGAATACTTTCATTCGTCTTCATAAGACAAGACGCAGCATAGTGAACTTCAGAAACGGCGTAATCAGTCAGTGTAAGTAGTTAAACCTCTCTAGACTTTGTATGCAGAGCATGCCTTGATATATGTATGTACATATGTACATACCTTAGCAAAAATTTGTTTTCATTCCCCTCCATAATGAACACCAATTATACTAGAGTTAACTAATTATTGTATGGCACAGGTAAATAAGTAAATGAAGTTATGTAAAGAATAAACCTAGCAATGCATCTACTTGTACTAATGACCTTTTTATCAATATTTTTCATTTTATATTTAAATGAGCTCCAGCTGAGTTCAGTGACAGTGTTAATTTCTCTTTCCTTCTATTGCTATCAGTGATGGGTGACCCGTATCTTTTGCTAGGATGAAAATCATTACTGCCGGGAGATTTCGTTCCTCACAAGCCAAGTTTACCATTATCGTTTCTGGCTTTGTAAGCCAGTAGCTTGGAAGCTAGGTTGAAGCCAAAAGTAACTATTAGGCCTTACTCTAATACTGTAATAATTATTATAAGTCCTGTCAAAATGATCAAAAAAGAAAAGAGAGTCCTGCAGAAATCTGTTCAAGAATATTTCAGCTTTCTGAAACGAATTGAGCCAAAATGAGTGTTGACGTTTATTTCTAAAAAATGTCAATCAATGTTCTTTCTAAAAATAATCCTTTGCGATCAAGTGCGGATTGACCTGAATTTTTTGATCCCTACAGTGTAAATTTTGAAATTGTGAGGGTCAATGAAAGAAATTTAATACCTGGAATAAACTTTGCTAAAGTTCTATAAAATTATAATAATTGGGGGACTATCTTGATATATTTTGCTATAAGATAGGTGATAGGATGTTACATACAGAAACAATGTTCCTTTTCTCTAGAATACCAGGAAATCTGTGTGAAGGTAATTTTTGATGAGCCATGAACAGTGACGAGACACTTGACAAGTAACACAAACAAACATACGAAGGATGAAAAATCTAAAAACGGGAGATAATTCTTACATCACATATTATTATTATACATTCCTTGTACCTATGTATGTAGCTTCTGTAATGGCATGTCTTGATTTACTCAGGGTAGAATCTGACATTTGACTGTCTAGTAATCCAGATTATTATCATGCCAGTGAATAAAAGCAGCTCCTTATCCTTGATAAATTGCCAGACTCACGAGTGTTTATTTTTATTGTGAATTTTAATTTACGATTATTGCATACCTCGGTTAATTTTGTTCTTACCTGCTCCTAAGGTATTAACCAGACGTACTTGAAAGCAGAGCAATGTCAAAGTATTACACATCCCTATTTCCCCACTATTTCCTGGCTTGAAGCTGCCACAATCACCTTAAGCAAAGTGTTGCTGAGGAAGTGATCATGGCTCTCATCTCACTATTGTAAACCCTTTCAGTACATTTTTTCCACCTGACGCTGACGCTATTCATTCCAGCTCTTCAATAAATTATCTTAGAGGTTCTGGATTTCAACATGAATAGACGCCAAAGTACAAGCACATTTTATTTTAGCCTTAATTGTATTTTAATTTTACTTGCAACCTGCTCCACAATCGAAGCATGGAACAAAGCAAACCTGGATACTTTGAAGTTTGTCCAAATAGTAAGTTATTTCGAACAGGAACTACTTTATAATTTTTTTTATATCGTTCGTACTACAATAAATTGTACTAATGTTTGTAACATGTCTTACACTACATTCTTAATTTACAATTTCATAACTTAGATCATGAGACATGGAGATAGAAATCCCATTTGGACTTTTCCATTGGATCCCCACAAGAATGACTCAAGTTACTGGCCTGGAGGATTTGAGCAGTTAACAGACGTAAAGATTTTTTATTTTTTAAAAATTTAGCATTTACACCAAATTTAAATATGTACTTGATTTACAAGAGGAACTCTCAAAATTAAAATGATTATTACTGAAATGATAGCTAGGCGTGAAACAAACCCATGAACTCGGGAGATATATTCGTGAACGTTATGACGGCTTCGTTAGTAAATCATATCTTAAAGAGGAGGTCTCAGCTTGGAGTTCCTTCACAGACCGTTCCATTCGAAGTGGGACTTCATTTCTGAGAGGACTGTACCCAAAAGTCAATAAAAATGATCAAATGACCACAATAAGTTCAAAACTGGATTACGATGATGGTGAAGAGTCTCAGGTTGTTCCATTGAGAACGATTACGAAAGAGTCCGACAACGTAAGATTCATTTTGAAATTTCAATTCCACACATTCACGTAATTTTTACACAACTAATTTCAATATTATCGGATCGTACTTTAGCTCAGCCTTTTCATTTTAAGATATTTAAACATCAAATATTTATTGACACGTACCCAGTATATTTATTATGGAGCCAAATGTCCTCGCTGGAGCAAATTAGAGAAACACTATGTTATTAATTCTCCCAAAGGCCGACAATTGCAACAAGAGAGCATCGAAATTGTTAAAACGCTCAAGAATCATACAGGACTTCATGGAACATTGGATGATGTGGGAATCATGTTTGACTACATAAATTGTCAAGTAAGTTTATATTTCAGATGCTCTTTCTAAGGTTCATTGATATAGTTTTCTTTCGTAAACAAAATTTATGTGATTCATTTCTTAATGATAATTTAGAATCTTCAGAATAAAACTCTTCCTCCTTGGGTCAAACCCGAGATTATAGAATTTGGAGATACATTTATCTCATACAGATTAGGAGCGGAGTCGCAAACCAAAGATATGAAAAAGCTGCGATCTGGGATCGTTCAAAAAACAGTGCAAAATTTGGAGACAAAAATCAGAAAGGCTACAAAATTGAAGTTTGTTCTTTATTCGGGTCACGACAGAACGATAATAACGTTCTTAAATATCTTGAATTTATATAACGAACTTAAAACACCATACGCTGCTGCTATACTGGTGGAGCTGCATAAGAGTCCCAAATTCAACGATCACATCGTTGAGGTCAGAAAAGATTTCATGCATAACATTTTCCTGGACTCAAATTATATTCTCATATGTTCATTTGCCTTGTTTTTCAAAATCATTAGATATATTTCCGAAATGAAACAACTGTTGAACCGTACCTGATGGAAATGAGTGAATGCCCGAGACCTTGCCAGCTTTCAAAGTTTTTAAACTTCACGAAACCATTTTTCATAGAAGATTTTCAAAAAGCTTGTATGATATCTGATGCCCAGGCTTTACATGTTCCTTTAACATTAATGCCGCTTTTAGCAACTCTGCTTGCCAGGTTTTGGTAAATGAGCTTGATGCCTTCAACTATTTGTTGGTAATCTTCCCAGACTTAATGTTAGGTATAATTGCTAATTGGTATTACAAATAGATACGTACACCGAGGAAACCTTAAATAAACTTTTTAGTATGTTACTTAGTTTTAATGTTGCTGTAGAAACATTATATAACTATGCATCTATGTAAATTGATACTAATCACTAAATCTACTCTCCACAAACCCTTCTGGAATTGGCTTTTGACCTTGAGTACCATTTTTAAACAAACAGAGCAATAAAAATTCATGTACAGTACTGTCGTTACTAGTCAACAATATACTTACAAACGACTGGAAAAAAATGTGTAAATTTATGTATATATATGCTTGGGATTGATATAAATTAATTTTCTACATCTGTTGGCTTGGCCATAGGTCTTGTGCTGACTGTGATCACAAATGCATAAAAGCATGTTTCAACCATCTACAGTAGCAAAAGTAATTTTTTCCTTCAATTAGCGCCCTTAATTAACCATTACTGCTCCAACATAAAACCTCCCTCTTAGGTTTGATTAAATGCTTTACTTCAGGAATTGAGATTCGTTTTTCCAATAAACTGAATTCAGCAAAATGAAGATAGTAACTAATGTTTTCGACAGTGACTATTGTCACAATTGACCTTGAGATTAGTTTTGTTCAATCATTCGACTGAGGATGAGCAAGAGACGTGATGTGATTATGAAATATGCATCGGCTCTTAATCGTAAGGGTGGACGCGCCATGACACAACTTCCTAATCAGTTTTGATGTTCATATCTTGATAAATCCATCTGAAAATTCGCATAAACATAAACACTGATTCGAAACCATAGGGTTCGTATTACTCACAACGAAATTAATAATAAATTAACATACTTACATGTTCACAGCTGTTGGGATGATCATCATACCAGCCGATAGAAGATTGTAGCAACCAGCGAATGTCTCAAAAAACATGGAATACACGTGGGTGTAAACTGGAACCACAATTAGGGGTGTAAGAGATTCCAGACTCCCAATAAAAGAATTGATTTTTCCAGTCTCATTCTCAGAAATTATCTTGAATATCAGTGTCCGTGAAACTGCCATTACAGATCCGGAAAGCAAACTAGCAATTGGAGCTGTGTGTGAGAAAGCTTTTATTACTGACAATAAACTAGTAATAAACTAATAAGTTTGCTGCTCAAGTAAAAATCAATATATTTAGATACGTAAAACCTTAAAATTGATAAATAAATTATGTACTAACCAATATAAGCCCATGTTGCTGACGTAGCAAGACCAGCAAGTATAGAAGAAGCAGCGAGGCTCAAACAAGAAATAATCCCAATGACGGCATCCGACAGTTGCAAAAATTCCGACAAAATTCCAATAGAAAGAAAATTAGCGATGAATCCCACCACTGTTTTGTACATTGTGAATGATGAATAAGATGCAGCATCCCAACCGTATCGATAGCGGACAGCTAGGAACTCAACTGAGGAGTCACCTGAATTTGGAAGATTAACACTCAATGTTAACTTCTGGGTTTTGTCCAGGAATTATGAAAATTTAATAATATGTATTTACCACTCATAGGGGCCAGTGTGACAACGTGACACATTAAAAGCAACAGGAGCATCTTCCTCCGATTTCTGGGTCTTTTTTTAAAGACTGACGTCAATGACTCAACCATGTACTTAGGGCTGAATAAATCCGCCAGTCTAGTTCCTATTGGAGCAATTGACCGATAATCGGATTTGATAAGTAAAATGAGTCCAATGAGAACAATGGCTTCCAAAATGGCAGCGATAGCATACACTAAAGGTAACGGCGCCGATGCTAAATGGCCGCCAATAGTGAGTCCAACAAGTATTCCCAGGAAATAGCAAGATCCGCTGATAGATGTCCTAGCAGTCAGTTTATCCTTCGGCGTCACATCTGAGATATAACTGAAAAGCGCCATCCCAAAACAGGCATTGTTCCCCGCCAGAGATGATATTCCAGAAGCGATTAGGCCCGTCTTCCAAGCGCTGATTTGATCTCTGTAGTATGCTGACCACATCATGAAAACATACTCCACAAAGAAAGTAAACATCACCATGATCATTGGTAACTTCCTCCCATATTTGTCACTCCAGGCCCCTATTTGAGCTACTAGTATCATGGGAAGGAAATTCCCAATAATTGATCGCCACATTACCAATGAAGTTAACAGCTTTTGAATGTCTTGCTCGTCCTGTACAGTTCTTTAAAAAATGCAAAAAATAATAAGATCGATGAATCGAGCTCATGTGGATAATTTGTAGCAAAAGTTGGTTTTACTTTTGTCCAATCGAAAGACACATTTTTTCATCTAGTCCCAGATCCACCGTGCAGGCTTTGACTACCAGAAGATTCTGATTCCCAACATAACCTATCATTGATGCCACGAGATGGATCATGAGTAATGGTTCAATGTCCACAAGTCTCCAAACTGAAGGTCCTGGGATCCCTCGATCGCTACCAGGTTCCACAGATGCATTAGTATTCACGGAAACGACTGATTGACTTGGATCGAGGTCCAGAGGATGTAGTGGAACAGTTCGCTTCCGGGTTTTACCTCCAGATTTCTTCCCCATTTTAAAGTGATTACTTATTCGATTGCCCTATCTGTATAGTTTCTCTTCAGAGCATTAACGTTGATTCCGTCATCACAAAGTATGTGCGTCGAAAAAGTGTAGCTTTTAAAGTTTCGAAGGCTTTCGATTTGCATTTTTGACTTACACACACACAGAATTTTATTGCATACACACAGAACTACTACTTCCATTCAAACCTTCAAATTATTTTGGGTGTATGTCAGTAAATGAAAATCATTTTTACAGTAATTGACCATAATAAATAGAATTCCTCATTCATACACTTACATTATTGCCTCTGCCCTAAAACTCCCTAAATTCACTGATGGTCTTTATACTTACTTTTATAGATATAACACCTGGTTTTGATTTTGCCTGAATCATAAAAGTACCTTCACTTAGTAGGTTTATTATAAAAACAGCAAAAATATGGTTATTACATTAACATAAAATAATTTATTATTATAAGTTGCAACATTTAATTTAAAGATGTTAGACTTAGTGAGTTTGCAATTTGTATTTGCATTAAGGAACATTAGCGATTAGCGTGCTCAGTTCGTTTCATAATAATTTCGTTCATACAAAAAATTATGAAAGCTGTCAGAAAAATTTGATCTCCAAAATTTTGTTACTACTTTGTATGTTCATAACAATGATATTTCAAAACTTTTTAGTAACTTTTTAGGAATTTAATAGTATTAATAATTTTATTTAAAAAATTAATAATAATTATTTATATTTTACATAACATTATTCCCCATTTCGAAAAAATATTGCTTAAACAATAATTTGATATTATAAATGGATTGTTATAATAATAAAATTATTACTGTAACAAACGGAAACTAATGATTTGCTCTGCATGGCAAAAAATATAGAAAATTGACCCCTAAAAGGCACCAAATTAGATTAAATTGACACTATAAAAGAGCTCTAATTTGACGCCCTCATTTCTATAACACACTAGGGCTCCTCACAACTTCAAGTAGTAGTTGCAACTTACAATTTCAATTACAACTTCAAGTCAACTTCAATTTATTAAAAAAATTAAATTGTAAATTGAAGTCAACTTCAATTTGAAACAAAATATTAGTTGAACATTCAAGTTCAACTTCAATTCAACTTACAATTAAAGCTTTTCATTTGAGAAGCATAGTCAATTCAACTTCAAGTTGCTGAAGTACAAATAATTGACAGTTGAAGTTGATCAATTGACAATTATTTCTGAACGAATTAAACATGCGTGTTGTGAAAAACTTTGTAGTAAATTCCGGGAATCCACTGGTTGTTTTAATAACAAAAGATACTAAGTCACGATGCAGGCAATGCAAAGCTCCTGAAATCTAGTTCATACACAATCAATATTACGTTAAAATAATTCATAAGTTTAATCAACGTTATTCGTTATGAGTGAGGAAAGGGAGAAAATCGTTGATTCAATTGCTAGTGGGGATTCAGAAGATGGTTCAAGTAGTCACCTAAAAACAAAAAAAGAAATCCTCTGACAAACAAGCATGTAGTCAGCGACGGAGTTTATTTGTTATTTACGGTATTTATTTTCGGCTGAAATTTGAAAACCATTTTTTGTGGCTGTTTGAAGCATAAATTATTTGAGGTGTCTAAAACGCTTCTCGGGGAAACTTAGTTTCACCCAATATACTGTTTTATTTTGATATTAAGCAGAATTATTTAATAGCACGTTAAATTGATCAACTCAATTTCAATCAACTTCAAGTCAATTTCAATTCAACTTCAATTTGTACAAATATTACAACTTCAAATTGACAACTTCAAATAATGAAGCCATAAGTTGGTTTCAGGTAATTGACAATCAATTAAGAAATTGATTTGCAATTGGTCAAATGCAACTATGAGGAAAAAATTGAGTTGAAAATTCAATTTCAAGTACAATTTCAAGTTGAAATAGCGTGATAACTTGAGTTGTGAGGAGCCCTATAACACACTCAATTGTCACAGTGCCCTTAAATAACATAAAAATTAAGTTTAGCTCCACTACCCAAGTGTCAAAAAGTGACTACCATTATGACTATAATAAATTCTCTTCCAAGCTAAGGTCCCTTACAATTAGATTTCGGGTCTACTGTAGTATTTCAACAAACAATCATAACATACCATCATTTTGTTTACATGTGTTAGAACCACAGAAACCTTGTGGGATTCAGAGGAAAAATTGTACATGAAGGGAGAAGCCTAGAATACAAGTTATTCTTGGCTCCGGCGGTTTCATCAACTATACTTCGTCTCCGCAATGCGTATACATATATTTACACTTGTTTTGCAAATACCAAATAATCGATTAAAATATTTCAGGATCTTTTGATAAAATTAGGGTCTTTCTAAAATTGCCCCTAATATCACATTCGTACAACTGTAGCAATAATTAATTAGAGCAATAATTACAAGATAAGACTTGTTTTATCTTCAAGTCACAAGTGTAAACATTTTTTTTAAATAACGAATTAACCAGCTGCAAGTACACGTCAGTCTTGTCAATAATAATGAAACAAACCTTGTAGAAGGTAACGCACGTAATAGTAAAAAACGGAGCTATTTACAGATTACAGTAGTCATAAGTTACACAATCACAGTCGTACAGTGACAAAGAGAGAGAGAGAGAGAGAGTTAACACAATTGATAACGTTGTGAGGTATAATTACTCAAGTTGCGAATTGTGAATGATAATATTGTTCACTTTGTGACCGTGAAATTGTTCATATAGAAAAAAACAGTTGCATATGAGCTGAGTGTATAGTGTGATTGTGTTGGAAGTCACACTCATTTTTTAGTCCTAAGCCGAGTTCCAAAGGGAAAAATCACATGAGGGGTTTAATGATGTAACTTCAACTTATTATCTTATGCAATGGAGAAATGAGTCAAGTCAAGATAGAGTTTAAATAATTGTTCTAGTCCTTCAGAATAGAAATCTTCTGCGAGCTCGCTGGACGTTTGACGCAGTAGTAAATGATAAATTAAATGGATTGAGGCTAAAAATTACATCCCCATTTATATAATTACATACATATGTGTGTAGAATAATAAATGTAATAAATTTTTGTAAATCTTTATGCTGGTTTCATTGAGATAAAAGAAATAAGTAACTATTATTCCGAATAAAGTCAAAATAAAATGCATTCGTTATACGTATTTTTGACGGTGAGCGTTGGTTTCGTAATTGCTAGTCATGCGGAAATAAGCAATAGTCAAAAGTGGAATCAAGGGAATTTGGAAACATTACAGCTTGTTCAAGTGGTAAGTCATAAATATGTTATTTAGTATATGGTGTTATTTTGAGAAATTTCTATGTAGTGGTTAAAAATGTAATGTGTAATTAAATATATGTAGTGGTTTTTTACATTTTTGGGGGGAAATGTGTTTGAGTGGATGATGGACTTTTAAATGAGATTTTTTTGTTTCTTTATTTAGATTATGAGACATGGGGATAGAAATCCTATAGCTCCGTTTCCGCTGGACCCAAACAAGGACAATCCCGACTACTTTCCCGAAGGATTTGGACAGCTCACTAATGTAAATGAATGGAAGGCGGATTTGAATGAGAATTAGATATTTCTGGCATTAGATTATGATTCCTTTGGGTAAGGGATCAAAAGTCTGTGTGTTTGCAGTGTTAAATAATGGGATTTTTCTGGGAATGATCTGTGCCAGGTTGGGGTCAAACAAACCAATAATCTGGGGAAGTTTGTCCGTCAGCGCTATGATGGGTTCATTGGGTCTACATACCATTCGGATGAGTTGTACGCTTTGAGTTCGGACACTGAACGCTCGATCAGAAGTGGGAATTCGTTTTTGCGAGGGTTGTTCCCAAAATCAAAGGCTTCTATCAGGTCAAGCGGTGAGAGTAGTTTGTCCAGTTCAATTCTGCATTCCGAAGATCACTGTCCCGAGGAAGAAGATGATGGAGAGAATTCTCAGGTGGTTCCAATTAGAACCATCAATAAAGAAATTGACAACGTAAGTGTGGAAGAGATTTGTAGTAAGGTTTTTCCTAACTGTGAATTGTGAGTATTGGATATGAAGGGTAATATTGTTGGAGGAACGGTTAAATAACAAAATGCTCTGAATTTAATCTAGTTCCTGTACCTAAACCACAAATGTCCTCGATTTGATAAAGAATTCAAGGAGCTCATTGTCAAGGAAAGCATCAATTGGATGAAAGACAACGGCAAGACTTTGCTTTCAGTATTTACAAATGCTGGAATTGTCCCAAAAGGTGATGGAATACATGCAGCCGGTCATGTCTTTGACTACCTCAATGTTTTGGTAACTCTTATTTTATTTCTTTATGAGTATCTACCTTAACATCATTTTGTTTCACACTAAATAATGCAATTTTTTGAATCGTCTGAAACAGAAATACCAGAACAAGCCACTGCCTGACTGGGCCACTCCAGAGGTTATGAGCTTAGGAAAGCAATTGTTCCAGTCCGTATTTGGACTGGAAACAGCAACACGATCAATGAAAGAGCTGCGATCAGCTATGGTGAAAAAAATACTGGAGAATATGCAGAAGAAACTTGATGAACCCAAAGAAGCGAACAGGAAAATAATTCTGTATTCTGGTCACGACAGGACCATCGTTTCGTTCTTAAATATTCTGGGAATGTTTAATAACCTCATTCCATATTATGCCAGTGGAGTTTTGATTGAGCTACACAAAAGTCCAGAATTAGAAGAGCATCATATTGAGGTATTATTTCTATCCTGACAATCACAAATAATTTATCTAATTGAAACTTCTGCTAATTCTGGGTACTTCCAGGGAAAATGCATTACAAGTTTTTTTAATTTTCTATAGTTGTACTTCCGGAACGATACTACAGTTGAGCCTTATAAATTAGACTTCGAATTGTGCGGGAATCCGTGTCTTCTGTCATCCTTCAAAAAAATCGTTGATGATCTAGTCCCTGAAGATTTTGATAAATCTTGTGAATTATAAATTTTCCAAAATAAGTTTTTTCAATGTACAGCCTGGTGCTGATTCTACGTTGACTTCCTACTTACAATTGTATTGTATTATACTCTTCTACGCTTACATCGTTACATCAAATTTTAACTCGTTTTTGTTTGGTTTTGTTCTGTGATATTCTTATATACTCTAACTGCATTTGTGTGCTATTTATAATGTCTAAACAACTTATACCTCACAGTATCGCTTTTACTGCAATGTTCCAGCTATTACGTATTACAGCTTTAAATAATTATCCAAAACAGTATCAACTGAATTTCTTCCTGGGTGCACTGCAGCTAAGATCAAATGTGCCTACAATGTCGTATGAAGTAATGCTGCAATTTGAAAAGGGTTGAACACGGTTATATATTATTGTATGTAATAGCTATGAATAGAATTACGTTATTACAACTTCAAAAAAGTATTCATTTGACTAAACTACAATAAACAAATGTGAAACTACATGTGTGCTAGTCATCCATTGTGCATAGTCTTGCAGTTATGAATAATTAAATGTAACTTGATCTAATGGACTTCGAAGCAATTTCAATACTGTCCCAATAACTTGCTTCATGGTTTGCAAAATGACCACGTGAATAGAGGTGTGTCTGTTTACGTAATAATCCCTTCGTGGCTCTCTCCAGGTGAAACAAGTGATAGCCAGCCAAGTCAGAGCATGCGAACCTCATGGGTCTGTAAATATAACTTTTTAGTCAAAGTCCAAATGTGTAAACACGGAAAACATTTGAAGGCGACGGAACATTGACTCGGAATATAATAACATGGTACTATTGTTGACAGGTAAACTGGCAGTATGTGTAAATATCTCACCTGTCGCCAAGAGTAACATGTAAAACATAATGTGTTTTTCGAGAGGCTTCACATTTCAACTGGTTTGATCCAGTTACAGGATGTTAGATTCCAGTGGGTGTTTACTTTTGAAGCAGTTGTTATTTGATAAAATTGTTCTACCTTAAATATTAAGTTCATTTCAGTTGCGAATCATAGGTCCACGGAGGCCCCACGCCTCCAACATTTCCCCTGCCACACTTTTCCCATTCATTCAGCTTTCCTAAGCTTTTGAAACCAAACAATGACAGCTTGATGAAAGGGTATAGCTGTTAGCGTGATTAATTTTAAGTGTTCATGTGACGGCAAACAATTTCCAGAGCTCAAGTGATAAAGTAGTTCTATATTTATACGATTAGTTGCCTTATGCAAAATCCTCTATGGTCATATGATTATTCGAAGTTTGACGTGGACTCATCCGTAATTTCCTTCTATCACGGGATTTTTAGCAGTTTCAATCAGTATGTAGATGCATTTTGTAAGGATACAGTATTTTTACTAGTCATGCAAATTAGTAAGGTGCGCTATAAAAAGATAAACATTTTGCAAAACATAGATCATGTGTATGTCCTTAACACCCATCTCATGCTTTGAACTTTGAACATTCGGTATTATTAAGTAAGTATCTACATATTAACTGTTTTAGCACAGGTAGGTTTTAAAATCTACAAAATGATTCGCTACCCTATAGAAGGCTGGATTTAACTCCCCATCCCTTTAGTTTATATTAATTGCTTCAAAAATTACATGTCCTACAGAATATGCTAATGCTGAACACTCTTCATTTACTTCCAATGACTTTATCCATATGTAATTATTTATAACTTCAGACTATACCGACATTTAAAATAAACACCAATGATGTAAGTACTTTTCGTAAGCCTCCTCCGACTGATATTTGATAAAAAATAAAATGACATATGAAACCTGGAATATAAAAGGAAAACATCGAGGGGAATCGGACAGTACACAGATCCCATTCATTGTTAGTAATCCCTTCCTCCGTAAATACAAGAATTCAGTTCTTATAGAAAGCACTGGAACTCGACTCGGGTCCAGATTATCTAAACATATTTTCCTTCCGACAATGAGGTTCTTATAGCATTTGAGAATACAAGATATTGAATTAATACCTTCGTATTCATATCTTCAACTTCCTACTTCGCTCAACATTTCCTCCGTGGCTCTTGACCTATCCATCTAACATCTTTCGGTTTTCGAAAATGGCCCTCCATAGATCTAATTTATTTATTTTAATTGCTGCTCTTGCAGTGACACATTCCTCGTGTGTGAATCTCACAACTTTAAGACTTGCTCAAGTGGTAAGTTGTTTTTTTTAGTTATTTCTTATTTTTCGTGCAATTTATAAAATTTCTACATTGTAATTGAAATATCTTTAAATGCAAGCATGCATCTTACTTATCTTACTTATTATAGGTTTACCGGCACGGTGATCGGGCACCAATGTACATTTACCCCACCGACCCGTACAAAGACGTGCAAAAATACTGGCCTAATGGTCTTGGTCAGCTGACAAGCGTGAGCTGCTAATTCAACTACTTAGGTCAGGTAACGTCTGAAAATATTATCTGACAGAGTCAAATTTGTCTGATTTAGCGAGGCATGGACCAACAATATTACCTCGGTGAATATCTCCGTCAGCGGTACGATGGCTTCATTGACCGGTTGTACGACAGGAAACAAATCCATGTTCTGAGCTCCGACGTTGATCGAACACTTATGAGTGCGGAAGCAAATTTAGTTGGACTTTTCCCCAAACTGACAACTTTCTCCGAGGGCAGCGCTGGGCCTGAGGGAAAAGTAGACATGCAACTTGTGCCCATTCATACCTTAATGGATAGTACTGATAAGGTGAGCACACTAGTCACGCTCATTCAAGAGACACCCTTGAGAGTTGATTACTAAATACTTGAAACAACATTTGTAATGTAATTGTCTTCTAAGGACGCATGTACATAATAATTAACACAATTATTATAATTAGCACATTAGCACCATTGGATTGATAGCTTGTTGTTGTTGTTGTCGATTATGTATAGTTACTTCATATGTCAGCAAACTGTCCCCGTCGGGATGAGGCATTTGATGAGTACGAAAATACTTCACCAATGATTCAGAAAATCCGAGAAGAAAATGAAAACTTGTTCGAATATGTCAAGTACAAAATGGGGATGCCAGCGGCTCATGAAATGTTTACTGTCATGAAAATTTCAGACATACTGTACTGCCAGGTAAAGACAAATAATATTTTCTGTATATAATCTATTTCCTTTAAAATATAATTTGTAAAGGCACAAATATGTATGTCCTTATAATAATGTAGTAGCTATTAAACATTTTCCAATGATCCATTTCATTTATTAAAAACAGCAACAACACAATTTGACACTACCCTCTTGGGCTAATGACACCATTCTGGAGAAAATGCGATACTTAAGTGGAATCGAATATGCCATGAAAGGAGGGACAACTGAACTACGCCGACTTATTGGAGGTCCTCTGGTTGAAAGGCTAATGAGCAATATGCAAGCTGAGACTACTTCACAAACAAGAGAGTCACCCAAAATGTACATGCATTCTGGCCATGATGATACTCTTGCTGCACTAATGGCTACAATGGGGGTATTCGATCCTCAAAATCCTGGCTATGCCTCCGCATTTATAATGGATCTTCATCAGGAGGAATCAACCGGGAAATACTTCGTGGAAGTATGATCACGTTTATATTTATGGGATTAATTTGCCAATGTAACCCATTGACGTCATTAAATGAACTACAGATTTGTAAAATTCTCATGAATAATTTATCTAGATATTTTATCGTAATTCCACTGAACGTGAGCCTTACCCTTTACACATCCCTGGTTGTGGAAGTCCTTGCTACCTGGAAGACATGCAGACTCTGCTAGCTCCGTACATTCCTACAGATTGGGAAGCAGAATGTCAGCTCAAAGCCCAAGTCCTCGATGACTCAGGGTCAATAGTTATATATCAGTTTAGCATGACATCATTGCTTTGTGAGTACCTTATTCAGTCTCAAACAAACTGTAGATCTCTCTCCAACTTCTGCATTTAATTACTACATGCACTGATACCAAATCTACAATTTACAGATGCTTGTTACTGTGTGTACTCATAAATTTCACTGATTGTTTTCAATAGATTTTCTGGCAGTGGTTCTTACGTCGGTGATAGTTTGGATTACCATCCTGTGTCTCGCTTCCAAACGGAGAAGTTCGAATGTCATCAACGATAGTGACTACCCTGGGTTGGATAAAGGATCTTATGTTAAAATTCCTTGAACATTGTATTAATTTGTCGTAGAGTGGTCACAACCAAACGAACATATCATTATTGTTATTTAGGTTACAATATTTTGAGATAGGACAGAACCGCTGGAATTTTTAACTGATAGTTTTGTTACTTGATTTTTATTGCTGGATTCAATAATACAGTTTTATTTTTAACGAACTTTAAATAAAGGTGCTCTCACAATGACCTTATCTTACCTTTAGTTCATTAACTTTCCAAATCATAGGTGTACATATGCTTGTACATTGCAAAAATTTAATCATAGTCATTAAAGCAGAATACTAGTGAATTAGAATGTTAAATACTCAATTACGAATTAGTGAAAGCATGGCCTTACGGCCGTTCACTGACTTACTATTTAGACATGCACTCGTTGTCATTTATACTTCACGTCTGGACCAAATCTCTAGGGACATGTACCAATCTCTCCGACTGTTTACACCTCTATCGAGGGTCTGAGCACACTCGACTCAAATCACCATTACCATACTGATGGTCTGGTCTGGGTTAGAGTTGACAAGAAGGAGCTATTATTGAGAGCACAGATTTTGCTCAAATGGATTTCGCAATGTGATGAAATTGATTTGTGCGAGCTTATTTTGGTATGGAAATCAAAACTAAATTTAGAAGTAACCCTATATGTATGTAGATGTCTTCACTTTAGCAATAACAAGTTGTTGAAATTGTGGGATTAAATATGTCCAGGGAATTGAGCACTGAAATGGTCTCTGGTCATGTATTGTGGGGACAGTTTCTATTTCATATATTTACACAAATATTTTAATTAGAAAATTGAATTAAAAATCTGATTTCCAATGAGCTCCAGTGACTTACCTAGAAGGATTTTAAAGGTAATAATTGGTGACCTAGGATCATGATGAGAATGTTAACAAATAACTTCATTACAGATATTGGCACAGGAATAAAATGAATGTGCAATCATTTTCATGAATAGAAAAAAAAATGCACTGCTACAAGATAATGGTCAGTACAAGTTGTAAACACGCTAGTGTTTCTATTATTGTATGTTCTCCGAAGTATGTTACATTTGCAATTGAACGTACGCCCAGGACTTTAAATTTAGTTCTACTTTCGATTTCTTTCTGGACGTACCTATTCTTAAACCATGTTAAGGCCTTTGTCATCACTCTCTCGCTCATACACTCATGCATATGCTGATTCACGCAAGTAAATACTTAGCTTTGCATTTACTAATCAGTAACTTCTCGAAAAAATCTCATCCCAACTTTTCAACGGAGTCAAGAGGGTACAACCAGGTATGTTGGTCCCATCTTCAACGCCACATTCACTTTGTACGAATGTACACAAGTAGACAATGATACCGTAAAGTAACACATTCAATGATATTCAATGGTAGCATATATTTGCCGTGAAGACTGAATACCCAGAAAGATAGTTATTATAATAAAACATTTGTAATACAAACGACGGACGATAGTAAAAGGATTTTTTGATGTATTTTGAGCAGTTGAAATTAACATACGAAGTCATAAATACTATTGCAAAAGAGTAGACACGGTAACATTGCGAATACAAAATGAAGTCTGAATTTTACCGTTCAATTATACAATGTTTACATCACCCTTAATCAGTATAAAAGGATCCGTAAACACTCTCAGAAATCATTCACTCACCGCCCTCTGAGTTTCTCACATCTCTGTTTTCTATCCTCAACTTTTCCTCATCACTTCATCTCCAAGATGAACAAGATTGTAAGTTGACTTCACTGGCAGTTTAATCAAAAAACAAGATATGAGCATTTTATCGAATTACGGATTACATCTATAGCCAATGTCTTTCAGAGTTAAAAATCTCTAAAAATTAATAGAATTTTTTTTTGGATCAGTACCTGAGTATATTTTGAGAATTTTAATTAGCACTGATAGCTTCTCAAAATATTTGGACTGTTATACAATATTGCTAATATATCTATTGTTTAAATTTTTTACAGATCATTGCCTTCGCCATTTGCGCTGCTGTGGTTGCTGAACCACCGTCTGGGGGTTACGGTGGAGGAGCACCTGTTGTTGCATTCGGTGGTTCATCCGCTGGTGGAGTTAGTGGAGGAAGTAGCTCAAGTATCTCCAGCGGTGGTAACGATGGGCCATTGGAAGGCAACTCAATTGTTGACCAAGCTCTTCTTACTCGCATTGGTCAGATCTTGAGCCAACAAGTCGTCTCTCAAAATGCTGCTTTATCTTCTGGAAGCTCCTCAGGAGGTTCTTCTTTCTCTTCGGGTAGCTCTTCAGGAGGTTCTTCTTCCTCTTCCGCTAGCTCTTCAGGTGGTTCTTCTGTAGGTTATGCAGCTCCATCAGGCCCAGCACCAGCTCCACAACAATCTTACCCAGCACCCCAACAATCTTATCCAGCACCACAACAATCTTACCCAGCTCCAGCTCCTCAGCCACAGGGAGGGTATGGAGCTCCATCTGCCCCAGCTCCCCAACCACAACAGTCTTACCCAGCTCCAGCCCCTCAACCACAACAGTCTTACCCAGCTCCAGCTCCTCAGCCACAACAGGCTTACCCAGCTCCCGCTCCTCAGCCACAACAGGCTTACCCAGCTCCTCAACCACAGCCAAGCTACGGAGCTCCATCTGCCCCAGCACCAGCCCCTCAAGTTTCTTACTCTGCACCAGCACCTCAACAATCTTACTCTGCACCAGCACCTCAACAATCTTACCCAGCTCCAGCACCTCAACAATCTTACCCAGCTCCAGCTCCTCAGCCATCTTACCCAGCTCCAGCTCCTCAGCCACAGGGTGGATACAGTGGTCCTTCTGCTCCAGCTCCCCAGCCATCTTACCCAGCTCCAGCTCCTCAACCTCAACAGGCTTACCCAGCGCCAGCTCCACAACCATCTTACCCAGCTCCAGCACCTCAACAATCTTACCCAGCTCCAGCTCCTCAGCCACAGGGTGGATACAGTGGTCCTTCTGCTCCAGCACCCCAGCCTTCCTACCCAGCTCCTCAACCACAACAGGCTTACCCAGCACCAGCTCCTCAACCACAACAGGCTTACCCAGCACCAGCTCCACAACCACAACAGGCGTACCCAGCTCCCGCACCTCAGCCACAGTCAAGCTACGGAGCTTCATCTGCTCCAGCTCCTCAACCATCGTACCCAGCCCCTCAACCACAACAGTCTTACAATAGCCCATCCGCTCCAGCTCCTCAACCATCGTACCCAGCCCCTCAACCACAACAGGCCTACAATAGCCCATCCGCTCCAGCTGCTCAACAACCATCAGCAGGATATAGTGGCCCAACTGGCCAGAGCTCTGTCGGAGGTGGTTCCATTGGAGGAGGATCTGTCGGAGGCGGATCTGTCGGAGGTGGTTCTACTGGCAGCTCATCCAGCGGTAGCCAACTCATCACCCTTGGACAAATCAACCCAGCTCGTTTGGTTGCCAGCTTTTCCCAACAGGGACAGGGTTCATCTACCTCTTCCGGTTCTTCAGCTTCTTCAGCTTCTTCCGCTGGCTCTGCTAGTGGTCAGTCTTCTAGCTCCGCTGGAGGACAAGGCGGTTACCAGTAAGCGTTCATAAGGCCACGATAAAATCGAGATCATTTGAAAATTCATTTATTTTTTTATCATGTGTTTACGCAAATATGAATTTCATAAATTGAAATAAATAATTGATTGGGAAGTCAAAAATCTAAACTTGTGTCTTTACAATTTGCTACTTCTATTCATTTATTGATGACGACCATCCGTGTAATTTACCAATTTTACCGAAACACTTCTAATGAAATCAAACCTGCGTCTTCTTTCATAATCATGCATGATAATACCACGCAACATTCTCACAACCAGTTTTTACTAATTGATCTACGAGTGTTACAGTTTCAAATCCATTAATAAATGATTGTGTCAATTGTTACAATCAGATATAGTGACAAACGGAACAAGTTCCGCCATTGGCACATCAAGATTCAGAAATTTTTAAAAATCTAATTTTGTCTCTACAAATTGCTACTTCTATTCAATTATTGATCAAGACCATTCATGTAATTTACCAGTATTACTAAACACTACTAATAAAATTAAACATGAGTCTTGGAACAAGTCCTGAAATTGGTACAATCAAGATTCAGAAATTTTGCAAAACTCAAAACAATTTTGTACCTCATTGCGATACTACCATTGCCCTAAGAAGTACATTTTGCCTCGGTCAACCAGCTGGTTTAAATTAAAACATAAACAGAAATAATGAAAGTTATTTTAAATGCATTCTACAGCAATATGATAAGGCCAGAAGTTTTTTTAGCAGTGTATTCTTAGCTCCTGATTTTGAGGTCAGATAATCTAGAAAACATATCCACACTCTCAACTTGGGCATGCTTTGAAGTAAACATTGGTTCACCTTTGAATAAAAAATGTTACTTGCCAATTCTTTAATTGCAAACGCGGTAAGCTCCTATGATAGACGTCTAGATAGACGATAGGTATCCTGCATAAAAATTTTGTTAATTTTTTGGTCATTAGGCCTCGCATAGAAAATCATTGTAAGGCTAAGGGGCGATACGAGAAATCGGTGGTACGAGGCCTGCTTGCAAGTAAGAAATTGTAATTATTAGGTACATACATACATTTTCAAATTAAATTCACAACGTTAAAATAAAAATATAGGTAAACAAAAAAGAATACAACTTGCCTGAATTGACCCTACTTTCTGAAAAAAAGTAGTGGTTATTGTCTTTGCAGTCACGACCTTGTATGTAACTTCCATACTACAAGATCGAAACAACGAATCTCAAGGTTGTGATAAAGGAACTTATATTACAATACCTCGATATAATATGTTTTGATTCTACAAAATCCTACCTGTATGATTCTATCGTTATAATTATTACAAACTCTTCGAAATCTTTTTTCATAACTAACAAATCAAACGAATAATTTGTAAGAACAAAAGTAATTGCATACCAATGTGGATTACTAGCTTTATATCCCCATAACTTCATTTGAAATATATTAAATGAAATTGGTAAAAACATAGAAAATGATGCCAATAAACAGGTCACTGATAATTAGAAGATATTTAAGTCTCATGGTCAGTCTAAGACTAGACAAAGAATCTGAAAACTTGAATTGGGTTGGCGACTTGAATAAGTAGAAATTGTTTACAATGACGGACTGCCCGTAAAAATTCAATGAATTTGACATGGGCTGACGGGCTTATCGAAATATATTCAAATATTTTGTTATAATGTTTAATACATTATACTTTCAGATTAAAGTAGATGATTGCATTGTTGGATCGGTGTAATCCATTCATACAATAGAGAAACCATCTGTGTTGTATTATTATAAATCCACCAATAATATATGTATTTCTTATTGAAATCTCTCTGAAATTATTTAATTAATAATCATCCATAATTATATATACAAGCAAAACCCATGAACGAAGTTTACGGAAATATATTTTCGTATGCCAGACACTTTGCTTTGTCTGTACTACTTTCCATATATCTAGTTTCAAAACACTTGCCATCAAAAATTACTGACCGTTTTTCTGGGTTTTGAGGCACGTTTTTAATTTCCGGTCACTCCACTTGGATCTGCTGCAAATCCATACTAGATAACTTTGGTCTTCGGTTTTATATTTATTATACATCTAGAAACTAAGCGCGTGTCATGAGTCGTATTTGGAAACGTTACCTTTACAAGTACAACCTGTGATACATGAGACAAGTTCAATACAATGCCTACTAAAGGTTTAGAATACTATATTGCAAGCTAATAATAATGAGATGAAATTAATAGTTATATTATTATAATATAAGCATACTCGCCTCACAACAATCCAATCCATGTTCCAAGCTGCAAACTTAAGTGGATTTTGGAGTGACGATTGACCACGCTGTTCATCAGTAATTGGATTAGGATTGCGGATTAATTCACAGAATGCAACTAAGTTGGATTAGGTAAATGGATTAAAATGAATTCATTGAGCCGAGATTAAGCAGTAAATAATATATTCAAGTTTGCTCACCTTTTGGATTAGGATTGGGATAGATAATTTATTTAAAAAACGGTAATCCGGACTTAAATTAATCCAGAATTAATAATCCATTCCCACCCCTGTATAATTTAGAAAAACCTGAGAATTATTCAGGGTAAATAAAATGTAAACAGAAATAATAGATAAATCATGTACAAATATTAACACGGGAGTTATCTGTGAAAGAATAGGACCGATCACAAGAAATCGTCTTCAAATAACCTCGAAAACAATTAAACGCATATATTTGACATGAAGACTGAATACCCATATGGTTATTTTAATACAAACGACGGATGATAGTAAAAGTATTTTTTGATGTATTTTGAGCAGTTGAAATTAACATACGAAGTCATAAATACTATTCCAAAAGAGTAGACACGGTAACATCGTGAATACAAAATGAAGTTTGAATTTTACCGTTCAATTATACAATGTTTACATCACCCTAAATCAGTATAAAAGGAACTGTAGACACTCTCAGAAATCATTCACTCACCGTGCCCTCTGAGTTTCTCACATCTCTGATTTCTATCCTCAACTTTTCCTCATCACTTCATCTCCAAGATGAACAAAATTGTAAGTTGACTTCACTGGCAGTAGAAACAAAAAAGAAAATTTTGTCATTTTATAAAATTACGGATTACAATAGCCATTGCCTCAAAAGTTAAAAATCTCTAAAGATTCAAAAGGACAAAGTTTTACGGATCAGTACCCCGGTATCTTTTGTGAATTTTAATTAGCACTGGGAGTATCTCTAATACATCTAAACTATATTGAATATTATTTTTAAAATTTGTGTTTACAGATCATTGCCTTCGCCATTTGCGCTGTTGTGGTTGCTGAACCACCGTCTGGGGGTTACGGTGGAGGAGCACCTGTTGTTGCATTCGGTGGTTCATCCGCTGGTGGATTCAGCGGTGGAAGTAGCGCAAGTTTCTCAGGCGGTTCTTCTTTCTCTTCTGCTAGTTCCGCAGGTGGTTCTTCTGGAGGTTTTACAGCTTCATCAGGTCCAGCTCAGCAACAGTCTTACCCAGCACCCCAGCAATCTTATCCAGCACCACAGCAATCTTACCCAGCTCCAGCCCCTCAACCACAATCAAACTACGGAGCTCCATCTGTCCCAGCACCAGTCCCACAACCATCTTACCCAGCACCACAACAGTCTTACCCAGCTCCAGCCCCTCAACCACAATCAAACTACGGAGCTCCATCTGTCCCAGCACCAGTCCCACAACCATCCTACCCAGCACAACAACAGTCTTACTCAGCACCCCAGCAATCTTACCCAGCACCCCAACAATCTTATCCAGCACCACAACAATCTTACCCAGCTCCAGCCCCTCAACCACAATCAAACTACGGAGCTCCATCTGTCCCAGCACCAGTCCCACAACCATCCTACCCAGCACAACAACAGTCTTACTCAGCACCCCAGCAATCTTACCCAGCACCCCAACAATCTTATCCAGCACCACAACAATCTTACCCAGCTCCAGCCCCTCAACCACAATCAAACTACGGAGCTCCATCTGTCCCACAACAGTCTTACCCAGCACCCCAACAATCTTACCCAGCACCCCAACAATCTTATCCAGCACCACAACAATCTTACCCAGCTCCAGCCCCTCAACAACAATCAAGTTACGGAGCTCCATCTGTCCCAGCACCAGCCCCACAACCATCTTACCCAGCCCCACAACCATCTTACCCAGCTCCACAACAGTCTTACCCAGCTCCACAACAGTCTTACCCAGCACCACAACCATCTTACCCAGCCCCACAACCATCTTACCCAGCACCACAACAGTCTTACCCAGCTCCCCAACCATCTTACCCAGCACCACAGCCCCAGGCAAGCTTCGGAGCTCAGTCTTCTAGCTCCGCTGGAGGACAAGGCGGTTACCAATAGACGTTCATGAAGACACGATAAACTCAATATTATTTGAAAATTTATTTTTTTATTGTGTTTACGCAAATGTAAATCTTTTAAATTGAAATAAATAATTGAATGGGAAGTCAAAAATCTAATTTTGTGTCTACATAAATTGCTACTTCTATTCAATTATTGAGCAGGACCATTCATGTAACTATAAAGGAACAATTACTTGGACAGGTGGTAGTGTATTTATGTATGTATGTATGTATTTATTAAGTACTTCTTGGCACATTCCATAGTACATCGAAATTACAAACGCAGTACATGATTTACATTGTTCATATATTGCTTACGATTCCCTTACAAGTGAGAGTCATATACCGGACCTCATCGGTTTACATCAACCCTGTGACTGTGAGATTAGTGGGGCCGTACGTCCATCCCCTGCATATAGCAGGTACATGCACCTTTCACACACAGCCAAGTGTATAGAGAGATAGAAAATACCCAGGAAGTTATGCGGGGTGAGCTGGAGTCGAAACCGACTCCTTTGCAACCGTACAGACACGCTACACCACCGAGGCGCCGGGCCACCTGCGACAGGTGGTAGTGTGAGTGTACAAATTAATAGCTGAAAAAATCTTGCGCGCTTTTTTTAGGGTAGCTCGCAGAGCTTTAAAAACGCGAACAGGTTAATAATAAGGACTAGTAAAAGCCCTGTGCTTTACAGGGACAATTACTTGACGAAGTTGTAGTGTGAGTGTAGAAATTAAAAACCAAACGGTTTACGAGTCAAGCGCTGTTGTCGATACATGTTGTATGGCTAAATCATGCGGGGTGATATTAAGAGTAGCGCTTTAAATAAACGGACAGGTAGTACTCGTTAATAATAAGGAGTGCTTGATAAGCCACCTTTTGGGTGTTGTGGGAGGCCATTGAACTATGAACACGCGGAACTTTAAATAAACGGACATAGAGTGCTCTTTAATAATGACTGCTTGGCATGCCACCCGTTTGGGCGTTGTGTAAGAGCATTGAACTATGAACGCGCGAAACTTAAAAAACTAAATAAACTGACAGAAAGTGCTCGTTTATAATAAAGGATAACTAGCAGTATAGCCACCGTCCGCGTCGGTGGTTTGCAGGGTTTCTCTTAAAAAGAGTGTGACGCAGGCTACTGGCTTTACCGCTATCAATAAAAAAATTCTTGATTAGAATTTTTTTAAAATTGAACTCTCGTTAGATGTTCCTCATGATTTTGAATTCATTTTAGTTTTATTAAAAATGTAACGTTACACGTTACAAAACTTCCTGAAATTCACAATTGCTTGTGTACGTTCCTTCACCTTTGCCCATCATTTCACTGCCGTGTCCGTTACAATCACCTTTACATTTTCTTTTGAATTCCCTTTGGAAAGAGGAACGTACAACGTACAGTTGACCACGCGAAAAAACGGTGTTTTCAAATAAATACCAACTTTCTCAAAACTTTGTCCTTGAGATTTGTTAATGGACAGCAAAGCGTACTCTGATAGGAAAATGCCTTCGCTTTAATACATATGGGTAGTCACCATCATATGAGATAATCCGGGGAATAAACAATGTTTCTCCAGCAGATCTGCCTGTCAGTCGCGAATATTAAATTTTCTTGTAGTGTAATAATTACACGGGTTATTAGACCGTTACACAGCTTTGTATTAAGGTTTCGTAATAGCAATATAATTGTGTCGACTTGCATCAATAGCATCAAGCCATATATGCAACGTGTGTATGGCAGGGGATTGGAGAGCACGGGGAGCGACAGCTCATCCGCTGTAGCTGAAGTGCGCTGCGTGCTCTCCAATACACACGTTGCATACTATACTGCTCGCCGCTCGCCCATTGCTTTACATATAACTAGTAAAAGCCCTGTGCTTCACAGGGGCAATTCGTTTCATATAGCTAGTTGGCAATGCATCATCAAAAAATTATAGTACAACGCTCCAGGCCACTAAAGTTCTCTCCCAAACTCAATATTTGGCTATACACGTGGAATTTAACTGTTCGCTTGATGAATATAATACCAACGTTGTCATTAAATCTTACTGTTGCATCACTGCATGGTGCCTTACCCATTAGTGGATCACCACAACGTGCTGATTAAATATGATTTTTTATGTTATTATAATTTGTATATAGCTCACAATCAGTTGTACCGTAATAATGTAACTGAAGCCTCAGACACTGGACGCACTGATTATTTAAAATACGAAAAATGAAAGGAATTCACATTAGCGCAACACTTCACTTAATACAGTTACTAAAGTTCATGGTTCCTACAAATCAGTCCTTACTTCCTAATGATATTTTAGGGGATATAATAATAATCACTAATAAGAATCCCACACTTATGTGTACAAAGCCCAGCTAGCACACGGGTTCTTTCTGATATCAGGAATGCTTCGCATTCTGCAGAATTTCCGAATATTCGGAATGCATTAAAACTGATGTCAAAATGATATCATTTTCCATGCACAAGGATGAAACATTTATGAATGATGTCGTAAATTGTTCAGCGGAATGAAGCCTTTCTCATATCACTCATCGCTAACATGCAAAATTTAGAGTTAACGATGCGGCTCCGAAATATGTCGTGAATACAACAGTGACGCATGAGCAATGCAAATTGTTAATTCCGTTGGGAAAAATTCTACGCGCCAGCATTGCAATTCATTTCTAGACAGTGGCTGAATCTTATAAAATCACTAATTAGTGTACACAACAAAATTAATGAAAATGGTTTGCGCTGTAATCTGCAGTTCCAGTACTACTAAAGGCAGTGGGCTTCATTTAAGGTAAGTGTAATTATATAATTTTTAACCAGACGTTTTTACTTTTAAGTTTCATTGTATACATGTATGAGTTAATTTCTAATGTGTAAGTCCTATATGTCGGATTGTTAATTTTAATGTATTGAGTGTAGTTTTACTTCCACTATTAATATATTAAATTGGAAGTAAAATTAGGTTTTAAAAATAATTATGATGTGCACATTTCTTTCTTGTTTCAGTTACCATTTGCAATACGTTGAGGGAATTTGGAATTCATTCCAACCTCCTGCGACATTGTAAGGTCCACATCGATAAAGTAGGTATTATATTTTGTATTTTTGTGTATTATACTTACAAAACGATTCACGATGCAATGCATAAGGTTAACGTGGAAAATTATTTTTGAAGGAACCACTAGTGGACGTGTACTACTGGGTCCGGAGAAGTAAATCCAATGTGCAGGGGATGGTAGAAGGAAGAATTGCTGCTTTATTTATTTATTTTATACTTTTAAATTTTTGTGCATACAAATCTATTTATCTAATTATAAAAATGTACATATTGTTTGTGCTATGTGAATAATGAATGTATGAATAATTAAACATATGAGTCTAAACTTGTATTTTTCGTAATTATTGAGACCCTACAATATTATTGGTCGTAGTTGAATCCATAATCAGACAGATGGCGCCTTTCAGAAATGCTTCGCAGCTCTGTCGCTAACTGGAGATTTTGCGATATCGTTCCGAAAGTGATACGAAGCGAAAATGCGGACATTTGCTACTCATAAAGAAGTCATTCTTAATATATCCTGAAGCAATAGCGACATCAGAACGAGATCAGTGCCTTCGTACACATGATGACGCATTGAATTCATTATGATATCAGTGTGCTGGCTGGGAGGTCAGTCATTAAAATTCTTCAGTGCTGTAACCGAACGTAGTTTTTCTCACTACCAGTCTTAATTTAATCCAAATTTGATGATTTATGTCTAATGTTTATAATAATTACGATTAGCGCTTTTAAGTGATAATCTACGTAATATTGGGAGCTTCCAGTATGCTGCAGCATATGCGAGCCAGCAGTATGCTGTTGGTATATGCCGAGAAGCAGAGCGAGCTGAGCGAGATGAAAAAGCTCTCCTCTGCGGCGAACGTTTCAACTCGATGTGCTCCTCGGCTTGCTGTATATACCACCGACTTGCTTGGCTATACAGTGAAATAATATTGTTTGCCTGATATTATGGCTGTGGATGTATGTACCATGAGATTGAGTGGTAGGAATAATAAAATGTAATGCATGGGGAAACTGAGACGTTTGTAGCCAAAATTAAATATAACTTTATTTTAAGTTTAAGAATGATGAGCACTGGTTAACTGAAACACAGGAAATAAATGTACACATTATTATAATTATTAAAACCTGATTTTACTTCCAATTTATTATATTAATCGTGGAAATAGAACAACACTCAATACAATAAAATTGACAATCAGAAACATAGGACTTACACATTATAAATTAACACATACATATATGACTACGAAACTTACAAGTAAAAACGTATGATTAAAAACTATATAATTATTATACTTACGTTAAATGAAGTTCATTGCCTTCAGTAATAATGGAACTACAGACTAAAAAACAGAGGTTTACTAATATTGCTTGGTACACTAATTAGTGATTTTATCAGATTCGTCCAATGACTAGAATTGAATTGCAATGCTGGCACGTAGAATTTTTCCAACGGAATTACCAATTTGCATTGCTCATGCGTCACTGTTGTGTTTAGGAGATATTCCGGAGCCGTATCGTTAACTCTACATTTTGAATGTTAGCGATGAGTGATATGAGAAGTATTCCACTGAACAATTTCCGACATCATTCGCAAATGTTTCCTCCTTGTGAATAGAAGATGTAATCTTTTTGATATCAGTTTTAACGCATTCCGAATATTCGGAAATTCTGCGGGGTGCGAAGCATTCCTGATATCAGAAAGAACCCGTGTGCTAGCTGGGAAGTACGTTATGGAGTACTCAAGTCAGAAAAATTGTCTCTATAATTACAACAAATATTTAAAAATAAATGTAATATGTACAAAACAAATTATTTCACAATTTAAACAAACATTCAATTAAAAATGACAAATGCAGCGGTTAAATAATTTTGCATTCAAAAATATTTTAAATAATTTGAAGCTGTTTTTTAGATTGTTACGATAGAGCTGCATCAGGATTAGAACAGGCATTGGACAACACCGATTTTGAACTCACAGACACGGATTGTGAGGGAAAACTCCAGGACGAAAGCTTCGACAAAGAGCAATCCGCAGCAAACATCCACCGACAGTCAGTGATTTTCATTTTGTGGCCGTTAATTCGCCCGAGTAAGTCACGACAAAACCATCTGAAGCTGCTTGTATTAGAAAGCAGGATGTAGTAACTGTTGCGGAGTTCGGCAATATTTTTGATAATGATCTAGGAGGTTAGGTTTTGTTTCGAATGATATAATGTATAAAGTTGTATTTAATTTGTTTCACATGCAATGCTTTCGTGGTTTAGGTCAAGTTGAGTTTGTTATTCGGGACACAACTTTTGATTCAGTTGGCGAGAACCATCCATTTACTGATACGGATACGAACGTGTTCAGTTAATTTAGTTTCGGAAACGCCGATATTGACGGATATTTCTTCAAAAACAGATTTGCGGACTCAGAAATGTAGAGGTAATTATATCAATAGTTCATATGTCAAAAACATTTGTAGTAATTATTACACCATTGATAATCTTTGAATACTTTTGATAATTCAATACTTTCAAAAAATTACGCTTTATCAACTGGTTAATATCGTATCGGATGTGTCTAAAATTATTCTCTAAAAGATTCTCAAAATTCGGATGTTTAGATTAGCGACTTTTGAAATTCCTGGTGTTACAATTCCAGTAAATGAAAGCAGGGAATTCTACGTCCTTAATGACTGGCTTTTGAAACTGAGAGAATAAGTCCCAGTTTGTAAGTATCACATTACTGATCATTATGAATGTGTAGTTATAAGTTTTTTAATTCAGTTCTTACGTAACGCTTTCACGTATACAGGTAAGGTACTTGAGGGGAATTTGCGGAGTTGACGCTGAAAAATTTGTCAAACGCATTCTCAATCGAATTATTGGTGTCGATTAGGCAAATGCTGCGAACTTTTCTAAAACTAGGCAAAAGGTGAAATTTCAGAGCCCTGAAATTATTCACTGTATAATATGTAATTATTGCAGTATCAAAAACAGATTTGTAATAATTATGTAAAATTAAAGTATTATTACCTTACTGAACCTGTTCAAATTAATTCCAGCTGCAGTAGGGAAGCGTCACGAGGATACATCGCCTACTGAGTGATATCGAGGATTGTATCAAAACTTGTGAATAGCATATTAGATACTGACCATGTTTCCGAAGAACTTAGTCATTCTTCGGATTCAGATAACCAAGATCTAGAGGTAGATTTACCATTGAATATGAACCTTGCTCAGTGGTGTACAAACTTTCAAGTGTCTCATGTTGATGTCGATTCGTTGTTAATTTTTTTAACTAAGCATGCAAATGCTCCGCTTCCTCTTTGTACGAGAACACTTCTTTGAACGCCAAGAATTTAATGTATATACAGTAAAACCTGTATATAGTGGTTTCTCTAGGGAACCTAATATTTGACCAGTATGTACAGTGACCACTATACTCAGTATAGTGGTCATGGACCACTATATAGGGTGCATATATTAAGTGAATATTTTAACGCGTTTAAGAAGACATGATTGAAACGGTCGCATTTTTTTTACATAATCACTAATTTTTGACCGTTTAAAATTTTTTAACGTGTGGTAGCAAGATATTCTGTATAACGATAATTCTATACGGTAATTCTAAATATTGTTTTTGAATACTACGTGAAATAGCTACCAACTATCGTAAAATTACTTTATTATTGACCCCGGCAGATTCTCCGTAAATATAGTATAATTTAAACAAATATAATGTTTCTTCTTCCAAGGTTCAATCCAACCATTGCTTGCTGGCTATCCTGCCTACCACTTTTACTTTGAGATTTTCCAATAATTCTAATATTTCTATTTTTTTGAAAAGGAAATCAAAGTGTTTTTGAACTGTGCGTGGTATGGAGGTATGGTACTGGGAATATGCTTTATTTAAGAAACCGTAATCTAGAATAATCTTAGAAATCTATAGAAATTATGAGCGACGATTTCGTGTGCACATGGTTTTTAATGCTGACCACTGTATTCAGAGTTCGAAGCATGCATTTCGTAATGAATGGACATCAGCCCGGGTCCATTATTGACAGGGGACCACTATAGAGAAAACCACTGTATACAGGGTTAACGTAATGTTAAAACATAGGGCGCATGACGGGGACACATGATACTGGCCACTGTGAACAGGAGACCACTGTATAGGTGGTCACTATATACAGGTTTTACTGTATATATGTATAAATAAATTAGGAGAGGGCGATTTTTACTATTTTGGCATTGAGCTTAGCTTAAGATCAAAGATTAATGCAGGAATTGTAACTAATCATTTACCAATTTACTCCTTAGAATGTGAACCATACTTAATAACAATGACAATTAGTTGCGATGGGCTACCAATTGCAAAGAGCAGTAAAGATCAACTTTGGCCTTTGATGGGTGTAGTGAATCAGTCTGTGTGTCGGAAACCATTTGTGATTGCATTGTACAGTGACAAATCAAAGCCCAAAGATTTGAATGCTTACTTAGAAAAATTTATGATTGAAACTAATATTATGGCAACCTTAGGTATAAAAGTAAATGCAACAGTATAAAAATTTTAAATCAGTTTCATTACAGCGGATGCTCCGGCGAGAAGTTTTTTGAAATTTGTAAAACTTCACAATGAGTATATTTCTTGTGACAAGTGTGAGCAAGATGGTACCTGGTTTTAGCGAAGCGTTGTATTTCCATAATTTAATTCTCCACTAAGATCAGATAGTAGTTTTAGATTACCGAGTCAGAAAGATCATCATGTTGGCATATCTCCATTGATAAATATTTCACTTGGAATGGTCAGACAATTTGTATTGGATTATATGCATTTAGTGTTTAGATGTCATGAGAAAAATGTTAAATTGCTGGATGAAGGGTTCTCTTAAAGTAAGATTGCGGGCTAGAGACGTCGAAATTATTTCTGCAAAATTAAAATTACTAAACGCGTTGGTTCCCAATAAATTTGCAAGGAAGCCTTGCGCTTTAAGTGAAGTTGATAGATTTAAAGCTACGGAATTCAGACCATTCTTACTTTTTTACAGCATTGTTGTTCAAAAAGACGTTCTACCAGCTAAACTGTATAAGCATTACCTGTTATTTCAAGCAGCCATTTTCATGCTTGTTAGCTCTCAAACCACCAGTGAATACTACTGCTAAAAATTTAGTTTTAGAATGTTTTAAGCAATCTGCACCTTTATACGGCACGGAGTTTTTGGTGTACAATGTATACTGTTTGTTGCATCTTGCAGATTATGCTCTTAAATTCTCAAGCCTAGATAATTTTGTTGTAGTTTTGAAAATTACATGCAAAGTTTTTAAAAAACTGGTCAAATCAAAACGAAATTACTTGCGAAATTTTGGTCCAGTATAACTGTCTCAATTTCTCCACATTCGCATTTCATTTTCACAAACTCAATTCATATAGCACATCCACCCATACCCATAACATCAGGCAAAACAAGGGATTAATAACAAAAGCTGTCAAAGAATCTGAAAACTCGAATTGGGTTGGCGACTTGAATAAGTAGAATTTAAAAATTTGTTTTGGATTAACAGATTGGTCAAGGAAAATTTGGATTGCATGTTTTACAATGACGGACTGCCCGTAATTCAATGAATTTGGCTTGGGCTAACGGGCTTATCGAAATATATGCAAATAATTTGTTATAATGTTTAATACATTTGCACAGATTATAATAGACTAGCACTGCACAGCCAGCTATTGCTGGCTCAGAATGGCAAATGTAAATAGATAAGGCAGTAAATAGTTGCATGGAAAATAGCTATCTGCGCCGTGCTATGGTCGTGGACAAATCTAAAGCGCGCGTAAATTTGAATCTCAAATCCGTATTACACCAAGACGAAGACGGCCCACTCTTTCAACTTAGGAGAGAGCAGGGCTGGTCATTCGAATCGGAATTAGAATTGGAATCGGTATTTCATTCCTATTTTGTGGTATTGTTATCGGAATTGGTATTTTTAAATATATTTTTTCAAGTATTTAAATCTATATTGAATCGAAAAGAAATATCTGAATTAGAATTAGTATTCAAAATATATTTGAATACTGTATCCAATGCTTAGATATCCGAAAACTCCGTGACATTTTGAAGTTTATCTCGTAAATTCAAACATCAAAGGAAGTTTTCAGTCAGCCATGACATAACTTTTTTAAATTACTCATTGGAATACAAAATTTAGGATTACGTTTGACTCCATAAAATGACACAGAGCAACGATACTAATTTTTTTCTGGAAATGAATTTGCTACAACCTGTAAGCACTGAATTCATTTGTCAATAATTTTCTCAATTGGTAAAAAGGGATCTAATTTTGTCAGGGGAAAAAGCATGCAGCTCACGTTTTTAGTACTAGAGTATCCCTGAAAAACAAAGTGAATCAACAAGTTATATACGGCTATGGTACTTATGTAGATTAAGCAGTTATGCCTTTATAAAATGGTCTGACATATTCACTGGCTTCTTTTCATTCGTAATTGCCGAAATTATATACTTTCGGGTTTAAATGTTACGATGTTTTTCGTGACTCTAGTAACTCCAGGTATTACTATTTAATAAATAAAGTATTTTAATTATATTGGAATTCATAGAAAATATTTGAATAAATTGGATTTGAATTTTCATTTTTTGAAACAAATACATCTGAATTGGTATTGGAATCCGTTAGGGTTAATCTTAATCAGAATCGTATCCATATTTTTCGAATACTCCAGCCCTGGTAGAGAGTGATGATTGCATTGTTGGATCGGCGTAATCAATCCATACAATAGAGAAACGATCTGTTTTGAATTATTATAAATTCGCTAATAATATATGTATTTCTTATTGAAATCTTTCCGAAATCATTTAATTAAAAAACTTACGCAACCAAAACCGATGAACGAAGTTTACGGAAAATTATTTTCGTATACTTTGCTTTGTCTGTACTACTTTGCATATCTACAGTTTCAAAACACTTGCCATCAAAAATTACGGACCATTTTTCTGGGTTTTGAGGCACGTTTTTAATTTCCGGTCACTCCACTTGGATCTGCTGCAAATCCATACTAGATAACTTTGGTCTTCGGTTTTATATTTATTATACATCTAGAAACTAAGCGCGTGTCATGAGTCGTATTTGGAAACGTAAACTTTGCAAGGTCAACCTGTGATACAAGAGTCAAGTTCAATACAATGCCTAAAGGTTTAGAATACTATAATGCAAGCTAATAATAATGAGATGAAATTAATAGTTAAGATCTGTATAATATAAGCATACTCGCAGCACAACAATCCAATCCATGTTCCACACTGAAAACTTAAGCGGAGTTTGGAGTGAGGATTGACCACACTGTTCATCAGTATTTGGATAAGGATTATGGATTAAAATGAATTCATTGAGTCGAGATTAAGGAGTAAGGAATAGATTCAAGTTTGTTCAACTTTAGGATTAGGATTGGGATCGATTATTTATTTAAAAAATGTCAATCCGGACTTAAATTAATCCAGAATTAATACTGTAATCCATTCCCACCCCTGTATACAATAGAAAAACCTGGGAGTTATTCAGGGTAAATAAAATGTAAACAGAAATAATATATACATAAATCATGTACAAATATTAACACGGGAGTCATCTGTGAAAGAATAGGATCGATCACAAGAAATCGTCTTCAAATAACCTCGAAAATAATGAAACGCATATGACATGAAGACTGAATACCCATATAGTTATTATAATACAGACGACTGACGATAGTAAAAGGATTTTTTGATGTATTTTGAGCAGTTGAAATTAACATACGAAGTCATAAATATTATTGCAAAAGAGTAGACACGGTAACATTGTGAATACAAAATGAAGTTTGAATTTTACCGTTCAATTATACAATGTGTACATCACCCTTAATCAGTATAAAAGGAACTGTAGACACTCTCAGAAATCATTCACTCACCGTGCCCTCTAAGTTTCTCACATCTCTGTTTTCAATCCTGAACTTTTCCCTCATCTCTTCATCTCCAAGATGAACAAAATTGTAATTTTCTTTTTTGTTTCTACTGCCAGTGAAGTCAACTTACAATTTTGTTAAAATTAAAAGCTGAACGGCTTACGAATCTAGCTCTGTCGCGGAGACTTATTGTATGCCTAAATCTTACGCGCTTACATATTTTTAGAGTAGCTCGCGGAACAGGTAGTGCTCGTTAATAATAAGGATTGCTTGGCATGCCAACCTTTTGGGCGTTGTGTAAGGGCATTGAACTATGAACACGCGAAACTTTAAATAAACGGACAGAAAGTGCTCGTTAATAATAAAGGATAATTGGGTTTGAGGATTCTGCCCGTTTGCTACAATTTTTCAGCTTTCTAAAGTTATAGTTCCAATCTATGATTATACGAAGGTGTGGGTAATAACTAGTAAAAGCCCTGTGCTTCACAGTGGCAGTAACTGGGGGAGCGGGGACTGTGTCCAAAGTACTTGTGAATCAAGCCCCTTCGAGGCTTAATGTATGCCTATATTTTGCGTGCTGCTTATATAGTAGCACGCGGAGCTTTAAATCAACGGACAGGTATTGCTCATGAATAATAAGGATAAGGATTTACCATTATTACCAAAACACTACTACTAAAATTAAACCTGCGTCTTCTTTCATAATCATGAATAATACTACCACATGACACAGTCAGTTTTTACAAACTGATCTAGTAATGTAGCGGTGTGGTAAAAATCCAACAACAATTAATTTTGTGATTCATTACATTCAGAAATTGGCACGAACGGAACAAGTCTTATCATTTTTACGTTTAAGATTAAGAAATCTTGCAAAAATTCCAAACAATTCTATACTTCATCAGAATATTACCATTACCATAAGAAATGCATTTTGCCTCGGTCAACCTGCTGGTTAAAATTAAAACATGGACATACATAAATATTCAAAGTTATGTATTATAGATTCTACAATAAAATGATAAGGTTGGATTTTTTTCCTGGAAGTGCAGTCTTAGCTCCAGACTTTGAGGTCAAATAATCTAAACAATACATATACATACGTCCCAAATTCTGCATAGACTGAAATTCAACACAGGTTCATCTTTCAACAATAAATGTGGACATGTTACTTGCTATTTCTTTAAATACAAACGAGGTATGCTCCGAGGGTAGACATTTTGATAGATGCTAGGTGCTCTGCATAGAAATTTTATTTTTTGGTCATTAGGCCTTGCATGGGCTAAGGGACGGTAAGGGAAATCGGTGGTGGACCTAATAAATTGTATTATATACATTTTTTAATGAAATTCACAGGGTTAAAATACGAATACAGATTTACAAAATCGGAATAGAACTCAACAGAATTTACCCTAATTCCTGAAAAAAAGGCTGCTTGCAAAACGTATACACAAACTTACTCATCTAGTACATATATTTATTTAAATACTAAAATAAATTATAGTACATACAGTAATTTCAACAGCAAAAGATTTAAGAGTTAATGAAATTTTTTTCTTGAAGGAATTTATTAGTGCAGATATCATCGTTGGTAAATAAAATTCTGACTTGCATCAAAATTCTGACCATAACAATTGAAAATGTTATTGGTCGAGTTTGCTGTAAAGTAGAGGATTTGAATATTCCTGAGCTTGCAATGGTTTGTATGAGTTAGACAACAAAATATTTGTTGACACCCTGAATGCATGATTTTAAGCCCATTTGTTAAAAAATTGGGAATGTCTGGGATTCCTAATTAATGGTCCAATCCAGGAGATGATTTTTATCAGGGATGTTACGTAAGCTTAATTTAACCTATATTATTAGGTTATTGCTACTTAATGACGTTAAAGGATTTAATAGTACACCATTTATAATACTATTACATTTATCCATTCTTTACAACTATTTTTATCAAGCAGTTACCATGCTGACAGAGCAAATACATAAGTACAAAATCAATCATATCCACATGTGCTGGATGATAGCAAACTTATCATGACTGAGTTCATCCCGACAACGAATCAGAGACCCACGAAAGTCCCACACCTCCAACACTTCCACAGTCACACTTTTACCATTCATTCCATTTCCTAAAGCTTTTCAAACCGAGCAATAAAAACTGGCCGAATATGTTTTAAAGAACGTGCACTCTAAAAACTCCGGACTGAAATGAATCATGGCCGGTAGGATTTTTAAATCCCAGCAGGAAGAATATGCACACGTATCATGGCCAGGAAGTATTTGATCTTGCTATGCATACTAGTAAAAATTCAATCCCAACAGGAATAATATATTCTTGTATAGTTCAAGCATGCCTGGCGTAACTTGGAATTAATGCTGTAAGCATAGTTGAATTATGGATACTTGCAGGATTAAAATAGGAATGTCAGTACCCTTATACCAAACCTAGCCGTCCAAAAAACATCTTGTATTTGAAAGCCATCCAGCATCATTTTAAACGCTTTCCCATGATCAAAGTAAAGATAGGTATCTGATGGGGACACATCTGTATCAGCAGAAATTTCGAGGTAAGAAATATCTAGTACATAACTAATTATATTCACAACATGTTTGGTATATGTATGTATATCTATAAAACGGTACGATGTTCAATTTTATGAATAAACTTAAACAATTCACAGCTAAATGGTATATATTTATATGATTATTTATAAATTTGTATATTTGCATGATCCTAAAAATTATTGAAATTATTTCGTAACTGTGAGTTTTTTGTGTTTATTCATAATATTCAACATCGTACCGTTGTATATACATACATATATCAAGCATGCTGTGAATATAATTACTTATGAACGAGACATTTCTTACCTTTAAATTGCTGCTGGTACAGATGTGTCACTTCAGGTCCTCCAAAACTGAATCAATAGTGGAAAAACTCATTCTGGATCCCGAATAACTAATTGGTATTATTTCAAAAGTTATCAAAAACTGAGCAGCTTTGTTAAGCATGTCTTCACAATTGGCAGCCATTACTAGCATGCTTTTAATGCATACCCAATATAAATGTAACGGTCACTGAAAATGTTCGTGCATGCAGGAACAATTTGCAGCCGGAAAATCCATAATGCAATCCTGAGTGCAGAATGAAATTTTATTTGACCTGGCCGGACTGAGAATGTACAAGACGACATTTAACTTGCAATGCAAGCATAAATTCATCCCTCGTTTTCCGGATTAAAAGATGAATTTAATTCAGAATCGGCATAATTCTGTTTCATCCTGCATATGGCATTACCGGAGTTTTTAGAGTGTGGTTTTGTGAAACCGCACTTCAACACGTCAAGGTCCGCAATAAATGGTAACACTTAACATGGAAAACACTATGACTTATAATTAGACGTGTCACCTGTACCCACACAATACGTTATATGCATAAATTTGAATTCGTCATATGACTAAATGTCCGTTTGGACGTTGGAAATCCATCTTGTTTTTGTCAGATATTTTAAAAATATATTACACAACACTATTAAACTTATACATATAATTATATATACATATATATATGTACATCCATCAGTTTGATTAAACTCATGCAAAAATCCCACTTATTGTTAAAAGATAAACAATGAAATGGATAACAAAGATTGGACCGTGCATACTGAAACCCAGTACGTGTTTAGGAACCTTTGATGATAATTGGCATGTGGACACACAAGGGGTGCATTGTAACAGCATCATGGACCATATTAGCGACTATTTGCCGACTATACGTTTTTTTTAAGCAGATCAATTATTAGCTTCACTGGCGTTCATTGACATGAACACTACATGCCCATGACTCTGCCATGCTACCCTCAATCTAAGCAAATAATAAACAATATGTGTCTCCTCAAGCTGTTCTCAACTGATATAAAATTTTGATTAAATGTAACAGTGACCAGACATTTCAAGCATTGTATAAAAAGGATTTTAAGACAATAAGTTATCATAGACGAACTAAGCTCCTTTCAGTTCTCTATCCTTTCGCAATACCAAATTCTTCACTTTGAAGTATCTCTAACTTTGAATTCCCACTATACAATTTTCTCAAAAATTGGCAAAATATTTTTATATATTCTGGAACCATGCTTTTCACAGAGAATACAAGATCTTATACTAAGACCTTGCTATTTTAACATTATTTCAAACCTAAATTATTCAAGTTGTTGCATATAGTTACCATAATATTTAAAAGTTCTTTGAAAATGTCATTTCAAAGTTCAGCTCGATTTTGTATATTTGTGGTTGCATTGTACGCACAATATTGCTCATGTGTGAATCTCAATACTTTAAGACTCGTCCAAGTGGTAAGTTGATAAAAAAATATTTTATAAAAACTTTTGGAAACCATTGCACGTGTAAATAAATTGCAGTCCTATCATTATTTGAGATTACAGACATAGTACATTAATATAACAACATATTATCTTCAGGTATATCGACACGGTGACAGGTCACCAATGTTCGCATATCCAACTGACCCTTACAAAGATGTAGAGAAGTACTGGCCTAATGGTCTTGGTCAGCTAACAACAGTGAGCTGCTAATTCAAATACATTGGACAGGTAACATCAGGAAAGGTTATTTGACAAAATCAAATTTGTCTCGTCTAGAAAGGAAAGGACCAACAGTATGACCTGGGATTATACCTTCGAGATCGGTATGATGGTTTCATCGACCGGATCTACGAGAAAAAGCAAATCCATGTTCTCAGCTCGGACTCGGATAGAACGCTGATGAGTGCGGAAGCAAATCTTGCTGGACTGTTTCCAAAACTCTCGAATGACTTAATGTCCAGTGGTCGGGGCAAGGCGAGACTTAATGTCAAAGTGGACATTCAGCTGGTACCGATTCATACTCTAGAGTTACAGACTGACAAGGTGAGAATACAAAGGTATTACAGTTATTTAGGTCTTACATGGTAATAGTATTTTATGTATTATCTCTTGGATTTCTTGCCCTCCAGCTACTGCACATGACCGCAGACTGCCCTCGCCTATCTGCAGCACAGGAAGAGTACGCCAGGACTTCACCAATCCTTAAGAAGCTCCGAAAAGAAAATGAAGACCTACTGAAATACGTGCAAGAGAAAACTGGAATAACTATCATCAATGATATTTTCCAGTTTGGAAGAACTAGTGACGCATTGTATTGTCAGGTAAATTTGTTGCAAATTCCTAAAGTTTGCCTGACTAACTAATGCACCTGATGCACTGGCTACAAATAGTACCATAATATTCTTGACAGTGTTTACTAAATCCTTAAATGCTGTAAATTATTCCTCCAAATATCCCAAAATAGCAACAACATAATTTGACTCTCCCGTCTTGGGCAAACGACACAGTCATGGAGAAACTCCGGTACTTAAGTGCAATCCAGTTCTCAACTTCTGGAGGGACCACAGAAATACGCAGACTTTATGGGGGTCCTCTTGCTAGAAGACTAATGGACAACATGAAATCCCAAACTAGGACTACAACAAACCAACCAAAAATGTACATGCATTCTGCTCACGATGATACGCTCGCCGCTTTAATGAGTACTTTCGGAGTATTTTATCCTCAAAATCCCTGCTATGCTTGTATGTTTACTGTCGAACTTCATCAGGAGGAAAGTACGGGAAAATACTTTGTGGAAGTAAGCCAGTTAATATCATTGACTGTATGTCTAATTGTCTGCCTGATCAATGCACATAACGTTCAATATAATATTTAAACATTTGTTTATAATGCTCGGTGTAGCTCTTCTACCGCAATTCCACTGAACGAGAACCTTACCCATTGCAAATTGCTGGATGTGGGTCTCCTTGCTACCTGAAACACATGCAGATTCTAATGGCTCCTTACATTCCCATCAATTGGGAAGCCGAATGTCAACGCGGAGCTCTAAATCTTTCACAATCAAAGTCAGCAGTTGTTTATGATAACACCCTGGCAACATTACTTGGTAAGGCAATTAATTCTAGTAACTTGCAGTGGGCTTTAATTAGTATCAAATATTGCATACTGCTTGTTATCGGGTGGTAATACCGAAATGTACAACACACTGAATCTGTTCCGTAGGTTTTGTAGCAGTTATTGCCATTGCTGCTACCATTTGGGTGACCATCTTGTACATAACTTCCAGACGACAAGCTCGAAACAACGAACCTCCCGGTTGTGATAAAGGATCTTATATTACAATACCTTGATATAGTATGTTTTGATTTTACAAAATGTGACCTGTATGATTCAATCGTTAATTATTACAAGCTCTTCTTTTCATAACTATCAAATGCGGATTACTAACTTTATTTGTAATATATGAATAAAATTGGTAAGAAAAAGAAAATGGTGCCAATAAATAGGTCACTGATAATTAAAAGATATTTAAGTCTCATGTAATTTTTTTACTACCATACGAAAAACCTCACTCAAATTTGAATGAAACAAGATTGGGAAAATACCCGCAGTGGTATATTTGTATTACTCTTTCACATTTGTACGTAGCTAACACGGGCGTAGGTATATTGTCTACATTTAATATAACCAAAGTTAATTGATTCGATTGAAGTAATTACAATAATGGAAATAGCATGCTTTTATTAGTCAATTCCTGATAAATCTTTACAGCTTGAAAGATTGGTTAGTCTAACGGAACAAATGTGACTATACAATAGAAAAACTTGGGAATAATTCAGGGTAAATAGCATATAAACAGAAATAATAGATAAATCATGTACAAATATTAACTTGGGAGACTCCGTGAAAGAATAGGATCAATCACAAGAAATCGTCTTTAAACAACCTCGAAAACAATGAAACGCATGTATTTGTCGTGAAGACGAAATACCCACATATAGTTATTATAATGCAGCATTTGTAATACAAACGACGGACGACAGTAAAAGGTATTTTGATGTATTTTGAGCAGTTGAAATTAACATACGAAGTCATAAATATTATTGCAAAAGAGTAGACACGGTAATATTGTGAATACAAAACGAAGTCTGAATTTTACCGTTCAATTATACAATGTTTACATCACCCTTAATCAGTATAAAAGGATCTGTAGACACTCTCAGAAATCATTCACTCACCGCTCACTGAGTTTCTCACATCTCTGTTTTCAATCCTCAACTTTCCCCTCATCACTTCATCACTTCATCTCCAAGATGAACAGAATTGTAAGTTGACTTCACTGGGAGTAGAATCAAAAAAGAAAATATTGACATTTTATAAAATTACGGATTACATTTATAGCCATTGTCTCAAAAGTTAAAAATCTCTAAAGATTCAATGGGACAAAGTTTTACGGATCAGTACCCGAGTATCTTTTGTGAAGTTTAATTAGTACTGGAAGTTTCTCTAATACATCTAAAATATATTGAATATTATTGTTAATATAACTGTTGTTCAAATTTTTTTACAGATCATTGCCTTTGCTATTTGCGCTGCCGTGGTTGCTGAACCACCGTCTGGTGGCTATGGTGGCGGTGCACCTATTGCAGCATTCGGTGGTTCATCCGCTGGTGGAGTCAGTGGAGGAAGTAGCGCAAGTATCTCCAGCAGTGGTAACGATGGACCATTGGAAGGCAGCTCAATTGTTGACCAAGCTCTTCTTACTCGCATTGGCCAGATCTTGAGCCAACAAGTGGTTTCACAAAATGCTGCTTTATCTTCTGGAAGCTCCTCAGGAGGTTCTTCATTCTCTTCTGGTAGCTCTTCAGGAGGTTCTTCTTTCTCTTCTGCTAGTTCTTCAGGCAGTTCTTCAGGTGGTTCTTCAGGAGGTTATGCAGCTCCATCAGGACCAGCCCCAGTTCCACAACAATCTTATCCAGCACCACAACAATCTTACCCAGCTCCAGCACCTCAACCTCAACAGGCTTACCCAGCGCCAGCTCCACAACCATCTTACCCAGCTCCAGCTCCTCAGCCATCTTACCCAGCACCTCAACAATCTTACCCAGCTCCAGCTCCTCAGCCACAGGGTGGATACAGTGGTCCTTCTGCTCCAGCACCCCAGCCTTCCTACCCAGCTCCTCAACCACAACAGGCTTACCCAGCACCAGCCCCTCAACCACAACAGGCTTACCCAGCACCAGCTCCTCAACCACAACAGGCGTACCCAGGTCCCGCACCTCAACCACAACAGGCTTACCCAGCACCAGCTCCACAACCACAACAGGCGTACCCAGCTCCCGCACCTCAGCCACAGTCAAGCTACGGAGCTCCATCTGCTCCAGCTCCTCAACCATCGTACCCAGCCCCTCAACCACAACAGTCTTACAATAGCCCATCCGCTCCAGCTCCTCAACCATCGTACCCAGCCCCTCAACCACAACAGGCCTACAATAGCCCATCCGCTCCAGCTCCTCAACAACCATCAGCAGGATATAGTGGCCCAACTGGCCAGAGCTCTGTCGGAGGTGGTTCCATTGGAGGAGGATCTGTCGGAGGCGGATCTGTCGGAGGTGGTTCTACTGGCAGCTCATCCAGCGGTAGCCAACTCATCACCCTTGGACAAATCAACCCAGCTCGTTTGGTTGCCAGCTTTTCCCAACAGGGACAGGCATCATCTACCTCTTCCGGTTCTTCAGCTTCTTCAGCTTCTTCCGCTGGCTCTGCTAGTGGTCAGTCTTCTAGCTCCGCTGGAGGACAAGGTGGTTACCAGTAAGCGTTCATAAGGCCAGGATAAAATCGAGATCATTTGAAAATTCATTTATTTTTTTATCATGTGTTTACGCAAATATGAATTTCTTAAATTGAAATAAATAATTGATTGGGAAGTCAAAAATCTAAACTTTTGTCTTTACTATTTGCTACTTCTATTCATTTATTGATGACGACCATCCATGTAATTTACTAATATTACCGAAACACTGCTAATGAAATTCAACCTGCGTCTTCTTTCATAATCATGCGTAATAATACCACGTACTATTATCTACGAGTGGTATAGTTAGTAATCCAACAACAACTGATTTTGTCAATTGCTACATTCAAAAATTGTACAAACGGAACCAGTCCGGTTGGTACTATCAAGATTCAGAAATTTTACAAAATTCCAAACAATTCTAGACTTCATTGCAATATTACCATTACCATAAGAAATGCATACATATATCGGTAATATTATACCGATTCACTGCCAATGAAATTAAACCTGTGTCTTCTTTCATAATCCTGCATAATAATACCACGTAACATTCTCACAATCAGTTTTTACACACTGATGTACGAGTGGTATAGTTTGAAATCAATCATCAAATCATTGTGTCAATTATTACATTCAGAGATGGCGACAAACGGAACAAGTTCTTTCAATTAGTTATTTACTATACATATAGGTACATGTATCCACATTCTACAACAAAAAGAAAAGGCTTGAATGTATTTCCTGACAGCGCGGTCTTAGCTCCAGGTTTTGATATCAAATAATCTAAAAAATTCATCCAGTCTGCACCAAATTCGGCTTACACTGAAGTAAAGCACGTTCATCTTTCAACAAAAAATGTGGACAACTTACTTGCTATTTCTTCAAATGCAACGAGGTATGCTCCTATGATAGACATCTAGATAGGTGATCTGTATCTTGCATAAATATTTTGTTCCTGTTTGGTCATTAAGCCTTGTATAGATAATCAATGTAAGACTAAGGTTCGATTCGGAAAATCAGTGGTGGAAAATTTCAAGAAATTGTATTACGTGAATTTTTAAATGAAATTTATAACGTTAAATTAACAATACAGGTATACAAAATAAGATTAAAACTCACCAGAATTGACCATAATTCCTGAAAAAAGGCTGCTTGCAAAATATACACACCAGCTGACTTATCTAGTACATTTATTTATTTCTTGTTCCCTGGGGAAATCCTATTTTATGTCATTTGTGTCTATATGCACCCCTCATCAATGATTTTTTCAATCCAAAATTTGCAGTAATGCTGCTTTCCATTCAGGTTCCGAAATCACAGTAAAATAAGATGTAGAGAAGTCGCAAGAACGGAATTCGTTGCTTGTGAGCCAGTGACGTATTGTATTATCAGGTAAACATGTATTGTAAACTCCTAAAGCGCAATGTACTGATCATTGATGATTAGAAGATATTAAAGTCTCATGTAACCATTTTACTACCATACGAAGAACCTCATTCAAAACTGAATGAAACAAGATTGTGAAAATAACCTCAATAGTATATTACTTTCTACATAGCTAACACCGGCATAAACAATTTGTCTGCAATTATGCTTACAGACAATAAATATAATTAGTAAAACCAAAGTTAACTGATTAAATTGAACGAATTATAATAATAGAAGTAGCATGTTATTATTAATAAATTCCTGACAAATCTTAACAGCTTGAAAGATTGGCTAGGTTCACGGTACAAACATGACTATACAATAGAAAAATTTGAGAGTAATTCAGGGTAAATAACATGTAAACAGAAATAATAGATAAATCATATACAAATATTGACATGGGAGATACCAATAATAGAACAGGATCAATCACAAGAAATCGTCTACAAACAACCTCGAAAACAATGAAACGCTTTGATAATGTATAGAGCAATGTCAACTGATTACAAGTAAAGTTCATCTGGCTAATCATAAATGGAGACAACTTGACCGATATCCTTCAGTAGCGACCAGGCAGGTTCAGTAATAACTGGAAAATCAGCATTTTCACATTCGTAAACCATGTTGACCCCGAGGGAACAGAAGAATTGCTTTAGAAGTGGATGATCTCGCAGTCTTTTCAATGGCAAATACTTTCTTCTCTTTATCAATCTCCCAGCATACCAGATCATGGAGGTCTTATCGAAGTTCAGCGTCTGCAAAAGTAAATTGAAGAGACTTGTAGAGTTTCACCGCGTATTGTGTACTCAATTTCCAAAATCTGTGCAAACATATTCATTTAATTTATTCTTAAGAAACCTAACAATACCTGATGAAATTCTTCCAACTGAATCACGCTATGGTCGCCACGAGGCCGAAGCTGCCAAGCGTAGTATATAGCGCCCTCTGTGTTCCAAGACTCAATGTAACGTTTCCAGCAACCATCATCATCCCAAGTGATGTTTGAGGGCATGCATAAATTCTCAATAGTAGAGAAATCCAAATGCACCCTCTGACAAAATGGCGGAATTTCCTTGAAATATGGCGGCAAATCCCGAAGAGTAGATAGTTCCACATAACGTTCGTATCCATAATCGATGTAAATAGCCTAAATGAAAAATAAAATTTCAGTTAACGTTTTAGGACTACAGGTTTTCCTTACTTTTTCCACTCTTTAAAATCTAAATCCGGAAAAAGTTGCTATCTTACATCGGCCTTATCACTCTTGATATCGACTGAAATAATAGCTACTCTGGACCATAAAGAGCGGTTAGAACTATCCCCAAAAGTCCGCGCAGCACAAATACTTCCTGCAAATACGACATCTGGCTGTAGAGCGGCAAAATTTTGGATGATGTCTCCCAAGTCTCTCTCCATTTTGAGTAACTCATCAACCTTGTCCTCCATTTGAATGTAAAAGTTGTCAGGAGAGATAACTCTCGTAATTCTAATGAAACCAACTTTAACTTGAATACCTCGAACCAGGTGGCGCTCTACAGGAAAGCAATAACCAATCTTTAATAACAGTTATTCTAATAGATCCGGAAAATGTTTAGATGCTAAGATACAACTTACGATTTTTCTCATCAAGTGAAAGATAGTGTTGACTAGACGCAATTTCTGTCCTCTCCTGAATTATGTCAACATGAACTTTAACATTCAGCTCTCGCTCCATATTCCACCGGGAGTAACTTGGCTCACCCCTGAGCATGTATGCTAGGTCATGTCTTCCAGCTCTGCGCCATAAAAATAATTAATGCATGTGTACATATCTAGGAAATTTCCATTGTGGTTTCATACCAAAAACTGTGCAAATACTTACGCAAATCCTGCCGGAATAACTAAACCAGCTTTGGCCATAGCAGCTTGAAGGGTCCCTCGATTTTGCTTCTGAGCGTACTCCGCCAGAATCATACCATACGTATCTCGGTCAAGGGACATTTCTTGGATTCCATGATCTGCAATATCTTTGGCAATTGCAACGCCGACAAATAATTTGTCTGAAATAAAAATTCCTACTTTACGAAATCGTTCCAAATTTTAAGTTTTCGAAACCTCAAAACAAAATTAATTGACCTGGTGTGCACAATGACTTGAATGCCCGAACAACATTCTCGCTCCAAAAGTTATCTTCTGGCAGAGGTTTGATGTGATTTAGGAATCCTCTAAATGCAAGAGCTCCAAAGATAAAGTCCTTACTCAATTCCATCATGTCAATAGAATCACCAACCACAAATTTCCCTTGATCGAGCAACCAAAGTCTTGCCTCCGTAAAGGGTCCTATACTTTGAGTGTAATTGACAACTCGAACTCGATTCCTAACATAAGTAACACATCAAGTCAAGATAGTACGTAATTTCTGCCAATCCTAGTAGATGCTGATACATAGTAATGTAAAAATTACCAAGTATTGTTACTAGCATCGTACCAAACGTAGCATCTGTTTTTGCAAAGTTCCTTCGTACGCTAAAAGTAAAAAACAATTAATTCAATCCCATTGTTATTATTTATATAAATTATTTTCTTGGGGGTATTAAAATGAGATTTACAATCCGGAAATGAGCACGTTTGTGTGAGTCCTTGTAGAAGCTTTGCATATCCGAGTACCACTGTGGTACCTCCTCATCGTAGCAATTTTGCAAATAAAATTCGGAAGGTGAAACCACATTTACAAATCTAAACCGCTTCATGACCTTCGGTTCCTTGTCCACGTAGGGAGGGATATCAATTTCATTATCCATGTAAATCTGCTGAAAAGATATATTGAAATTCAATGTCTTAAAATCAAATCAGTTTCTTACACTTACAAAATTATTTTTCATGTTAGAACATTCCTAATCACCTGCTTACAAGCGTCCAAAAAATTCCTGGAAGCAAATGCATTATCGGACAAAGGGGATGGTACCCGATACCGGAGAAACTCGTCACGAATATGCTTGGATAACTCATAACCCCTCAAACTTGTCAATTTCCACAGACCAACTTGATGAATCATAGGCTCTCCCTCAGTCCTCTTTATATCAAATATTTCGCATCTCAAATCTTCTTCTCCCACAGCAATTAGCTCCTGAAAGAGTCTCCTAGCAATAGCCAAAGCCCCGTGACCCAAACTGTCCAGCTCCAAATTTAAGAACGCCTGAAAACACAGTGGTCCAGCATACGAAAATTCGTTGGGGATTACCCTCAAGCTAAAATAACATAATAATTATTTTCTTCATTTAACTTTCAATGAAAAAATCCATGGTTTTTACTAATATGTTTAATTCCAGAATTTTAATACTCTAACCGATCAAATTCCAGTTCGAATTTATCTCCATAGTCCATGAAATAAACAAGTACTCGGAAATGCGAGAGGACTTTGAACACAATTGCACGAGCAAAGTCTCCTCTTCTTGGAGCAGCTACTAATTTCCCTTCAAGACTTTTACCCGGAAAATTCTTCCTGTTTATCCACGGCAACCTCTCACATTGATTAAGTGAATTGAGAACAAATGTAATGAGGTTGAGGCGATCCAGTTGGTCCTTCCACTGGAGAAAGAACCGCCTAGGACCATCTTCACTGTGCACCACCAACGCAGTGGCCGAGGTACCACACTCCAGAAAAGGCATGTCAGGCGTGGTGTCCTCCAAGTGCTTCTTGACACTTGTCAATGGCATACAGTCGTAACGTGTCCAAAACCTCCGCATATCAAGTCGTAGCTGCTTCGATGCGGGTCTCAGTTCACGAAACTCATCCGGGGTAAGATGAACTCTGGCGTCTTGTGGTGCTTCCATGGTAGTCATAACTTCTTGGAATGGCTGCGAATATGCAAGAAATTGTTACCAAACATATTACAATCCAGAATTCATATGTACAATGCAAAAATTCCCTCATTACTACGATAAAGGCTATCACAAGCAAAAGCAAGTTTCTAAACACTTGTATCTACAAACCACCTGAAGATAAATTCGTAAGTACCTGTTGGAAAGAATTTATGGAAATAAGATGACGGCTTCCCCTTGGGGTTGTTATAAGCGGAATAGCTTGTCTGTACATGCTGATTTTTACCACTTATTAACAGCAGCAATCGTATGAAATAAAGCTCTTCTGCACAATTTTTCCTTCTTCATTAACTTGATAATAAATAAAATGATGATAAATATTTTCTGAAATTGAATACTCTTTTGAATGATCAGATACACTCCAGCGACTAAGTACTCAATACAGTATAAACAGTTCTTACACTAACTTCCACGCAATCAGAACTTAACGTTGACATACGCTCACAGCAACCATTTATAATCAACTGTCAGAGATGACCAGATGATCATTACGATTGTTGGAATAGAGCCTGGGGACTTTCACCCAAGGAGGAAGAACAAGGCGACCAATGGGAATGTGACAAAATTCTTCTTTATGCTCCGCAAGGTCTCTAAAACTAACGTTCTAGTCACTTCATGGTTACCGTACTTTGTTACTGAGCGTCATGTTGAAGCGTCCCCTATATGTTGTAAGTTGCGTTATTTCTAGTTTCCAGTCCAGCAATCCTAAACATTAAAAACGTTTATTAAATTTGTGCATTAAGACAGATTTCGTATGTGTTCGGACTTATGTATGCATTACGAATGGCCTAAAGTTTAATTCCATTCGGATGAATAAACCTCATTTCATCAGGATTATTTACGTGTTAACCAGTGTACGTACTCTACATATACAATATACGAGATACCTCCTTTAAAAAAATGGAACATTTTCTCGAGACAAAAATATTGAAATATTGCACAACTTCCCATTTTTGACATTTTTTCTGCTTGTATACAAATAACATTTTAGAAGAACATTTGCTCTTTTAAGGGTAAGTTCTCAGAGTGTAGTGTGCTTCAGTTCCCTGAGAAGATCAAAGTCTGGGATTTAATATTAATATTATTAGATTGCGCCCGCGATATAAAAGATTCCTTTGCGAGAGTATTCTCAATGAGGGTAAAAATGTTCCTAGGCTGTGGCTGCGTCAATGCTAATTTTTTCCTTTTACGATGATACCCCCAGTCCCCTACATAGGATTATCCAAATTTTGCTGCTCTTTCTGCGTGATTTGTAAAGAGATGGATCATCTGTATGTATATGTAACATTAGGGCAGTGTACTTGAATACTCCGAACCCAGACAACCTAAGCCAAATGTTATGTATACAAAAGTTCATACATTTTTTATGAGACGCAAAAAGGCACTGATTATTTACTAAGTAATTAGTAGTCAGCAGTTTCTACACGTACAATTAGCTTTGACGATGAAAGTACTTTTATTTTTGCAACGATATTTGTGTCTTGACGGGGCTAGGCCAAGAATTTTCCAGGGAAATAATAACAAGCCTCCGTGGCGCAATTGGCTAGCGCGCTCGGCTGTTAACCGAGAGGTTGGTGGTTCGAGCCCACCCGGGGGCGATAATTTTTTGTACGGAAAGTAATGTAATAATTGTGTTTTTACAAGTTATATTTATTGTGTACGTACTTTCTTATTAACTAACTGGTGCATGATTAAATTCTAGAAAAGGGAATTTATTACAAGAGTTTCTATTTCAATAATTCATCTCATGTTTCTGCACATACAATTGGACGTCCAAGTTTGTTTAGTAATTTACTTACAAACAATTAGAACTTAATTACTCCAACCGATTCTTGTTACTGCGTGGTACCTCAGAAGAAAGTAATTTTCAGATTATCATGAACAAACAGGGCAGTTTAGGATGATGTTTAAATGTTTGTCATCATGGGATATAAATAGCTAACAATGTAACATATAATAATTAATAGTACATTTGCTTGATAATCATAATTATCAATAATCAGTATTACTTCCTCTAGAAATTGAATTGTTGATTATTTACTCCTACGGCAACGGAGCGGACGAAATGATATCTTATTGAAGAATATCTATAATGTTTTTATGTAGCATGCACTTCATAATGAAATTCCGGAAATAAATTGTATTCAATAAAGTCTGCCCATTATTTTATTAAACTAATTTTAATTTTTTTCCATTGAAATTGAATCATAGTATAGTAAGTTAGTGAGTCCTAGTTCTGCTTAGGAAACCTTACTACAGGAAAAGCTAAACTCAATTACATAAAACTTTTAAAAAATCATTTAAAACAAGGAAATCATAGGAGAACATGAGCGTCTTTCCAATTGTAAAATACCTCGGTCTTGTTTTTCTTCTTTTTGTGTCGTTAAAGGTTATGTTTAAAATAGATCAATTGATGGAAAATTCTTTTGATCGGAAGGATAAGTTGAAGAATTTCCAAGATATTCTCCCTGATTTAGATAAATGCTGGAATCCACACACAAAACTGACATTATTCCTTGCGTGTGTATCCAACGATGCTCAACTTCATGATGAAATTGCTTTCTTTTTGACAAATTGCCTACTTGAAAAAAATAATTTACCATTAATCAAATGCAACAGCATAGAACATATATTCTGTCAGCCCATGACCTGCCCTCAGAGCTGCGCTCAAGATTTTTCATCAAGGTATGCTACCGAATTAGGTTTTAACGCTTTTGATGTCATTCAAACCGGGATCAAAAACAGCGTGTGTCAATCCACCTCTGTGATGGATGATGAGTGAGTGCATCAAATATTACATTATCGTTGTGCCATGTAAAGTTGATAAAACTCGTTTTAATTTTAGGAGGATTTGGAATCTACGGATCAATTGGGAGGAAATCATGGAATCGTTATCAAACACGGGAGGGCAACAAAATCGTTTAACGATAAAACAATCGCCAACAGAGAAAATAAAAAATCTGAAGAATATTTTACGCAGTACCCTTTACCAGCAAAATTCTGGTGTTTAGAGTGCTATTTTCAGATAATGAATGGCTTTAAATCACACTATTAAATTAGAGTAAATTCTTTATTTTTTTATTTCCCTGTAAATGTTGATTTAATTCATACCAATACTTTCGCAGTTAAGCGAGACATTACTACATTATTGGCAAGTCAACATATTACTTGCATATACTATTATTAAAATGATTGCAGATTAGTACATAAGATACGGGATGAGTAAACAAGAACTACAGTTTTACAGGATGAGGCGGAACAAGTTTATCTAGACTTGGCTATTAAGGTCACAATGACTTGCTACATGCTACTGCTAAATAATGTAAATTCGTAGATTTAATTCTAAATTCCAGCTTTTGCCTTGCCACATAAACACACAACTTCCTTAGTTGCATATCGTTGCGATACAATTTAGGAAAATTATAGTCGTTTATCAATTGCATTAAATCCAGCAATACAACATGTGTTATCGCTTTAAAATAGAAGAGTAAATGAAAAAGTTCAAAGTTTTATGTGCATACAAGGCTGGTCCATTTGAAAATAATAAGGCATTTCGACAACAAGGTAAATTCAGTTTCTGATACTGACAGGTACAGATATGCTGGGTTAATGAATCTCGGCGGTTTTGGAAAATTATTAATTATTTTATACATTAAATAAAATCTGTCATTTTCATTGCAACTACTTCAACACACTGGTAAAAAATTCTACAAGATAATTTAACTTACCGGAATTTATACTTGTAAAAGAAATTAATTGGAATGTTTTTATTTAAACTTTGAAAGTGCCTCAATTTTTTTCATATCAGCTGAAAGCTAAGTATGATGAGGAATTGTAATTTTCGGGAAATCCTGAACTAGGATGGGGAATTTTTAAATAAAAACTATAACACGTAGATACTTACAACATACTCATTCTTTCTATTAACTAAAAGACAAACTTTGTAAAGTATCTACTCAAACTACTTACTGGTAACTCTCACGGGTCCGAAATTCATATTAAAATAATGCAACTGTCAATTTCTTTCCAAAAATACAAGCAATACACCCCAAATTAATCACTATTTTCTCCAACTTAATAATACATAATACTGCGAAGCGGAAAGGATTATTATAACATCAATATAAAAGAATTTCTTGCTAAAAACTCCTAATATTTAACCAACCCAACTACAATATTGGTATCTAATCTCTAACAAGAATAATATTACTGTTAGGTAGCTAATGAAGAGTCACCGGTTTTCGGTAACCAACTAATTAAACCTAAATTCGGAGAAATATCCGAAGTCGAGAGAATGGATGGGAAAATAAAGAGGAGCGTGCTCCATGCGACTGTCCTGCTTCTTCTCCTGATAACGACTTACTTACTTTTATTAACGTCGACTCGCGGAGGAGCTGTGAGCCGGGGCTCATACACATATTACAAATAGTGAGGGGAGCCAACCCTCACATATTCCCCCCCACCACCACTTTCACTGCCCCAGTGAAAGCGCGGAGGAGAAAATGTGAGGAAGGCAAAACAAAAATTAACACATTATGGGGCGCAAGCCCAAAAAAATGAACAATAATTGTAGAACATAAACAGCCGGGTAGGCGGCATACAATACAAATAAACAACAGAAAAAAAATCATCATCAATGTCCATGCCTCCGATAAATGTGAATAAATGTTTAATTGTCACGTGGCCCCAAAATGGGGTATGTTAAAGTCGCAGTAATGAGTCCAGGAGAAAAGTCCGAAGGGAACGGAGCGACAGTAGTGTGTCGTAGTAGAGAGAAGAATTGGAGACGACCGCACGTTAGGGTTGATGAGTTAGAAATGTAGTGAAAAATTAATGGAGGGGTCCAGGAGGACCGGCTTGTATACGGAATAATTTGTTGAGGATATTTCCTGGTAGGAGATTACCGAGATAGGGATATCGTTCTCTGGATAAGTAGATTTTGTGAGTTGCTGAGACAGCGGTCACTCGCGGACAAAAGGTAAAAATGACCGGAGGTATCCGACAAGGTCGAAGAGGTAAGTTTATGTAAATTGAATGGTGTATGTTTGATAAGGCCCATTGGGTGTTGTGGGCACCTGCATGGACAGGTAAATGAAGGATGGCGATAGCCAGATACAAGTTGTACAGGACAAAAATTGAATTTTGTTGTGAGGAATGTGGTCGTTCCTCTTCCTCTCCCCTTAGTGTAAAAACGGGCCCACCGTCACTCCGTACAGGACTCAATGACGAAGATTTTGGTGAAGAAAGGAGAAGGCCCACCAAAGAGAAAATTCCCGAAATGAAAGGAAGGACGACGCCGCGCGCCCGTAGTACATGGCGGGGGTCATGAGTGTTTCGCCTATACGGGAGGCGGGGGATAGATACCCGCCATTCGTAGGAGTGTAAATGTGGAAGTGTGTGTACTTAAAAAAAATGAATGTATTTAAATATACGTAAAGTTCATTGTGTGGTGTGTGTGTGGGCTATGGAGGAGCCCTATTGGTGTTGAGCCTAGCGCTCGTAAAGTAATAATGTATTATAGTAATGTTTTTACTAAAATTTAAGCGGCCATCGTGCATTGAGTGGCTGACCCAGACTTGGGGGATGATTCCCGATACACGGAATCAAGTTTTGTAGATTATTTACAGCCTGGCTGAAGCCTTTCCGGAGGCTTCCGGTTCCGATGTGGATATCTCCTACTTTCAGGAGGACGAATGTCGGAGGATCCCGGACTTTGCGAAAAGGATTTTTTCGCGACGGCAGTGGAGGCTTTTCGGGGAGGTACTGTTGTCCACCCTAAATCCTCGGTTTCCGTATGTGTAGCCTGACCCGTGATTGCTGACTCCTGTGGCACCCTCTTTGATGGGGTTGTGCTCCGGAGTCCCGGCAATTTTGAAGGGCGAGGAATTTCCTCATGAGGGCCCTTTATGGAGACCCTATGAGTGACCGGTGGCACCGGCAAAGGTCGTGGTACCTCTGGGGGCGGTTTTTCCGCCAACACCTTTGGCACCTTCTTTGTGATGGGAAGCAGGGGCCTCCCTTGGAAGTGTACTACAGGTGACACACCCAATCTGGTCGGTGGCACCGATGGTAATTTTTCGGGAACACCCGAACCTTCCCCTGGGTCGGGAAAGTGTGCGTCCCGCACAGTGTGTGTACCGATTGGACCGTCCGTGGGAATTCCTGCAGGAATAAACAAAGATATACCCGAATTAGTTTTTTTAATGGGTAAGGGAGCCAGACTTGTAGGACATATAGGGTCCCGTGGGCTCAAGAATGGGTTGACGAGCGGGATGTCCCCTATGGTGACATTCCCGCCAATCAAAGATTTGTGTGGCAGAGTATGGGAGAGAAGGGAGATATTAGATACAGGGATTTTAGATGGGGTGAGAACGGTCCCCTTAGGAGACCTAAACAAATCTAAAATAGCATGACCCGGTCGGGAAGTAGGATCCCGGAATTCCCCAACACTGGGAATTTTCGGAAGAGACTGATCACCTTTACCCTTCACAACCTCCGCAAATGATCGCTGAGAGGTGTTACCCATACTTAAGTCGGTGACCTCACCACCCGCGTGTGATGGCGCAACCGAAGCTGCGTCGGAGTTTACAGTGGGCCGTTTATGGTTCCCCAGAACGGAAGTGTCGGAGGAGGTGCCTGCGGCCCGTCTGCGTTGTTTTCTCAATTTCTTTTTCTGCTTCCGCAGGGTGACGGAGTCCCTAGCGGAGTGTAAGCGGGATGGTGTCGCTTCCTCCGTAGCCTCGGAGGGTGGAGGAGGTACAGCAGGTCGTAAAGTCGGCGGCAACCGATACGGAGAGTAATCCATCCGAGGCGGGGTCAATGGTAATTGCTGTTGACCTGTAGGCGTAAAAATTAAAGGATGATTAGTTATTTCCTTAGGGCTCGACCTTCGGACGGGACTTTTGTCCTCAGCAGGGGAAATTGGAGATTCCTGCAAAGAAGAGAGACCATGAGCATGATTAGTAGGTTGATCTGATTGCGACCGAGACAAGTTATGGGAGGACGAGTGAAATACCCGAGATGGTATAATCTCGGAAGCTTCTGGAGGCCCTAAAATACCATGGGAAGCCGTAAACATTTCGGAGCTCTCGAGAGTCTCCAGAATGTTTGACGACTTGTCCGGACTGTGGGACGGAGGCGATCTCCGGGAATTTCCCGGGAAGGGAAATTCGAAAGGCTGAAGACAGACAGAAGGGACGGGTGCAACCTGCTCGAGTTGTTGAAGAACAACTTCACAATCAGTCGGGCCTGTGGGTATGATTTTATAATCAATACTCGCAGGAAATGGGTAATCATTGGAAGAGATTGTGGGAGTGGGACCCGGTTGATTGGGGTCAGCGAAGTAAAGTTCTTCAGCACTCCGGTTAAAAACCGGAGGGATATAATTGACGGGCTTAAAACTAATACGCCCCGGGGTCACGGACCTGACCGGAGGCTTTGCCGTCGTGGCACCGGGAAATGGCGGAGCCATAATATTTTGGTCACAGGTAGCGGAAACATTGGAGAAACAAAAGGGTGTCGTTTCAGTGTTAAGAGGGGTAACGCGAGCCTGAGGATCGGATTTTACGGTAAATCCTAACGGAGAGTGGGGCGATAAAGACGGAGGCAGTTCCGGACCGCTGTCCCGGGCATCACCAGAATAAAAATTCGCTACTGGGATTGACGCGTCTATTAACTGTGGGGCATCGGTGGGGCTAGGGATGATGGTTTCCCCAGTCCGGTCAACAACGGTGGTTGGAGACGGGAAGGTAGTGGTGGGAGCCGAGGGAAGCAATGCGCCCACCTGCGGAAAAGAATTAGGCGACCCTCCTAGCATATTATAAAAATGAGTGATGTGATATACAGGGGTAGGATTACCTGTAGGAATCGCAATGGTATTAATAGTAGGAGGGGTCTCAGCCGTTCCTGATTCCCGTCTCGAACGCTGTCGAGTTACGATAGGCGAGCGAAAAGTCGCCGTATGTGTTGAGTTGGGAGGTAAATACTCACCCTCCGAAGAGTGATGGGTTAGTTCCCCTGACGGGCTACCTGACCCTGAAGAGCTCCGGGCACTATTATAAAAAGTACGAGACCGGATTGGTGAGTCGCAACCGGAGTCTTGGCTGTCACCATATTGGGAGATGACATCTTTCACAACAGGTGCATACTGGGGCGGTTCCCGTATGATAGTACGCTCGGATGATTTGGGTGGATGGAACTCGGAGAGAGTTTTGTGGACGAATATGTCGTCATATTGACCTTGCCAGGCTACCGGAGGAAGGTAGGGCTTCAGCCGATGGGAGTGTACGTTCCTCTGGGTGTGGACTCTACGATTGTTGCCCCGGTAAGCGACCGAGAAAGACGTTTCCCCGCGTACCTTGACAATCTGATAAGGACCGATCCATCGGAGGTCAAGTCCCGAGGCTGTGGTATCCTGTACCCAGACCAACTGACCTAAAGAAAAATTATTAACAGGTCGATTAATATTAAATTGTTTAGCCCGCTGTTCCTGAGACTTGGTAGTATTCAGGTTAGCGCGAAAAACGCGATCCCGTCGAGTGGTTTCGAGCTGGGATGGTGAGTTCGGGGAATCAATAGTTATAACCGGGGTTAAGAGGTCTAGTTGGGTCTTGGGTTGGACGGCGTAGACGAGGCTGAAGGGCGTGTACTGAGTCACTGCATGTACATGCATATTGTGACTCTTACACGCCTTCCCCAGATATTCATCCCAGTCATCCCGATGAAAGGAAACATATTTTTTCAAGTACCTTTTAATTTCCAGGTTATTGCGCTCAACATTCCCGTTCGATTCGGGATGGTGAGGCATTACCCGAATGTGATGGACGCCCTTTTTTTTGAGATAATCGGTAAACACCTTACCCGTAAAATGGGGCCCATTATCGGAAACAATTTGGGGTACCACACCGATCTGCTCAAAGATCAATTTCTTGAGCAAGCGAACGGAGTCCTCCGCTGTTGCCGTCGGAGTGGCCGCTGCCCAGGCGAACCTACTGGTGTGGTCGATTGCCACGAAAATATAACGATTACCTGACCTGGACGTTATGAGGGGCCCGGCATAGTCAACGGCTACCCGAGTAAAAACATTGTCCGGAGGAGGGACAATTTTCATATGTCCGGGAGGTTTGGTTGTTCGTGGGTTCCCAGCCTGGCAGGTGGTACATCCTTTAATGTACTCCAAGATGTCCTCTTTCATGCGACGCCAGTAATAGCGTCTGTAGAGCTTCTGGTAGGTCTTGTACAGACCGACGTGTCCTCCATCCAGACCGTCATCATGCGCCAGCTTAAGGATGGGTCCCCGAAGCGTTGGAGGGATGACGAGTTTGTAAGGCTCGCAAGAAGAGTTATCTATACGGAACAAAAGACCAGAAATTAATGCGAATTGTTTGGAAAATTTATTACCCACTAGTCCATCATTTTGACCATTAATTTTAAGATCGTCAATGATGGCTCTCAGGGCAGAGTCTTTTTGTTGGTGCTCTACAAAAGCCTCCACATTTCCACCGAGGACCGCCTGAATTACAGGTTCGTCCTCCGTGATTTGGTGACGGGTTAAATATGGGACTGGGAGTGTAAGCGACCGAATCGGATAACGTGAGAGACAATCTGCGTGAGGAATCTGTTTCCCAGGCACGTGAATAATGTTCTTTTCTTGCTGCGCCAAAAAGAGTTGCCACCGAGCAATACGGGAGTGAGGGTCCTTCATTGTGCAGAGGGACGTTAAAGCGGCATTGTCGGTCCGCACCTGGACCCGTCGTCCGTATACGTAAGGGCGGAATACCTGAAAGGCATTCACAATAGCAAGACATTCTTTTTCGGGGTTTGAATAATTTAATTCAGCCCCTTTTAACAGTCGAGATGTGTAAGCAATGGGCTTCCAGATTTTACCATCTCTGGATTGTTCGCAAGCCCCACCAATGCGGTAATAGCTTGCATCAGTTACCAAACGGATTTCGGCCTCGGGGTCGAAAAAATCCAGGACGGGGGTGGACGTCATAGCAGTTTTTAAGGACTGGAAGGCTTCCTCCTCCTCGGGGCCCCAGTGGAATGGGACTTCCTTCCGGGTGAGTGCGTGGAGGGCCTTAGCCTTGCCGGCAAAATCCTGGACAAAATTTCTGTAATAATTACAGAATCCCAGGAAGGATTGAACGTCCTTCAGACTCTTGGGACTGGGAAATGTGGAGACCGCCTGGAGTTTCGCAGGATCCGGTCGAGTGCCTTCCCAACTGATGACATGTCCTAAAAAGTGCAATTCCTGATACCCAAAAAAACATTTCCGTAATTTAAACGTCAAATGAAATGAGGAAGCGCGTTGCATCACCAGGCGGAAACGTGTGAGGAGTTCCTCGAAAGTTTTCGCAAAAATCAGGACATCGTCTATATAAATAAGACATATGCGATTTTTGAGGTCACCCAAAATTACATCCATCATTGCTTGGAACTCCGCTGGGGAATTTTTGTAACCAAAGGGAAGTCGGTTGTAACAAAATTTCCCCTTCGGAGTTGAAAAAGCAGTTTTTATTTTGCTTTCCTCCGACAGTTCCATTTGGAGGAAACCGGAGAGGGCATCTAAAGTGATGAAATATTGGGAACCTGCTAGGTGGTCCAGACAATCATCGATGCGTGGAATGGGATATGTATTTTGCTCAACTTTGGAGTTGAGCTCACGCATGTCCACGCAAACCCGATGTTGCGCAACTCCGGAGTCGTCCGGTTTTTTGGAAACGACAATTACAGGTGAGTTATAGGGGGATACACAAGGCTTTATTACTCCTAATTTTAGGTTGCGAGCGACGTGTTCCTCTAAGATCATTCGTTCGGTATGAGCCAGACGGTACGAGTACTTATGGAATGGTTTACTATCCCCGGTGTTAATCACTACCGGAGGGTAGTGAACCACTCCCAACTCGTCGTCAGAGCGGGCGAAATTTGGGAGATAGGAATTGATAATTCCAAGGAGGGCAAACCTCTGATGACAGGTAAGATTAGATCCTAAATGGACCTCCTCTTCCTTAAAAGGAAGTTTAAAGGGAGTAATATCCGGATCTGGGAAGCGAGTAGGGTTAGAGTTTTGTCTCATTTCGGTACCCGTAAAAGGTTCGATTTTCCCTATATATCTAACTGATGGGACATAAATTGGGTAAGGATTACGGTTTACGACCGCAATCTGGGCTTTACCATTTCGCAAACGTAAAATGGAATGTTTAAATAAAAATCCCTTATCCGGGTTTATGTCGGATGTGAGGATGACGTCCCCGGAGTAACCAGGGTGCTCTGAGTAAATTGTGAGGCGTCGCCAGGTCATCGGTTTAATTTCCGTAGGTCCCCGAGAGTACATCGAAGAGTAAGAATGAGCGGAGTGAGCCGTTGAGTAACCTGGGAGATTGGAGTCTGCAATTAAAGAGCCCTCACACAATGAGGCATAACTACTGCATATACGTGAATCGTAAGTGGTAGGTATAGAGGTAGCTGATTCCCGGCTAGGAAATGCGCCAACGTCAGGATCTCCGCGGGCAATGCGTCGAGCCATAGAGTCAGCCAATTTGTGTCTTCTTTGATAATGTTGTTTGGAGGTGTCCGAAAGACGCCGGATAGACTCAAGGGAGTCAGTTACAGGAGGATCCAAGTCTACCTGGCTATGATCAGTGGTGGTGACGGAGACTGGAGAATGAGCTGTGGTGTCAGCCAGGGGATCAAGGCCCTCAAAACGGGTGTATCCCCGCCGGACATTCATGTCCAAGCCGAATTTGGCATGAAAGTTAGACCCGAGGAGGATGAGTGTGTCCATCTCCTCGATAATCGCAAATCTGTAATTGTGTTTTGACATCGGCGTATCGTCGATCCTAAAAAACAAAATTGCAGATCGGTTAAAGGATCCTTTCATAGATTTACAAATGGTGGAGAAGTACTTGGGCTCATGTGGGACTATGACAATGGAGTTAGGGAAATGTTTTTCCAAATAAGCGGCAGCCGCCGAAGCCATAGTGGAAATCATTGAACCAGTGTCCACCGTCGCAGGTAGACGAACACGGTAACCAGCTAAACGTAACTGGTAAATTCTGTCGTTCCTAGAATAGGCGAGATGCGAGAGACGAGTGAACTCCGCGTGAATCTCGCGGTCGGTGTCATGAGGATGAGGACTCATAGTGTTAGGGAAAAAAGAATAAGTATGGAATTTATGTTTCGAGTCTAGGCATGTCGGGATAGCCCGGAGTGCCATTCGGGTGCGTTTGCACAAAAATTGTTTCGGTAGTATATACGGGTTGGATAAATATCCACTCCCAAAAGAAGGAGACGATGGTCGGGGGGCCTCGTCTGAAATTGTAATTAATTGCGGGGGAGATGTAGGTAACTCGGGAAGAAGTACGGGAGTGTCCGTAGAGTTATTAATCGTAGTTGATATGACCGGTGGGTGAACGGGTCGCTCCACAGGTGAGATATCCGGTATTAGATTGGGAGTCGGAGTGAACTCGGCACTTTTGATAGTTCCGAGTTTGGGATTTAATCCCGTAGGAGATGACATTATTTGAGGAGAATTAGAGGACTCAGGCCGATTTGACAGGCTGAGTTCTCTAATTCTCTGCTGAATTAGAGGGGAAATGTTGTGAGGCTGCTTGGTCTGAACGTCCCCGCACGTCAGACCTAACAGTTTCCCTGATTGTTGGTAGGTTGGGGCTGAGTAGGGCCAGCACCCGCGTTTTGTTGTGGGGCCGGTGGCGTCCAAGAGCCTTGTTGGGGTGGCGGCTGTGGTAGAGCCGACATCTGGAAAGGCCGGTAATTTTGACCGTCCCAAAAAAATAGAGGCGGACTGACTGCCTGATGGGAGGGATATCCACAGTTGTAGTTACCCGGAGGTGGATAATAGCCGGGGTGACCATTCGGAGGGAACTGATCCTGGCGGCGGAAATTCCCACGTTGGTTGCGGGAGCCCCCATTGTTGGTCGTTACCGGTGGTCGGCTGTTCATTGGCAATGGCGACTGCTGTTGTTGCGCTTGAGGCTGGAGAGAGAGATTATTAGTGACCATATTATTTGGTTGCGAAGGACTGACCTCAGGATGACTCTGTTTCCCGGCGTTGACCACGGCGGTCAGACGTTGGGTGTTACCCGCGGTAACATCCCTCAACATTGTCCGGCACTGGGACATGATGTGGTTCAGACGACCACAGTAGTCGCAGGTCACCACCGTCATTGTACGGACGGATACAGGCCCCAATTGAGGGGCCTGGTCCACGGAGGACTGGGCAGGTCCGGTCCTGATGGCGGGATTGAGTTCCGGATCTTTAAGGAGTCCCTTAAGGTTCTTCGCCAAATCCCGAAGGTTCCTGGATGGAGTAATGGCCAAGGACTCCATCCGGAGTGGAAGTTTCCCGCGAGCCTTCTCCACAATGTCCTCTTCGTCCATGAGAGGGTCGAGGTCCCAGCAGAGTTTTTGGAGCCCAGCGACGAAGGAGTGAGGGGTCATACCGGACCGATACCGGTATGCATCCAGGTCGGCCTGCTTCTCAGCCTTCAACCGGTCGTGGTCGAAGCGCTCGGTCAATTCGTCGCAAACATAAGCCCAAATTTCCTGGGAGGACTTCGTTTTCCTGTCCAGGAACATTCGGATCCTGGGGAAGATGGACTGGAACCACTCCCGTACGTCCCGGTCCGGTGAATCCAGAAAGAGGCGAGACAGGTTCCGGATGACCATGTCATGGGTGACAAAAAGGTCCGAGGAGAAATGGTTCACGGCATCAATAAAGGATGCTGGGTTCTCCTGACTGGAATATTGGCGGACCTCCAGACGGAATTTATCGAGGCGCCGATATTTCTCGTCGGATTCCCTCGACCGGAGGAGCCGATCCTTCTTTTCCTCTTCTGTCTCATCATGGTCGGCCATGATGGAGTAAGAGCAGAAATGGATGGGCACACGGGAAGGTAAGTGAAAATGTCCGGAAAAATCTAGACCTCAAACTGATGATTAAAGTAAACACCGAAATGTAAGAAAATAACTCACGAAATCCGTCGGTAATTCTCAGGATTAATGTGCACCGGAATATGTCAGAATCTCCAACCGGGTTATAGTGGATGAGACCGGAGATACTTCATCCGGGAAATCGATAATTTGGTGAGATTCCGTACAACACTGGGTCCCGGGTCCGGAGAATTGTTGATATCCGTGAGGCGGAACGTGGGTCGTGCCAGCAGGGAAGTCGCAACGCTAAGGAAAATCCGGAGATGTGGTTGGTTCCTGAACTGTAGGATCGGGAGCCCCCGACGGATGGGGGTGTTCTTCGGAGAGGTCGGATGGATTTTCCGGGAAAACGTCCGTATGACACGTACACAGCGATGATGGGAGGGCCACGCAGTGAGTGTAGAAAATTCCGGAAAACTCCTAGACACTAAATAGAATAATTGTTAGTAAGTAACAATTAAATGAAAACTCACACAAATCCAGGGAAACTCTGAGATGAGGGTGACTCCGGGAATACAAAATCTGGATCCTCCGACGTGTGAAGTGTTGCTGCTGCCAGATGAGATGGTACTTCCGCAGGAATGATGGGAAGTCCACGCAGTGAGAGTGAGTGTAAATTACGGAGAATACACACACACCAAATGGGAATAACCAAATTAAGTAATAACCCAGCGCAGGATGGCGCACGCAATTCGGGATAACTCCAGAAGGTGGATGAACTCCAGGACAAAAGAAACGAGAACCTCCGGCGGGTCAAAATTGTCGTCTCAGATGATGTAGAAATTTTTGAGAGAATCCCCATATGTCACGGGCATATCAATGATGGGGAGGGCACTTCGTAAGTGAGGAAAAAATGGCGGAAGATTTCTAGACACCAAATGTAAATGATCAGAAGAATGAAGAAAAGATAGGAGGAAATCTCACACAATTCTGATGAAATCCGGAGAGAAGGTGGCCTCCGGGAGTGTAGAATCGGGAACCCCCGGCTGGAGAAAAATAGCTCTCGAAAGATTATCCGTATAAAAACTAGCGAAAAATCCTTATGGCACTGGGACTGTCGTGAATCCAGGACCACGCGGTGTGAGTGTAGAAAAATGAGGGCAGGGTCACGGGGCGAATCCGGAGACAACCTAAATACCAAAGGTCAAGGATTAGTATTAAATTAAGAAAAGGGGAACCACTTACGTAATCCCGAGTAAATCCGTTGGACCGAATTTTTCTGATCGGAGTTGGGTCTCCGGAGCTCCAAGATGGGAGAGCCACGTGGAGAGCTAAGAAAAGCCGGAAAATTCCGGGTGTGGTAGGGGAAAACTTGGCGATAATGAGGAGAGGGAGAAAGGGTCTCGCACCTCCACCAGATGAAGAGTCACCGGTTTTCGGTAACCAACTAATTAAACCTAAATTCGGAGAAATATCCGAAGTCGAGAGAATGGATGGGAAAATAAAGAGGAGCGTGCTCCATGCGACTGTCCTGCTTCTTCTCCTGATAACGACTTACTTACTTTTATTAACGTCGACTCGCGGAGGAGCTGTGAGCCGGGGCTCATACACATATTACAAATAGTGAGGGGAGCCAACCCTCACACTAATATTAACTATAAATCTCTTATACTGATTACTGCACCGTTTCTATTTTCAGCACAACAAGTTCTGACTACATTCATTTCATCAAAATGCAACGCTGAATTATTAGAACTAACACTGTAATCAATTCCAGCATATAACTAATTGCTTAACCGTTCTAAAGACATGCAACAATATGAATAAAAATTTGTTGACGTGTAAGGAAGACTTTAAAATCCAGTAAGTACTTGAATTATTAAGAATAAAACGTAAGAACAGATGTTTGGTTGCCACGAACAAGTAAAAAGGGTGGCATGTCTTTCGTCAAAAGATCCAACCAAGCCATGTACAAGGGGGCGGAGACGACGCCTTTCCTTGGCATAGGAAGTGTCCTGCATTATGAAAGATTTTAAAGTTATTTTTACTCAGTCAATGTGTAAAATGCAATACTTAATCCAAAATCCTAAATTTACGGCAACATTAATATATATTTACTGAAAGACTTACATGACAACAAGGGATGAACCTCGTGAATGGTGTAGCAACAACTCTCGTAATCTCATATGTCGATTTGTTTTGTCTCTCAGGACTGCCAATTCAGATTCAGTTATAGAAACGCCTAAAAAATAATTTTGCAACATCAACCATTATGTCTTCGTCTATAAAAGTCTCATAAGCTTATTGAATATCTCACTCGTTTCATCTCCGTCTGTTTCCTCAGAATCATTCCTAAACGTTGATATCAATTTTTCGAAGAAAGCCTTAGTTTCGTCCAACGGTTTCTTATTGATGTCGGGTATAACCTTTAGATCCGAGTAGTCGATACGAAATTTCGCCAGAAGACCAGCCATACTGGAAATTAAAACCGAAGGAGATGCATACAATGATAAAAAGTGCCAAATTATTTCAGCTCTGTTTATTCAAGCCATGGAAATTTTGCTACTAAAATACAGATAGACAGCATCGAAAACTCACATTATTTTATTATTCTTAAAACGTGAGGTGTGCAATCACACAGTAATAATAAAGATAATCATATAATTAACTACGCAATTGAGAATAACACGAAAATTCTTCCGACTAAAAATGCTATAAATAAGGAAGCAAACGCGCTTTTTATTATAGAAAAACAACAAATCATTATGATCCTCACCTCCTCTGCTCCGCATCAAACTCGTCCTTTTTGTTCGCTAGGGCAAACACTCTCAATTTGCATGACGACCAATTAGAGCGAGTATTGATGATATAAGGTAAAAGCAAGGTTAGCCCACCATCATCATAAAGCCACCACACATCAATTGTTCCATGTTTGTACTTCTTCTGAAATTGCTGCAAGTTCTCCATCACGTCCTGTGGCACATCACCGCCATCAATGTTTCTACAGTTCAAAAAGAAGTGCGCTTATTGTCATATTGAATGTAAGTCAACAACGTGTTCAACGTTCGAATTAGTACATCATACCTATACATAGTAGCAGGATTCTTTGAAGGTGACGATTTCTTTGAGCCTCCAGCGATCTCTGTCACATCTGGTTTCAAATTAGATTTTTCGGAATTTTCCATAGAAGGTGACAAATCACTGCTGCTGGCTAAGAAAACGAATCAACACTCACATTAAGCTGCATGAAAACCAAGCGAAACTGCCGAAACAAACTAGTTACACACTCATTTTATCAGATGTATTAAAGATATCCAACAATCCAAACATGCGACATCAAACCATCACTAGACTGATTTCCAAAGATATAATACGTAAAAATTCGACTCATTTAACAATATAGTCCGCAACATCAAAAACTTACTTTACTATATTTGAGGTAAACCTTATCGTGCTAATTAAAAATACCAGTAAGGAAGAACTATACGACCAAAATCACTTCTGCATACATAAAACAATTTCGTAGATTAAGCAAATGATTATTGTTTCCTTTCTACCCTATTTTTATCACAAATAAAAAACTTCTCCAATTCAAACCAGTATCAATACAATCTGAAAGCAATCTGTAAATCAATGGCTAGCTTACCATAACATAATTTAAAATATCCGCAAAAAACTGCAAAGCTTTGACGTGTTTAGAAGGATAATATAACGAAACAGATATTCTTTATAAAATCTACAAAAATCTACTGGATAATTGAATATTAGCTTAGTTATTACAGTATTGTCTCAATAACATCAAACTGCATAATACATACAAAGAGAGCTGCATAAAGGAGTCAGCAAATTAAAGCGTTGAGAGCACAGAAAATGATAACTGTAAAAATTATTCAGGCAAGGCATTCCAATGCAACTTACAACATTTGGCTAACTTCAATTAAACCAGCAACAAAAGTCAATTCTTCAAAATTACTGAAGAAAAACTGTGATGACTCACCATGAACTAAATTCCATATACCTGCACTAAGATATTTGCCCAGTTCTGCTCACGAAAACGTAAGCATCAGGCAGTTCGCAGAAAAATAAATGTGCATTTAAATATCATGATTTTCAAGAAGTTCCACTTTCTTATACAAATATTTTATGGACCTTCAAAATAATGGAACTTGAACCCACTACGGGATTACTACGACCTCAGTAATAAATGATTACTAACAGAAACGGATCTCACCATGGGAAATCTGAGAGAATGACTGATTTCTCCGGAGGGATTCTGCGGAATTACTCTTGCTCTTGGGCATTTCACCAGGTTTTGGAGACGGGGATAGTGTTGTATCATCACCAAATGTAATGGTCTTGCTAAAGTCTAAACCGGTGTCTACCCGAAGTATTGTAACAGATAAATGCATATCCAGAGCTTTACTGCAAATTGAGAAACAAAAATATCAGTATTAGATGCTACAATGGAGCGTACGGCTTAGAAAGTAAGTATTACATTAGGCACCTCATGGTGTCCAATTGAGAATCATATCATAATGTGTTCGGACTTACTGGATAGTATTGAAATAGTGTCTCAATTCGTCCCCATTGCATACTGCCCAATTGTTTTTGTACCCCATGAGCAAAATGTTTGGCCTTAATTTGCCTACACCACAGGCTTGCAGTAGTGACTTTGCACCTTCTTCAAAATTTACATCATCAACAACGCAATAAAATGCTTTGATCTTATGACTGTGGAACCAACTCTGGGCCTTTTGAACCAATGCTGTGCGAACCCGGTTGTTAATATTTCCCTGTCCAAAAAAATTAATCCTCAGTGAAGGTATACGTATATATGCATAGGCAAAAGTAATCCACTTAGATATAATTTTAAAAAAACACTACATATTAAAACTACCTTAACAGCATGACCGCAAACCATAAGGGATAAATTTTTTGTGATTAAATGCGCAAAGTCTACTAGAGGTGGACGGGAACTTGGAAGTCCACACAAGACTAAGATTTGAGGACGGTAATTCTTGACGTGCTCGTCAACGTTATTCAGTTGCTGGACAGATACCAAAGCATTTTTGTACGTTTGCGCTTGTGTTGAAGAGCCCCAATTGACATCTTTAAAAGCGGGGTAAAAGTAACTTGTATTTTAGATTAGCTCCCTTGAAGGAAAGTAAGTCCATCATGCGAAAACCTTGGTTACTCGTGTTCGAGATAAATAGAGTGTGTACCTGGTTTCCTGTATATAACTACCATGTAGAGGAACAGTATAGCCGCAAATGTAAGCAACGCCGTTATCCAGCTTATGAGGAACATCACAGCCACGCAAAGAACGAATCCTACTAGGCTTAACCACATGTTGTAGTACTATAATAATACAATAAAATGCTTTTGAACACTTAAATTTTATAAAAACGTCAAAGTTCTCGTCAATCCATCCAACAATTCATTTAGCAGCGTACCTTAAAAGTCGGTCTCCATCCCACGGGTTTCGCCTGAAAAAAGTAAGAACACAGTGGCTGAGATACGAAGGTCATTGGTATTCAAGATCAGCATCTTTTCACTTATAAAAATATACAGGTACACACGGCCAAGAATAGAAGTCACGCCTTAACCAACAGAACAATCCATTATGGTACGAAGTAATAAGAAGAAAAATGGTAGAGGAGCTCCAGGAATTTAAATTCTAATAAAAAATTCCATGCGGAGTAATATTACACTTGCTGCACAAATTTATCCCCAGCATTATCAAAACAGTTAGGAAAGAAAATTAGAAGTCTCACTGTCAGTTAAACGGTAACGATACAGTACATCCTGTTATACATTAATAATTAGAAAATCGTAATCTGAGGAAAAGGTTTACTAACCAGCGAGGCATGGAATGTGGAAAAATTGACAAGGGCATACGCTGCCAAGAAAAAGTTCGATATCAGTGGCGCGATTGCATTTAGTTCAGCTAAACATCAGAGAGAAAAAAACACAAATGATAATTTCATTATAGCAATTTTTAGCGCTTGGCATGGATCATTAAATATTTCAAATTAGAATGTACATCATGAGTTGCACATAAACACAAACATTAAATTTGTAAACAACATCATCTCTCAGTAAATTATATTAACTAAATTTAGACGACAACCTAGCAAACTGATAGTCAAACATGACACTAAATAAATATACTGCCATGAAAAATAGAAAGATTCAGTTGCCTATATATAATTTGCCCGTAAATAATCGCTAAGAAAATTACCAATGAGGATAAAAGCAAGAGCAATGATGAATGTTAGCACATAGCCCCGGACTGGCTCATTGTTTTTCCCATACCCTTTCCCAAAAAATTCCAAATAAGGGTAAAGTTTATCGTTACACAGAGCTTGGAAAACTTTGGGTGCCGAGACTAAACTTGCAAGTGCAGATGAGAGAGTGGCAGCGAAACAGCCTAAAAAGAATAAGAAAATACACTTAGACCTGATCCTAAAAGTAAAAAAGGTAAATTCAATTTAAAGTTGCTGACCTGCGTAAATCAATCCCCCAGATGCACTGACTAGTTCCATGACCTGAAAATGTAAAAATAGCACCCTTATGCAAACTTCTATCACGAAGGAAATAAGTTACTAAAATACATACCTTTAAATAATAAAATATAAACCAATTTAAAGTCGAAAAAATGAAACATCCAAAACATCCTATAGAAGTGCTTAATAGTTTCATCAAAAACATTTCCTAATAACTGACATTTCCAGAGCCATCGAAAGACGAGAAACCCCTCCCGTTTCCGTAAACTCGCCGATAAAAATGACTTGTCAGTTGCAATAACGTAAATTATGACATATTCAATAACTGAATAAAAAAGGCCTTTATCGATCCATACAATAAGTACAGATCATTACAGTCATTGGAGCGCGCGTAGATTTTGCATGTAGAATGTACGATAAAGAAAAAATTCGTTACAAGAACCATGTAAAACTTGTCAAGCAGGTAAAAGTCGACCCAATTTTCTTCCTATGTGCTTTCAAACTTCAATACACAAAAGTAATCGATACATATTCATAATGAGAAGTGAGGAGTAACCTGTCCACACCTTTGTGCATTTTAAAACGTATCATAACTACAAACTGAATTTCCCAAGCTTTTTAAAATTATGTAGAACCAGCTGAATCTGCATACAAAATACGAGCTGAGAAAACTAGATTTTCCTTACGCATGCATAAAAGTGGCTTTTAGTTTGCTAACTGTTGTCAATGTGGAGCAGTTATACAAATACATATATATAAATGTTCCTTTGTGTTCTCCAGTAAACAATTTAGACTCATACTTCACGGAAAAGCAAGAGCTTTCCCATTCAAAGCAGACATAACCACCAAATATTGGCTTGAGTAAATTAAAACAGAATTTCATAACAATTTGCAGTATTTGCACGCTCCAAGTCTCATTACTCTCATCTAACTAAATTAGCAAAAATATCCATCATTGCTGCATTAGTTGTAGATTGCAACATACTTGAAAGCTGTTCTGAAGTCCCCATTGGCACAGATCATCCTTACTTGTGTTGAATGGACTAGGACAATCTCTGAAGGTTACATTCCAATCCGTTTCGTTCCAGTTCCCAGTAGCATCCCGAACTACAGTAGCTCCGGCTATCAGCGCAAAAATCAGGTACGAAACGGTAGTCACAACTATAGCCAAAAGTGTTCCTTTTGGAATAGCAGCTTGAGGATCCTACACAAAAAAATGTAGTGCCTTTATATATAAAGATATTTCTTATAACCGACACTTGAATTTATAAATTAACTACTGGTTATCACTCAACATATAATTCAATAGACAATTCACATTTAAAATTGCATATACCTGCTTCTTCTACGCATATGTCTGAATGTTCATCTCATCATTGACAAAACTTATATTTACACATAATTACATGAAGTCCCATTGACATTTGGTTGATACAATTTCCACAACCGAGAAACAATTTACCAACTGAAAGGGTACTCCGGCATGAATGCATGAGGCGAATTCAAAACACAGAACGGTGCATAATTTCAAGGATCCGAAGAGACAGGACTAACAATTGAGCAATGCGAAAAGGTAAATACACAGTACTACTTAAATATTCACAGGCTGGATGATCCATTTTCTTGGGAGAATTCAAATGCGTGAAAAAACTAAGAAACGGGACAGTTCCATAGGTTCTTCTTGTAAACTTAACTTGCAATAAAACGTTATCGTTAAAGATATTTACACAGACTACGAGACACATAACCCATTTTCGTTCGTCAAAGCCCCACTTCATTAAATAACCCCATCACACATACCTTGATTATTAGAGGAAAGCTACCAAATAAAACAGTAGATCGAAAAAACCATAAGCTCTATTCCTGCATTCTCATATACACTACCTATGTACAACGGATTGTACAGTACATGTGCTGGAGAACTTTTCTTGAATAATAGTACAGTGTGGTATTTCCTCTAATTCTGTGGAGGATACCACATAGTAGTTATTTATTCATCGTGGCACTGCACGTCACTCTCCCACAACTCTCCACAGTAAAGTCTCACGTCAGCCGGGACATGAGGCAGGGAATCAGGGGAACCATGTGGCAAATAGATAAAACTCAAATTGGTACAAAGAATGGTAAACATTTTAGGATCGGTATTGGTAATGGTAAAAATACTCTCTCAAAGTATAGGTACGGTTATAGAATATCAGCGACACACATGCTATAAGTTATGCTCATACTAACTAGTTTCCAGGTAATATTGTAATAAGTGCACGGATAACAGTAGTCTTATTATCAGTTTCTTACCGTCTGCTTACCTTCTCATGACTTTTACCCAACAATTTCCCAAAAGGAATGTATGTACGTGAGTATTGGTTCCAATAGGAAATAATTGGATTTCTTTAGGAAATACTTAAAAACGAGGGTGTGTGTAGTACTCTCATTTTTTAATATACGTTAGCTCCTTGTGGATACTGTATCAAACCATCCTCTCTATACCTTTCGTTCAGAATTACTGATTCACACACAATTGCATGCTGCTCGGTCACATCCTTTCAACCCCAATAAACTCACATTTGTTTCGGCGATTCTGAGGCTTTCATTGATTGAAAAGAGAGTAACTTTCTGTGGAGAAACTACCTGAAAATATGCTACCACTTTTATCCCTTTAATTATCTATTTATACTCTTCCAATTGGATACCTTTTGTTTTGTTATCTACCATAATCAACTAATTTTAGTAGCCTTAAAAAACCTGGACACAACCGGTTTTCATACGATAAGATTTTTTTTTTTAATTTACAAATAAACATAGTGAAGAACAGGTGAGCAGGAACCACACCACAAAGTATGGTTTTTCTATTCACCATTCAATATAATCCACTCTCACTCAGACAAACAGACATACAGTTTGCCCTGAGACCAAAGCTTTATGTCCCGGTGAGTAAGAACTACTTTAACTACTGGTGGAGATAAATCCTTATAACGAAATCTGCATATTCTCACCGCCAAGTCTCCCGAAATATTTGCACCCGCTAAGATTCCTGTAGCCGCCGGAAAGAAGATGGAAAATACGGAAAAGAAGGACTGTCGCTCCCCATTATAGAATGTGTACTCGGGTGATAGATTTTCCAGGAAAACGGAAGCTGTTTTAAAAGGAATGAAAAGAAAATCGTGTTTATTCTGTACCCCAATTCTCAACATGAACTTCAACCTATCAAAGAAGTGAATAAAAAACATATACATACATACATATGAGGACATAAGGTGCAAACTGGATCGAGTCCGTTTATTTTACTTACTTCATAGTAAATTCTAAAGGTTAGAGGTCATCGGAAGTGGGTAACGTAGTTAAGGCAATAATATTATTATAATATAATTACGTAATAAATAAGATTTTTCTCTCCTATTAAATGTTGCAAAATGGACGAACGCCAGTTTGCATCTCACCTCTTCAATATGTACATACACGTCAGCACAAAAACAAACTGTATTTTTTACAGTACTTCGTTTATGCATCTATGCATGATACGGCAAATAAAATGGCATTACACCAAATGTTCTCCATAATCCATTGTAAAGCAGAATGGTTTCGATAAAAGACAAAACCACTAAAGCTCTAAAGTCCAAGCGTAGTAAAAAAAAAGTAAATACAATAAATTACCATTATATCCCACAAATCCTTTACTGGTTTCTTCAGGACCGTTGGGACCCATAAAACTGCCCACGACAAAATCCGCCATGGCTGCCAAGAGAATAAACAAGAGTCCAACTTGAGCCTGGAAATTTTAAGAAGACACCTTAAGTAAGCCAAAGCAATTCCAACGCCTTGTTTTCAAATTACCGTCACTTCATTTATTTCGCAACATTTAAGGAGGTAGTCACTCACAATCAGCCATTTAAAAACATGTTCAGAAAATCCTAACAAACTTTGGACATGCACTTATAAATAGAGGAAAATCTCATTATAATGTAAGCCTTCAAAATAGAAATTATAACGAAATAACAGGTTTATAAATTTGTCTCCGTGAAATGTGAACTACGTAAACAATAGTCCAGTATCAGTATATGTTTTACACAGAACAAAAATTCTAAATCCTTTGAGATTCCCATATAAAGGGATTGTACTGCAAATGATTTTCTTGTACATACATACATATGTACTAATATAATGTAATGTTCAGGATGGCAATAAGCATTGAATCCTTACGAAAACTATTCTTTTAGAATTTCAAAACTTTGTTTCATTGACCGAGGTCAATATTTCCGGTCACAGTGGTCAAAAACGTGAAAAGATCCAAAATTGATTTAATACATATAATACATAGCTTGATTCGTATTATACTTCTGGATCCTACATCCTAATTTTTGACTGAAGCTCATGAAAAAACATAAAATGTTAACTAAATGTTACCCATTAAATTCCTAGGAAATCTAGCATTTAGACATGTTATAATTAAATCTAGCACGAAAAAATGGATACACCCGAACTTTCTTATTCTCTGATTCTTTCTCACTTTTGCGGCTGAGGCGGAAGTACGCCAAACATCCTACTTATTTTGGATAATCTCGCTCAAGGGAGTAACTTCACAGATAGCTCCCTGCATGGTCAGTAAATTTTCTACAAACGAGAGTCCAAATAGTTCTTGGGGTAACAAACTGAGCGAATTGTAATGAAATAGATAATTTTAATTTTAAAGAATCCCTACTTGGCTACGGTTTTGATTGCTAAATGTGACCACAAATATCTGTATTGTACATGGTCTATTAAATAAATCTGAGACATAATTGTCTACAGAATGGGGACTTGACCGTTTCATCGGTCACTCCCTCAAGTGTGCTACAGTGGTGGGGCAAAGGCTATGATTACGACTACCCAAGCATAATTATACACTCATGTAAAAACTTTAATAATCTCACCGTAGCTTCCCATTCCATCCCAACGACAACAATACACGTGAGGATTACAATGGCCACGGACCCGATAATCCTTACACTGTGCCCATCATCGACCACAACGTAGGTATTCAAGCTTTTCAAAAGGTCAACCAAAGATTCCGCGAATCCAACAGTGTACATAGCAACGGCAATGGCATTTGCAACAGCAAAAATGAGTCCAATCGAAGCTCCGAATTCCGGGCCAAGGGACCTCGAAATCATGTAGTATGTTCCACCTTGTGAAATCGGCAAGTAGAGTCATGTCAGCAACAATTCACTCTCCCCTGTGTTTACACTCCAATCTAATTTTACGGAATCGATTTTATCTCTATATACACATGGGTATAACAATCTCTATATATTTTTTAACTACTTCATGCAGCTACTCCTAACAACAATAACTACTGCACATATTGCACTTTCAGACGGAAATTACAGTGAAGCTTTTAACCTGCAAAAATAATACATAAAAACGAATAATAGATCCACAAACTACGAAATTAATGGTTCATACGTACACTCACTGAATTTCAAAGGTCAGTCACTATAAAAGTAAAGCATGCAATTCTAACCTACTACATAGCTGAAGAACATGCATATACAAACACACATTAAGACAGTTCAGTAGTAAAGCCAGTTATTATGAACAAGCCAGTTGTAGCAAAAGCAACTAAACATCCAGCACAATATCAGATATTTAAGCCAAACTGCCACACGACATCAGGCGAAAAGGGAACATATAAATCATGTAAAACAAAACTGACACTCACTCAGAAACCTTAATAGTATTAATGAACCTCTCGACTGGTATGCAAATCTAGGAAAAATCAATTGCTACTGCATATGCCATAACTTTCTCTTATTTTCCCATCATCACATTTCATGGAGGGTGGGACGGACGGCAGAGGTTTATAATGACAAGCCTCGAGATGACTATCTACAGCTGAGTAAGCTTTATAAAAACCCCTGGAATAAAAATGTGCACTTAGTTGAACTAGCCAGAGATAGTTGACAATGCTCTGAAAACACATGATAACAGCATTTACCTAATATATCACTCTTACAATGACAGGAACGATTTTCCGCGCTCTTAAATCCAAACATAAACAATTTTTCGTGCATGGCCAATTTTAACTTTTTCTTTTTTACATATGTATATATGCAATTGGAGCAAGTCTCAAGGTATGATAGCATAGCATGAGATCAAATACATGAGTATCCATGCAAAAACAAAGCCGGGTATCCCATCCCTGTCGACTGAGTTCATTAAAAATAGCTCCCATCAATCAATAAAATATGGATCAGCGTGTGCCGTTCCCTGACCTTCATTGAGAGCCTTGCAGGTAATTTCAAAAACGAAAGACACATCACACACAACATCAAATGCTTGAAATTAATTAGTCTCACTCGTCTAGAAAACATTATCTCAAAATACTTTCAAATGGAGCAAATATGTAGTATCAGTAGTTGTATCTATCCGGAATTAAGTAACAGGATATGTGATGAACATATTTATCTTTGGAATGTAGTACAAGTCAATTGGTTCACAAGTTTACATTGTACTGCAGCGTAACGTCATGAACGTGTACCCATCACAAACACATTCATAGTTCCTCCTTTTCAATGAGACTGTTCGTGATCAAACTAAAACCTCCCCAAGCATTCATAAAAAACAATGGTAAACACGAGGAAATTAATTAGCAGCACATACGTATGTAGTTGTTCCATTTTAATCCCTTCGCATACATAAGTACCATTCACTGATAGCAGTAAGACAATGATAATTTTCCATGATTCCCTACGAAGGTTCCATTCCTTATTACTAATTAATGTTTCCGCGGACCGAGTGAGCTCCCTCCCTAACAAAGAGTTCACTTTATCCACGATGCAAAAAAATAACTCCCATAAGAATATTTATTTTAGCCAATCCGGAGCAAGCAGTACAGAAGGACTATGTGACCCTTTGCTGACTTCAGTTTTGTCGGCAAGGAATTGTACACATAAATCACACTTTACATCCACATTTTGATTTCGTTTGAATTGAAAGCATTATAGAGGATTTAGAATTTGAATGGCGCTAGTAATAAGAACTAAAATCTGTCAAAGAAAATTTACATACAAATATCAACAAGAGCAAGAAATTCTTTGCTTTGAGCTTTACAATCATCTAGTTCCTTGAAGTTTTTAATGCCAAGTTGCACTGCAAGTGTCACACTTTGTTAACAAAACCTCACCAATTCTGCTCTCCCCTCGAAAACTTTTTCGCACTCAGTACAATATACATATGTCTTAAAGGAACGATCCGACGTCAGAAGGAGACAAAATTGAGATTCTGTCTGACGTCTCTTCTCTGCTCTGCTCTGCTCGAATATAAGTTAATAAACGTACTACTCCCTCCACCCAGGATAAAATTTAGGCCTTCATCTCAAATTATATCTTGGGTCTCTGCTCAACCCAAGCTCTTACAGGTTTCTAATCTTTCACGCTGTGTCATTTCTAAAATTCCACGTGATACAAATGAATAAAATAAGCCGGTGAGGAACAATAAGACCTTTCTTTCCATTAAATTCATATCTCCTGATTAAATCTATGTGACAAGCTTGAGGCAGATGAATGCAAGTCCCAGAGAAAACGCTAAAGAAGTGGCTTCAGTAATTAGTGTCGTGGCTATAATGCTGGCGCTGGCGTTCTTCTGTGTAACACAGTAATAAATAAGCTAGGAAATACTTTTTGAGGTTCGTGCGCTGTGAAATTTCAGAAAAGGTGAAAGCAGTGACAGGTACCAAAAGCAAACTACTTTACTTTCATTCATGCACAAGCTGTAGTATCTAAAACATGCTTTTAAATAAATAATTAATTGCTTTCAGTTTCCCCCGTGGCTGTCTGATACTTAACGAAGTGAAAATCAATACTACAATAATGCATTACACGTAAAGCAGTCCAAATTAATATTGGTGATGCATGTGCACTGTGCACTATGTCCAACGACTTCCTGATGATATGTACAAGAAAACTGATCTACATGCTTGTTACAGTAAATAATAAGTACTTCATGCAACCATGCAGGGGAAAATATCCATATTACACATCAAAAACTAAATATTCATGTTACCTCCTTTAACAACGCCGTTGGTACTAATGGCAGCCATTGACATTGATGTTATAAAAGTTACTACGGTGGTCGACAGGATAATAAGTATGGCTTCCACTAAAGTGATTACAAGGAGCACTTAAAACAACTCTATTCACAGCTAAAAGTTAATCAGTGTTAAATATGAATTTTGTTTGACATGCTAAAATTACAATTTTAATATTGTATTAATTCATATTATATAAAACATACTAATTGTAAGGAGCGAACAAGTTACGCGCATTATAAGTCATTAAGACTTAATTATTATTGTACTAAATGTAAGTAATATATTGAACCAACTATTGAGTAGGTAGTAGTCGTATTGTACAGATATACATACGTGTTGTACAGATCTGGTTTTTATCCGAAACGACAATATGTGGAGCATCTCTCCCATACTTGACGTTAATGGCGTTTATGAGTGTGAGCTGCGAACCAACTATGAATGCATACACACCTATGTATGCACGTCCAGTACGGAAGTAGTGCAATAATTAATTATGAAATGCCTTATTACCTCCAAAAGTGTGAATGAGCCTAATTACTATATTAGTAAAGTCATTTCTATCATGTACATACTTGCTAATTCATGTTATTCACATCAGTAGTCAAAGGGTCCGCACAAAACTGGCATAAGTAATTTAAAACGTTTTAACTGTACAAACATAATAAGATAAAAGAATCCATGAACTACGGAGAAAAAAAAACTTCTACGATCAATAAACTCCACCGTACTGTGAAATGAAGCACTAACAGTAAATAAGTAGTGCTGAAATTACGAAATTACTTGTCAGCAGTATAGCGTCCTGCGAAAATAAAATCCAACTGAAACTGCACGGGTGTGAAATTCAAGCGTTTAAAATAAGTTTCACATAAAATTACAATTAAATTCTAATTTATTGCAGTTAGAAAACATGAAAGAACGAGCTAGACTGCCAAACCCCCACACACGAAGGTTTTCATAAGAGTCAAGTCAAGAACGAGTCATTACGCTCTCCTTGCTCAATGAAGTGACTAACTACTGACGACAGTTAAATTCCAAAATAAATCACATACAATCATAAAAATAAAGATCAGCTAAAAGTACACAGTACATTGAGATACTAAATTTGTCAGCTCAAATCGTCTCATGATAACTTACCCCCCTTGATCTGACCATTGGTACTGATAGCTGACATGGAGATGCCAGTCAAGAGAGTGACCGCAGTTGCAAGTAAAACGATCACCCATGCCTGAACTGATTTTGAGACAGAGCACCACAAAGAATCAAATTAAATTCAATAGATTGTTATACATTATTCCATGAATAGGTCAACAGTAGTTACATCGCCCCTCCATTCACTAACAGGTTTAAAAATATTTTCACGTGTTCATTGTCCCTCATCAAGAGTCTAAATCTCAATTAAAGGTCCCAGGAATGTGGCCCCAATATGGAATGCACTATCATGTGTGATAAGCTGCATGAGTCTACAGATTGGTGAGGACTGATTTAAAATGCTATTCCTGTCTGATTAGTTGAAGGAATATTTATAAACAGGATTTTGACCACGGGTAAGCCCTAGATTGACCAAAAATCTCAAAATAGAATGGAAGGATGCCACTTGGTCAAATTACAATATCAATCTACCCCCTACAACGAGCAATAGAGATGCTAAACTTGAGCACTGATCATGCTCTATCATAATAAAATCTCATCCACACTCAAACTAATTTTAAGAATTGACTCTCGTCCCTTTCTCACACCTGCCTCCACTTAATTAATACTATCAAGAGGAGATAGTGTCAGGGAATTAATAAGTTTTTAATTATTAATTTCCATGTAATCACTCATCTAACATATTCATTAAAATCTGTCTGGTGTCATGTTTCAATGTAACGAGGTAATTATAAATTTTTGTATGAGCCCAGAAATTTCCCCTTCCATTTCTGAAAAAATGAAGCTTACAGTTACATAACTTTTAAAGGCTTACTATAACACTAAAATTAATAACAGACTAAGCTGCTCACATGCCTTAGGCATAATCCTTTCCAAACAACTTTACTTCATGGATCAAAATAATCTTCACTACCAAAATTTACAGCTCAAGCCATGCCCCAGGTTGATAAAGTTTCTTTGAGCTTGGTTGAGGTGTCTACTGTCGTCCCTAAACGTCTACAATATGGCTATAATTCTTAAAATACTCCTTCGAGAGACAACAAACTGTAGCATGTAGCGACTTTTGAAACACTCAAGTAGTCAGATGAGCAGAATGACAAAAAGTTTGCGCCAGAGACATTAATATCGATAAAGAAAAATCTTCACGTTTCATCTATATCTAAAAACAAAATGCATCCTTTATACTTAACTGCCGCGCGAGACGTTGCCCTGAAAGCTACATACAACTTACTTTTTTATCAACTCCCAACCAGAATACTAAAGCCTAGGAAGGCTTAAGAAAATTACATTTCACTTTCCGCTCCTTTCCTCTTTCCTTAGATCTAACTTTGAACGAGAAAGTGTGAGGCAAAAAGAAAATCCACTTACTAATTCCAGCTTGGCCCACACACCATGACAAACGTAAAAAGAGCATGACACCCCAAATGTTGAGAAGACATCTTACAAAAACTCCTTTGATCCAACCAAATTTCACAAATCCTTGGGCTGGTTCTCCGGATTGGCCCTGTCCTCCAGAATCCGTCTCAGGCTGTGTAATACAATTGGTAGTAATTTTACTTCAGTGCGTTAAGTTCCAAATTAAAGTTATTTGTTTTAACGTATATTACTCTAGTATTTGGTGCGTTACAGTCAGCAATCTTATATATGTACAAGCGCTGGGAGAACACTTATGTTTCACCCTGCTTTAAGTACAATGGATAAGTAAATTGCTCTAAGCAATTATAATGATGAAAGAGCGTTGCAACTTGCAACTACTTTTAATTTAATTGAGTCCTGATAGCCCGTGCTTCTTCCCAAGTGAGGCTACTGAAGCGAGTCACATGCAGTCTACTAAAACCGTATCGTGTCCTAATGAACATATATCTTTACGGGTAGGGCAATGGTGACTTTTCTAAAACGGAATTTTAATTTCCATAATGTCAGCGAACGCGCAAAATGAATCATATGCATTTTCGATTAAGAGCAAAAGGTTCTTGCTTTTTTGCGTAATTTCAAACAGGATCCAGGCACACATTTTGAACCATGTTCGTTCGTACTATATCTATATAAGTGGTTCATTTTCCTCATGCTTTTGAATGAAACGTGAGAGTGAATTTTGATTTTACAATTTTATAAACTGGGCCCATTTTGGTGTTCAAATTTTATGCACTTGGTTCTTTTTGCATTTAGGTTGCTTCGAATCAAAAATTCAGCTGGTCCGATCTGCCTCTTCAACTACGACATACCGAACACGCAGAACGAATTCTAGTATGAGCAACGGAACGATAAAAGTAAAACTGAATATATTTTGAACCAGGCAAAATAAACGAATCGCTTTCAAAATTTGAAGTGAATTACAGGCTCAATTTACGCTTTCTTCACCCAAACTTTACCTGGTGTATTTTTCTGTATCTACGTGTTTAATAAACGTACTCAGTTACTGGGGTCATGTTCCACTTCAACGACATTACGTAATTGAAGTATGCAGTACTCAAGTACCGTGGTTCATAAAATATCCATGTTTAGCATTTTCATCTCCAAATTAGACTGAAGGCTAGAACTCGTTTGTTCAATTATGTAAGATGTGACATGTAAGTTGTAAGCAGATAGTTCTACGGAGGAGATGCAACCAACACCATGTAAATTGAGTCGAGGATATAAATGAAGTGCTCTGCTTCAATTTGCATTCCGAGATTTGCACCCAGTCAATGCGCTTTTGGGGTAGATACTAACAATAAGTACGGACGCACACACGAGCGAAAACTTTTATTCTGTGGCAGAGTAAATGACTGAAGAGAAAGTGAGACTGGCAGAGTCGAAGTCTAGTTAGATGCTATGAGAAAATGAACTGCAAATAGTAAAGCCACATATCAAAAATTTGTCCGAAATTTGTGCAGAACAATTTCCATGATGAGGAATTCATGAAATGAATTCACAATGTAACCCTGAATTTGACACATTCCCGGGAGCCTCATTAACGTCACAAAGTAAGGTCGCTATCCTGCTAAGCTGAATTATTTAAATCAGTTTCAAGTATGTACGCAAGTACGATTAACAAACTTATCTCCATTAATTAAGACAGGGTTCACCGATTTCCACCCATCAAATATCAAAGTTGAAGGGTACACAACACGTACACATTGTGAAACTTCTAATAATTACATTTAGTCCCTATCTGAAACCACATTGAAAGATCAAATTCACGAACATAAATGGGTACCTAAAATGGTTCTCTGCATGATCACGGAAAAATCAGTCGTCTAAAATAGTTACTTGTCTAAAACACTGAGACGAAGTGCAGAAACTTGAAACTGTGGTAAATAAAGAAATAGCCTTAATTGGAACGATTGTTCTGTACACCCTCTGGAAATTCGCAGTTCCGTACTTGATTACTAATCCTTCAAAGGCTGAATGCAATCAGAATTTCATTTATTTACAAAATAATTTCCTCGTCCAGGGACGGCAAATTATTATAATACAGGATTCAAAACGGATGAAAATTATTTGATTAGTGCAGAGTGCACATGAGAAAGTAAATAAGGCCTGGTAGGCTTAAGCCTGGCCAAGTATGAATATACTATTTATTATAATGTTACCTCCTGCGCTTAAATAAAGTGGCACACTAGTTCAGTTAGTTCAGGCAAGGCAAGGCCATTAGAACAAGCAAGGTAATTATATGGAACTCCGCAGAACCCTTCTGTGTGAATGACATTTCAAATAAACCAGAGATACTCTTACATCAAACAAAAGTTTCCTCTTCCAGGAAATCATTTCTGTGGTTATAAACATGGGAATTATTATTGTGATAATGTAGGAGAGAATAGAGTCTGGAATCAAAATGTGTCACAAAAGTACTGGTCTAATGGTGCACATAAACCAAACTCTACATAGGCGAGTTCGAACAAATACTAACGCCTGAAGGGAGGATAAATAAGTTCGATAAATTCATGAAAACGGGGGAAACATTATCAACCTTGTATCAGCGCAATTCCGTTTGATAATACCTACATAAAGCTAGAAACAGCATGGTGGGACAAGGAGTCGCCTCTTGGAGCGATAGAAAGAACACTGTAAGAGTTGGATGGGGCGTGTTGAGCCTGAAGTTCAAACATTGCAAGTTGTAATAAATAGTTGTTGTATGCTATTATCCCATATAGTTTCATGCAGCTTACAAAGTGCCAGTAAATGTGTCATTAACTAGAACTATACTTATGTGCATGCACGATGATAACCGGTACACAGTTACTACGGGTGATCTAAATGTACACACAGAGATATTTATCAAATACATACTTTCCCATCCAGAGACATATCATGGAGTTCATCCAAGGTGGGTCGATATGCAGCTTGAATAGACATCATATTCCGGTAATTGTCCATACGTGGAAGAGCCTCCCGGGTGAAATGACGAAAGCTCTTGGCATACTTAGTGTCGTAGGTAGTACTGTTTGTGTGTGAGTAAGGGTGACCCGCATTGGTCACAGTATTGCCACCGGAGTGCTCCATGGCGTTGTGCGTGGATATTAGTCTTGCAGGTGAATCACAGTCCGATCCCCCCTCAACGTCTGGACCTTCAGGAATGTCAAAAGAAGTAGTGTTACGACTTGTTGAAACTTTTTTCCCCTTTCGATCTGACATCGATGATTTCCTCTCCGGCTCTTCTTTCCCCATAGGGGAAGTATAAATGTACTCCGCTCCAGCCCCATCATTACGGTCTCCCTGAGCAAATTCTTTGAAGCCAACAAGAGTAGCGTTACTGGTCCCATTCACCCCACTGCCATTCTGTGAGCAATGATGTCCAGCCGCTACAGAGTCCACTCGATTTACTTGAAATCTATTTCGGCGATCTTTCAAACTCTCTAAATCCATCCTGATAGGCTATATCTGATGGAATTGTTAATACCAACTTGGAGTTACGTTTTGGCTTTATAAAATTACAATCCACCAACCAAAATTATTAATCACTTCCAAATGTTAAAAAACTACAAGGAAATCCTCCGTCCAATCAACCATTGGAACGTCAAGGTTAGTCTTCCAACTAAATTACAACTTGATGACAATTAACTACTAGCTCTTGCTAGTGAAACTGTTACTAGCGTTACATCTCAGCGCTCACTCTAAACACTTTGTTAGCACACAGATAGCAAACACCCACGAACGTCTCGGACTGTCCCGCTACAATTGTCCGGTGTTAAGACTCCCTGGTACTTTGCCTCTGGCTGGGGGGGTTAATATGATATTAGTACAATACACATAGTTCAGACATAGTCAAAAACTTCACAATAGTCGTATTAAACATCACAAAACTAATATAATCGGCTATTCAGTAAATCCCTTATCCACACCTTCAATGGTAATGTATTTAGAATGCCAACTGCCGGCTCAGTTCCTCCGAATCCCCTTCCTACAATTTCCTTCTTCCTAGCTCCTGTCGTCCTACAATTCTTCCAAAAGCTGCACTTTTCAAAGACGTCTACTTTTATTCAGAAACAAGCAGGGTCACGGAATGTTCGGAACTAGAATCAATGGAAAAATACAGATACATTCAAAAACAATAAAATACCCTCCTCAATAATACGTATATCAATAACTACGACTCCATAAACAAAAAATGCCAACTTTATACTTGAGTACCATCAAAACAAAATTAATTGCACCAGAATTCATACACACTTCAATTCAAAACAAAAACCATCAACTACAAATATACTTTTTTCTTTAACTCAAATCGCGGCAGTTGGGTAAGCCACCCGCACAAACTACGATATGCAATGTAGTATTGAGGGCCAGCACAAAATACAATTGCTAAAAACAAAGAAAGGAAACTAACTACATATATTATTTCTTGATAAATATTAATTAAACTTCACATCGGTTACTTTACACTATTTCCTCCTCATGCGGTTTCGGAAACTTTGAATAGTTACAGAATAGCCGGAATTTTTTTTTTACCTAAATGATAAGAGCAGTGCTTGATTCGCAACTCAAGCCCAACCTAACCGATTTTTTAATACAATGAGGAATCCCCGATATTACAAAGAAATCCGGACAATCCTTTCAATTCGGAAATAAAAAGCGGGATGGGAACCCTTTCACATATGTACCTACACACTGGTAAGATGCGAATGCAATTCTACAAAAATACGGACTCCAACCAAGACACTTGAACAGCACACACACCTAACCGGCTTGGAAGCTGCCAGGCGACTGGAGAGCTTTTCCGCGCTCACCGAAATTAAAAACAAGGCAAAAGGGAGAAAAATAGTTTGGAAGGAGCAGCAGTAGTAGCAGCGATGCTAGAAGTGTGCATGGAATTGCTCCACCTCAACTTAAGTACTTACAAGTTGCCATTATTTTTTTTAACTCCTTGCCCCAATCAAACACTAAAAGCCCAAAGATGTTCACCTGGGATTTCCTACCCCGTCATACTTAAATTCTTAATTGCGCTCCTTCCGTTATCTAATGTGACTCGTGGGCTTTACTGTTAGATATTTCCGGTAATACCCGACTCGTATGCACACTTATACATATTTGCACGTATAATTATATATGTATGTACATATACGTGCATATTCCAGAAATGCTCACTATGCATTGACTGCATATAATGGGGAGGCTGTATATGGGTATATAGTGGATTTTCCCGAATAACAGACTCTGTGGCACTACTGGGGCTGAGCTGGTAGAAAATGCATAAATGATGATTGTGCATTTACAGGTCACACTTGTTATAGCAATGTATTATTAGCAGTAGTAGGAATATTATGGTTGTATTATGGTGGTAACTTCGTTATAGGATTTTACTATCACCGGTCTTTTTGCATGTACTAATGCTTCATGATAAATGAAAGTGGATTGTGTGCCATTGGAGGGATCCTATTTTGTAGTGAAAAAGAATCCGCTGCACCAAGAGCTGCCTTAGAGCTAGAGGGTCTTGTATGTGTGTAATTTGAAGTGTATGAGATGCTAGGTATCTGTAAAAGAGAGTAAGACTTACAATTAGGATGGCTGTTTTTTTTTAGACATATGATTTATAAAGAACATTGGCTATTCGAGAGGACAGCTAATAGGAAGTATCAAAATTGTACCTGTTGTTTAGAGTACATTCGAAGTAAATACAGATGGTTATAATGAGTAGTTATGAGAAACATTATTTTTATTGAAGAGAGCTATTTTGGTTTGGATTAAGACAAGCATCAACAATAAATTCTTTTTATAATATTTAAAACTTTGGGCGATCCTTCTAGGAAATACAAATTATAATATCTAGATACCTTCATATAAAATATATGTCTATTTACCACAGCTCCAAACCCTTGAACTGGAACATTCTTAGGATTCTCCTTCAAATGATCTCAGGTTCATTTTACAAGAACAAAAGCAATCTTTCAGAGAAGCAACAAAAGGATTGTGCAAAATACAATCCGGCATTTGAGGAACAATGTGTCCTATTTTTGAGAGAAGTAAACAAAATTATGATTCGAAACTGAGTCACGTAGACTATTAAATTGAATCATATTGTCAGATTTTTCTTCATTACATGTTAAACGTTCTTTAACGCATCTTTGTAATGCTTGTATCATTGTATCCCATACACGTGAGCTAGATATATCGTGAATTTTCCTTTGTTTTGGGGACACACTTTCTTTTGTTAGACCTACGTGGTTTTTTTCTTCTTTTAATGTTCGCTAAAATTTTAAATTCGAAAGACATTTTACTACGTTCATACTTTTTCTTGCAGTTAAATCTATTAGTAGGATACGCGGTCACCTTTGCTAAATTCAGATCTAATATTTGCTGCAATGGAATGTATATGCGTTAAAAAGTATTGACATGCAAGGCCTTACCTTTGTTACTTGTTAGATAAAGTTTCTTCCTGTGTACGTTTCCCTAATTATTTAACATATAAACCCGAACTTAGTATTCAATGCTTAACCGTATCACCCATCCCCAAGTTCGTTGTATTCATAATATTAAATGTTTCCGGTCATATAGGGTAAGTGTAACACTGTCAACATATGTTTGCACTATTGGTTTCACCTGCATGCAATGCTTGGATACCCATGAAAATTGGCTTTGAAACTCCAAAAAATGAGTACGCATATTTCAGCATTTTTTTTTTGTATCTGAACATGTTGAACGTCAGTGCGTATGCCACGTATTTACAGATATAAGCACTTTGGTTACTCTTTTTGAAATGAACACATTGATATAAGTAACAGTAACGAAGTAACGAGCTACTGGAAAAGAACTAAATTCCAATTCTACGTCCTACATCTGTCTTTTGCTGTAATTTATAAGCGTTTAGTATATAGCTTTTGTTCCGAACAAAAGTAAGTTCAGCTATCAGTATGACCTTACATTGTTGAGAACCTAGCCAGGAGTTAAGCCTCAATAATAAAAGTCCTTATTATATATGATGGTCAGTTTGGTTTAAGCACTCTTTAAGTTTCAGTCTCGAGAAATACACAGGTACATGAAGAAGATTGATACAAATTACAAGAAGAAAAATATTGCAAGTGGAATGTAAGGAAACTATTATATATTTAACATAAACAGGAAAGAACAACTTGTTGAACTTTTTTTGCGATTACCATTTAGCATGATATTAACTGTAAATTACATAACTAACAACTATGATGCAGATAAAAGGTTTAGATATCTTTCAACTACAGTTTTAACCATATCAAGTTCAGACTGAAATTAAAATATGGAAGCAAAAAACATTTCATATTTCCGTAGGGTGCACATTTCTACCTATGCATGTATGCTTGAACGAAGTAATTATACCTTCTACAAGTTGATTTTGTTGGATTGAATAGGTTTACAAAATGTAATTATTAATTGTACTGCACCTCACAAAGCTGAACATACAATAATGCCCAATCTATAATAATTCGAATATCTACATTTATAATTACTAATCACTATGCAAATGGGTATCATATTAACACCTGCACGCCTCTGAATGTGCAGTCCATCATTGCCCCAGATTCTGAATGCCACTTACTACTGCATTTTAAAATGTTAAATGGTAGATTACTATAACACTAAAGCTAGCAATGAGGCCATATAATAATTATTGTCGCATTTGTGATCATTATTATTAAATTGTAAATCATAATTCATATGCCAGTAAACGTGATTGAAGACACTACAAATTACAAGGGGTTAAGTAATAATGCAATGCAAAATGTAATAATTCTTGTAGTCAAACGACAAGATGTGCAATGTGCATGTAGCCTCTCTCTCTCTCTCTCTCTCTCTCTGGCCACAAAAACAATCAGTCACAATTCTGCACTGTCATTTAATTCATCCTTCATAAACTGAACATATTTTTATACGTGTAGTTAATTGTGCAAGCTGTCGGCATTTAGAATTTAGACTCATTCCTTGTCGCCTTGTTTTATTTAAAATTCCTTTTGGCGGCGTGAAAGTATAATTATTTCTTGATTAACCATACATCATACTAACTGTTAATGTCTTATAAGTAGCATGATCACATACATAGTGTGATTCGCATTTTGAATCTTAAATATTTCATTGTTTGTCGGCTTGGAATGATTTTTATTTTTAAACAAGCAGCGACAAATAAAAATGGATCTTCTGTGTGGCATTTATTATTCTGAAATTAAAGGAACTTGCCTTTTATTATTATTTTTATTTATTTTTATTGTTATTGGCTTTTAGAATATAAATTTACTTTTGGATTTTAATTCTAATATTATAGGTGTATTTTATGTTTCTGATACTAAAAAACATCCGTAAGGAGTAAATTATTAAATCGACGTAACTTATTTATAAACATGTTCGCCCTCTCTGCAAAGCTGGACATTAAAAGTTCAGGGGACGCTAAAGCTTGCGCATCGTCCTACGTGGAATATTCAAATACGTGTACAATTGTCAGTTTTGATTTTTTGGTCCGGTTTCGATTGTTTTTGCAGCTGGTGGACGAGGACTTGGTTCGTCGTCGTCCCGTTTCCCGTTCATTTGTTACGTTGGACACGTAAGTTAAATTATGAATTCAGTGTTTTTTTATTGACCGTCACGAATTTTGATACAAATTGGTACATTGATACTATTTAAGGAAGAGTTAAGGGTTTGAAAGAATTTTTTAGCACACTTATAGTTTCTTAGATATGAAAGGTCAAAGGTCATATATACGTTTAATTCCTATGACGAAGGGTGATACGAAATTAAGGTAGATTCTAGAGTAAGGTTAATTCTTTCAGGTCATTTTAATCCAATCCTCAAATAGTGTCACTGTACCAATTTTTATCAAAATACGTGACGGGTTAAGACAGACACAGCGCTTGCTTGTCAATAATAAAATCATTATAGTTAGAATACCACGATTATGTGTTATTGAATAGTCCAGTAATTAATAAGGGTTAATCTTACTAAATGCAATTTCAAAAACAATTAATTGGAATGAATTTTTCGTCACAGTTGAGTTGTCCCGGAGAGTTTCTTCAGTATGGCAGTAACATTTTGGAATCTTATTGAAGCAACTTTGTTGTGTCTGAACGCTGTCTGTGTTCTAAATGAAGAACGATTTTTATCCAAATGTAAGTTTACATTTTGTCGATCTTATTACTTCAATCCTGTGTACAAAACTATAATTTTTACGTAATATTTTTGATTGAATATTAATTGGTCGTAAAGAAAACCTTGTGGCTATTATTGACAAAGAAATTACATTTATTTATACCGAGTTTCAATCTAAAAATGTACTTTGTGAGCGTTTGTAAGTGTAATTTCTCAAATCTTTTTAGTTGGATTTGGATTACGCAATCCACACCAAATTGAAGGTTTCGGCGAGCCACAGCATGGGTCTAACTTTAAAGTTCAAGCTCTTCATATTGTCCGGTCCATTCGAACAGTTGTAAAAAGTAAGAATTCAGTCTAGACGTGTCGTGTCTTACAATTAGTATGTATGTTATGATTGCAGTATTTTCACGTTTTTTTGCAGTTCCTCTAATATTTTTCAACATTCTGGTGATCGCGTACAAGCTGATTGCTGGATAAGGACAAGGCGTTCCTGAAATTCCAATTTCTGCCTAAAAATTACGTTGTATAAAACAATTCATCTGAAACTCAATGTTTTCGAGATTTACTTATTAAAGTTTGTTAATACATTGTGAACCGACAGCTTTCATTATGTCTGCCAACATTTTAATGCAATTGGCAATCTACATCACAAAATGTATTTCTTACACTGGCTTATTTTTTATCTCACAAAATTAATTCCCAGTAAGTATAACTGTAACCCTTAAACCAGTTCCTTCCCTAATCTAATAAAATTATAACATTGTTTAAACATTAATAATATTAAACATTGCCCTACCAAGGGCTTCTAATGGGGGCAATTGGTTTGTCCCGCAGACGATTCCGTCCCGTCCGGAAATCCTCGGGACAAAAATGTGCGTCCCCACTCCGTCCCGAAATAACACGGGGACAAAAATTTTGTCCCGAAACTGTCCCGATCCCGTTCCGAAAACCTCGGCACGTCCCGTCCCGATCATAATCCTATCTTAAAAGAAATGCTCCAAATTCCACTGTTTCTATAAAAAAACCTCCAATAATAGCGAAAGTTTACTCTAAGAAGTATTGACATAGAATAACAAATTTTTTACAGAAAAATCCCCATACATATTCATTTTTTCAGCGATTGTACTCTGTACAGGAATTTTTTCATGTCCCGATCTATTATTCCGTCCCGTCCCGAAATCCGCGGGGCAAAAATGTGCGTCCCCACACCGTCCCCAAATAACATGGGGACAAAAATTTTGTTCTGAAACTGTCCTGGTCCCGTCCCGAACAGAAGCCCTAGTTCTACCCTTGCATAAATAATTAAGTACTTACTTACTGTGAACACCGGCTACTCACTCTATCTGTATATAAAATATAAGCCATAACATGGTCACATTTCATGAGAGTAAGTAGTATAATTTATGTCAAACTACAACAACACATTAACTACCTATATAATATTTACTACTCTATTTGACAAAATTTTCCCTGGGCAAGTGACCACCTTCTGTTATTCTTAAAATATTTCCCAAATATTCATTAATTGTTGGCTACTACTTACCTCCATTTTCCTCTTACAATTTACAGTTTCCATACAAGAGCACAAATATACCCTTCCATTTAAACGCTCATATTAATTGGCTATTTTTGAGTTCCAGTTCCTCAAAAGCCCCCTACCTCTGAGGCTCAGTAAAAATTTACCAAATCAACGCATTTCTATTTATTATTTACGGGACAGGAATTTATGGTACCATAAGCTGAAAATGTCAGACAGGGGTAAAGAATTAATTTATATTGTTTAAAGAATTTTTCCTTTCATTATTGCCTTAATTATTTGGTTCTCCAGGGCTCAATTTTTAACTTGGAAAGACGATGCTGGACTCAAATGAACCTTCCTTAAATTCTCCACAAACGAACCTATCACCTATCCAAAATATATATTTCCATGACAAAATATCAACTTCAGAAACTGTCCTATCCGCATATTTGCTCCCGACGTTAAATCCCCCCAACCTTGCTCTCTGCTCTTATATATCACCATGACCACAATTCATAACGCCGAGACATGTGTGATAGCTTTCTGAACAGTCAATACAATTCCCAGTAAATGCATGTCAAAAAATGCTTTCAACAAAATTATATGCACTTAAATAAACAGCTCCTGAACCCGAATTCCGTGAATATCTCCGACTTTGATTCACATTCAAAACTCCTCCGACCTCAAAAATTGACCAAATCAAGGAAACAAATTCCAGACAATCCGGAAGAGAAGCTAAAGCCTGACGGAATCAAATCTCTCATGTGTTACTCCCTTTATTATGTGGTTTATAACGTTATAAGAGATCTATAATCTATCTATAAAATATACGAGTCCGTCCATACGTTTAAAATCCATCCGTTTTTAAGATCATGGATACAGTCAACCATATAATTATTAAAAATTGCCCACAAATTCCCAACTTTGACAATCAGTGATTAGACATTATTTTTTTCAATTAAGTAATTAATTTTAATTGAAGTAGTTACATAAAACTCCATGGTTCATGCTTTCGAAATAAATAAATTGATGCTCACACATGATATCATTCAATGTTCTCAAGTCTCGGAAGCTCAAATGCACACGAGTGGTTGGTGTTTGGGGTAAGTTAAAACACCATAGGGTTTAAATGACAGCGCTTAAAACTCACAAGCTTAATAGTACAGCGTCGTCAGCATTTGGTTTTCCAACAACAGTCAGATCAAGAGACTGCTATATGTTCCAGACCAGAGTCTATACTCTATATATAAAAATGCATACTTAATTTTAGTGGTATGTGTAGTAGTGTACTATGTGTGTGTCGTCGTCGTGTGTGTGTGTGTGTGTGTGTGTGTGTGAAGTTGTAGTACCTTCATTGCTTCATTCAGTACAAAAAAACATTGCACCTTCCATTCCAGGTTTAATAGTGTACGCGTACATACATACACGCTTTAGCACAAACTGAATTTTGGTTGGCGGCTGAAGTATATATAGTCAACTATAGAGTCAACGGAGTAATGTTAGGGAAATCCCGAGCAGCTCACAGGGCGGACTGACAAAAACATCAGTCCGGACGGATTGGGAGTGGGATTGGGATTGACTATTTGAATGTACAGAGGGATTGAGACGGAGTGGGATTGACGCAAATATGTGGAAAACTGAGTGGGATTGATGATCAGAAATTATACCACATTAATTTAACTAATTTAGTTAATTAAATTAAATTAAAGTAATTAGAGGCGCTTTTTAAAATTGGCGCGGTATATACGCATGCGCGCGCAGCGCGTGAGATTGAGTGGGATTGACTATCAGGAGTGTGTGTGTGCATCAGAGGGATTGGGAGTTTTCTCTATGGTACATAGAGTGATTGGGACGGAGTGTGTAATGAGGTATCGAGATTGAATAGGGATTGGGATTGTAAGAAGAGGGATTTCCCTAACATTACAACGGAGTCGAGTGTCGAGTCAAGTCCATTGCATTTGCATTGCTCATTCTCATTGCCATTGCTGCAGGTTACATCCTCGAGTATACATACAGTATAGACGTAGTAGTACACCAATCAGAACGTCGTATACACAGGACGGATGTGCTTGCTTGTGCGATACAGACAACACATTACATTACAGTACATACGAGCTTATGCACAGCCAATCCATTTGTCATTGCTCATTCGTTTTCTCCGGCATTTATTTTAGCTGCAGCGGTCCGCACGCACTGTGTGCATATAGACATTTAGTGCATTGACGCTTTAATTGACTCAAACACAAATAGCGGACAGGTTAGAGAAAAATTGGAATTAATCAAGAAATAAGTATTTACTGACTACATCCACCTCTCAAAAATTCTGCTCATTCATATCGTTCAAGTCCTCAACAGTGGAAGTGGGAAGTTGGACTGAAACTTTATCTTGTTTTCAAGTAAGCACTATATTTTCATTACTAGCGTAAGATTTATTCATTCCTTGAGAAATTCAATGTATCAGTTAGTATTGTGCCTCAAGTGTCTCAGAGTGGGAACGGTTCATGAGAAAACTGTAAACAGAGCCACCATTCCATTGTCAATTGATAATTGTTGTGTAATTAGCTAAAAAAAAGTAGTGGTGCTCGGTCATTGATTGTTGATGGTTTAATTGTTTTGTTTGATTGTTGACTGTAGATTTTGTTGAGATTAGACTGGTGACTGACATGGATCGTGGTAGAAGAGTTTCACGCTCAAGGAGTCGTTCCAGGGATAGATCCCGATCGAGGTAAACACAAAATCTATTGAGACGCAGGGAGTTGACTGAGGGTGGTAAATGCGTTTTTGCTATATTTGGAGTACAAGTAAGTCGGAAGGGAAGTAGTATTAAGTTGATACATTTTGGTTTATTTTTAGGGGACGAGATCGTTCCCGCGATCGCCCATCCGGGGCACGGCTGGCTGACAAACGTGTTTACATTTCCAATATACCGTATGATTCACGTTGGCAAGACATCAAAGATCTTTTTCGCAAAGAAGGTGATTTTTTGAAGGGTTTATCTGAGAGAGGAATTTCATTTCCTGGATGAAATCTGTACACTCATGTAATTTAAGTCGGGGGGGAATGTATTTTAATTTTAACTGTGTTTGTTTTGGATGTATTGCAGTGGGGGAAGTTGCATTTGTGGAGTTATTCAATGACGAAAGTGACAAGCCCCGGGGATGTGGTATTATCGAATTTGAAAATGGAGGTTCTGCCAAGAAAGCCATTGAGAAGATGCACCGATTTGAGCTTGGAGGGCGTAAAATTGTGGTGAAGGAGGTAAACTGGAGTTGATCGTAGTCATTGGTTTAAGTTGTGTTGGGTTGCGAATGCATGTTGTAATTATCAACTACTTCAAAGCATACGCTCTGGTCTTTCCTGCAGGATTATGATGTGGAGAGGGACAAGTTTGGCCGAATTGTGACGGGCAGTAACAAAACTGGAAATCAAGGAAGAGATAGGGAAAGATCAAGGGAACGAGATCGTGATCGTGGGGACTGGGATAACCGACGAAATGATCATTCACCGCCACCTGGTTCCAATTCCAGTAATAGCAAATTCGGTAACACTTATGGTCTCAGCCAGCAGTTCCTCGACTCTTTGGGGATTGATGGAAATCTAATTCCGAAAGTCTTCGTGAGCAATGTGAGTTTTGGACCACCAGGCATATTTCCAGGGTTTGAATCGTATTAGTAATGTTGGTGGTGACTTACCTTATTCAACGAATTATGTGTTGACAGTTGGACTTCCGTGTGGATGACAAAAAGCTGAAAGAAGTATTTAGACTAGCTGGGCGAGTCTTGTTTATTGAAGTAAATAAAGATAAGGATGGCAAGAGCCGTGGACACGGAACCATTGAATTTGAGCATCCCGTGGAAGCTGTGCAGGCTATATGTAAGAATTGTGCTGTCATTTCATTTTGTATTGCTGTCGATACTGGGAAGGTGGTCACAGAGATTATTTGTAATTACATATTTACATGCATTTCGATGCCAATTGTAGCAATGTTCAACAACCAGCAACTTTACGAAAGACGGATGCACGTCAAAATGGACCGCTTATCTGATCCAGTTGCAGATTTGGCCAAAAATCGTTTGCCCGACGGGCTACGAACTATAGGAATGGGATTGGGCGTTAATGGTCAACCCCTTGTTGATGTGGCGAGTATGTAGTACATGTATTTATTCAAATTTGTAAATCTTAGTCCACGGTAGTGTTGGTCAATGTAAAGTAATTATGTCACCCGAATGTTGTGTATTGTATTTGCAGGAAATCTTCCATCCTCCAATAACTCCAACAATGGAAATGCTGCGTTAATCAGTGGTGTTGGTGCAGCCCTTACAAATGCTGCTACTTTAGCTGCTAATCCACTTGCTGTTAATGCAATGAACTTGGGAAATCTAGGCATGAATCAGTTGACATCAGTCCTGAATTCGCAGGGAATTGATTTAGGGGTTGGAATTCCGAATGCATCATCCTTAGCGGCTCAAGCAGCGGCTGCTAACATTTTTAATGCTGCTGGAATGGGGCAAGTCGGTGGGATGAATCCTGGAGCTAACCAGTTTTCGGGAGGGCAGGGAGGTTTGTCTATGAATTCTCTTGGAGTTGGTGTAGGCAATCCTGGCGGAGTTGGATTGAACACGAATGCTGTAAATGCGCTCATGGGTAACTCAAATGCGGGAAGTGGGGGAGTTAATCCTGGAAATCCACAACAATCGCCGTTTCAAAAGTACGAGAAAACCTTGAGATCTCTGTTTGATACGAATTCCATATCTCATGGTCAATCCAAAACTGATACTGATCTAGCTAAACGTGACAGGGTTTCCGTAGATTCTGTAGAAAGAAATTATGACAATTTTCTAAATCAAGCCAGCAAAAGCATGAATGATGTCAGTATGAATAACTTATTCACCAACTATCGAGACATGTGCTAAATATTCACGATTCCTAACTGTAAAGTATTTACTACTGGTTGTGTAATCTTACCCTCATAATTTTAACTTCTACATTTTGTAATGGTCCATTGCTTTCTTTTCTCGGACAAACATATTCCTGATGTTCTTCTTTCGTAGTATTTCTTGCTGATTATACGATCGTTGTTGTAATGAATACTGCTTTCAGTGCACTCTGCACAAATAGCTCGAGCACATTTGTTAATTTATTTTCTTAATCTGTTGTATGCTTTCCTACCTGTAGTTTTGAATCACTAATAAAACTTCCTAACGGTTTTGGGTGATTTTATGTATTCAGAGGTTTGTTTGGATGATTGCTCTTTATTTATGTTTCTTGCTTTCAGTGTGGTAAATACTAAAGTAGACGTTTTTCCAGTTTGCAGTTGGTTGCGTTGCTTTTAATCACGTGAATTTTCCGTTACTGGACGTCGTACCACAGGTTTTCGTTATTTCATGGTGAAAATTGAAATATGAACTCTATTAGTAATTTTTGAGTACTTACATTACCATTGTTTCATTATTCTATAGCGAGTATTCAAACCAAAGCTGCCACTCCGTGTGCGAGTGAATCTGCATTTTAATTTTGTGAACACGAATTTGTTTAGATGCTTAGGTAGCAATTCAGGGAAATTAGACATTAAATATCTGAAATGTTTGTTGACTCCTTCGAATTATCGAGCTCATTGGTTCGGATCGTTTATAATGTGCTCATTCTTATAATTTAGTCCTAATTCCGGAAACCAAGGTGGCCCAGGGAATGCGAACTTCCGTGACATGGACTATGGATATTCCACATCAGTTTTTAATAATCCTGGTGGTAACTTTGGAAACAACGCTTTTCAGCAAGATGTGAAGCCAACTCAGTTTGGAAATGGAGTTAGCGGCGGTAATGCTGGAGGAGGGCGTACAAATGTCAGCAATACCGTGATTGTTAATAATGTAATTGACATTTTATATATGGTGTGCTGATTGATCCTGACATGATATATTGTGAGACAGTTGATAATGTTTGGTTTCATTTTAGCTCCCTGCTTCCTGTACTTGGCAGACATTGAAAACCAAATTCCGAGAATGTGGCGAAGTTGTTTTTGCTGAGAAGCGCGACTCGAACACTGGGATTGTCAGGTTTGCAACGGAGCGAGATGCAGAGCGTGCTGTCAGTAAGTTCTAAACTTTTAAAATTACATTTACAACATTGACTATCTTTAATATCGTGCAATCCTCGAATTTACCCAAACGTCGTTTAGTTGTAAAGTGATATGATGGGAGCACATATTTGTATGTAAACAACTTTGTTTTTAGAAATGTTTGACCAGTCACGCGTGGATGGAAGACTAGTAGAAGTTCGTTGTATTTAAATCCCCAACTTGTTCATCAAAAGTTATTCTGAAGTTTATCTAAATAAGGTGAGTAGTACATTTAAACTTATCTCTGTTAGGATTATTTACTTTTGGAGTTTGGGTGTAGAGGTTGAGACTTGAGAGACTTTCGAAATGCTGGAGCAGTTCATTTTCTGGGAAAAGGTAAAGGCTGATGATGATAGGTTCGAGGTGGAATATTTGGGATGTGAAGGAGGTTTCTGCGGGATTATGTGGTAGTTACCTCTGAGGAGGTGTTTCTACGGTTTCAATTGTCGGCTGTTCGTTGATGGTGTTTTTACTTATTGCTCTCTACTACAGGGGATCATCTCGTTGGTTCAAGTAAATGACAAGATGTGTTTCGTCGACGTCCTTCCATATGTGTCCTTTAGCACGTACCTAGGTACGATAGCTCTTTATCATGATTCTTTATGAGGGGTTCGGTTTTCGAAACGGGAACTTTTGATTTTTTTGATTCTAGAATTTTTACAGTTATCATTTATTATACAGTAGCTAGGCTACAGTTGTAAGTTATGTTGGAGTTGTAGGTTGAGGATTTATATGGAGTATTGTTGAACTTACCTGAGGTCAAAAAAGTTGTGTACTTATGCTACATATGCTATGAATGTGGGGAACTTTTGCAGATTGTTTTATTATTTTGTGTCCTCAACATACTAATTATTAGCTGTCCTTTTTAAATTATCGTTAAGAGGAAATCTACAGTTAGTCTGTCTGTTGTATTGACTTCGATTTAGTATAGAGAATATGAGGTTCTTACAGTTAGTAGCCTATGGTGTTTTTAGCTTTTGAGGTGGATTTGATTTCCTTGTGGAGGAAAATTCGATCATGATGATAAAGCGTGTCTATTTGTAAAATAAATGATTGTCCTACAAGAACCAAATAAAACTGATGTTTTTCGTCTTTTATGCGTCGGGTGTGTAGACATTATTATTCCTGTAGTATATTTCTGCCAACTATCTCTCTGTCTCTATAACAGCATTCTGGACGGGCTTCAGATTTCGTCAAAGGAATAAATTGTTAGGATTCTTTCTTGTTAGGTACATTTGTAATGCACATTGACTGTTGATTTTGGGTTGTCTTGAATGCCCGTTGCATTTGATGATTTCAACATCGGTTTGTTAACTACTAGTACTTCAGCAAGGGTCTGTGACTCCTTTTCTCTGTGTAACCAAGTTCCTTGCGTATTTCCTCCATCGATCTCTCAAAAGACAGGTCGGACGAAGATTTGTGATATATCTAAATTAACTTGAGGGTTTTCATCCATTCAATCTACAACATAATCAAAGTTCATCTTCATGACGTCGCTTGCGGTTTACTAGTGACTTGGCTTTATGATTGGAAATCCATCGGCTCAGAAAGTTATCTGGGGTAAGTACTATTTTTTGTTTTAATGGTCATGTGTCACGGTTTCGTCCGAACTTACAGTATATATATTTATGTTTGCTGATGTTGCCCTATGAATCATTTTCAAAGGAAGTGGTTGTAAATGGAATTCGAAAATATTTATGAAACTGGTATATACTTCACTACTACCATAGAAGGCTGATTTATTACCACCTGCTTTCTCCATTGGGATTCGCATGAAAACAGACTCAGATTGATTTTATAGGACTTTATTTGCAACGACGTTTCCATGTGTTCATAATGTTCAAATGCCAAATTGTAAGTATAGAGTGGTGAAGGATTTTAGGAACGGAAAGACTAGGTATAAGGGTTCCGGTTAGACGGTCTAATTGAGTAAAGCTGAAAGCTACAAAACGACAATAAAAATAAAAATATTTAATAGGATTAATCTAGAATGGGAGGGAATCATAATTTTTTGGCTGCATTCGGTTTCCTATTATATTTTTTCATCAAGGTTATGTTCCCTACTCCTTGGAGATTACATAGTGCCGATGTCATTGATTGTGAATGTTATTGTCATTTGCTCGATTGCTTTAGACCTTCTCGTCAACAATAATTGCTGTAAACAATAAGTGCTTGATATTATTTCTCCGCAATTTATTTCGGCTCGTCACCAAAGCGTTTATTAAGAGATTACATTTCTTGTTAATAATAATAACACACGGATTCGTTCAGAACTTCCCCAAAAGTTTATCAACAATTTATTAAACAAATTACCTTTAAATATCATTATTATGTTATACTACTCCAACCCAAACCTTTCGTGTTTAGTTAAGTAAGTAAGCAAGAAACTGTTGATTCGCAGTTCTCCCAGCTCATTTTGGGGTCGACAGGTTATCTATACAAGTCTTGTTCGTATCAGCGGAGAGATAAGTGGTTACTTGTAGGCAGAAATAGTTAAGTTTTGGGATCTAAAAAATCGACAAGTTGTTGTTTTGCTCTCTGCAGCAGTAGTAATGCTTAAATAGGAATAAGTGTCCAGCTGGGGTCAACGCAGCGAAGCTATACAGTAGCAACTAGCAACCCTCATGCAGCGATGCTGACCTTACGTCTTAGGGACAGGATAGTTCGAAAAATACTTGATTTTAAACTTTGTGTTAATGTTTTTGACATGTGTAGCCCGGGCAGATTTAATTTGGGGAAAAATCCGTTACTGCGGTTTTTGAGAAAAATACCTTTTATGTATTTTGAGAAAAATTGGAAAAGTTTTTGGGTAAAACCACAATGCCTGCTGCATGTCACCCAGCTACGCTGCCAGGCTACCCTTCCCCTTGCATCCCAATTTGGGGCGTGATATATGTACATATTTTATTACTGCTGTTTCTGTGGCCTGTGACATATTTACCTAGTTTGTTGCGGCTACGTGAGCTAAGGTTGGTCAATGCAATGGGGAGATTGACTCTGAAACAAATCTTTACCAAATCCGTACCAGACCAGTAGCAGTGCTTCAGTGTCATTCATAAAGCGGATTGTCAAAATGAGGGTAGTTTTTGTATTAGGTGTTATTATCAAGGAATATTATTCGGTTGCTAGTTGCTATGAAGAAATCATAGTGTCTAGAAAAATATTGAATAGATTGACTGCTAAAATAGGGAGAAGAACCTCTGATCCAAGTATAATACATGGTTGCCCAGTGATCCTTTTACGTGACAAAAAAGTCATTTCACTTTCACCATTACATTTAGTTTTTATGCCTACATTTGATAATTATTCAAGTTAATTTACAGCAAATTCAGTTTGTTCAAAAATATTATGGATGGGGCTATATGGTTCCTGATCAATTTGACTACTATGGGCACTAAATTGACTGGTTGAAGGAGCTGACAATTTTTTAGTCTACTTTGTTTCCTGGTATGTGTTCTGGCGAACAGCGTATACAGATAAGCTTGTTCAACGCGGGAGAATCGGAAGGAAGATTTGTACACTGTACACTCCAAGGATGATGAATTCGAGTTGTTGTGGGGATCAATTTTGGCAATTATAGAATCTGACTTGCTGTAAAAACGCTGCTTTTGACTCGGATTTATTATCCTAATGTTATGCCTGTAATAGCAGCAAGATCATCATATCTGTGGAGATAACGAACAAGTTCATAGACGGTTGATGCCTGATAGTTCAGAAATAAGTTGATTGGATTCAGCTCACTCCCAATCAGTCTGGTTGAGTGCTTCAGGGGAGGACTGGAGGATACTAAAAGAAGAGGATTTTTTTTGAGTGAAGTATACTCAAGTTTTTTCAGTTTGAAAAAATTCCGGGATTTCTTTGAAAGGATTTGGATGGGATTGGAAATACTTCTTGTTGAAAGGCGGACTCTATGTACATAATGTGATTAAACTGAACGACACATATAGAGGCATTATAGTGAATGTAATTCGAGTTTGATCTGAATGATTGTGCGCACTGTTGTCTGCCATTGCCCCGTTGAAGTACTTATTACTATTGTTCCTGTACTACTGTAAATGATAACGTGAGGTAATATTGTAAGAATATTACAATAGTACAGTAATGACAACGGAAATGTGTTTCCAGGACATAGAAAAATTCTGCAAGTCTATGCCCAAATTGGTAAGGGACTGCGCTTTTGAGTTGACATTTTTTCTTGTCACACATGTAGAAACACATTACGTGGAATGTTGACAATAAACAGCTGATCATGTTCCAGAAAAAAAAACTTTTTGCAATAATAATAGAAAGTACATTGACATTTGTGTAGGAGCTGCACGCGCATTTGAACGGCTGTATCAGTAATGGCATTCTAGAGAGGGTACCAGTCTTTGACCGTTCGGGAAAGAATGCTGAGGATAATTGGATAAGTCACGAGAATGCTGTTGTACAAGAAAAGAAAACTTTGGATTTAGCGGAGTATGTGCAATGTTTTTATTCTCTAATTTAACATGTCTCAAGAATTTTTTAGGCTTACTTTTACCATGTGAGATTAAGATGTGTGTTTTAGAACTGTAAGGCGGGTAGTTGTGTAAACTCGGTGTAGTTTGTCGGAGTTCATTATTATATGTGGATGCATATGTGCCTTATTTTTGACAAAGCAGATGTTTCCGGACCTTTGCCAAGATCCACGAGGTTATAAGAACTCCGGAGATTCTTCACTGGGTAACGACACAAGTTATTGAGGAATTTTGGTCGGATAATGTGATTTATTTGGAACTACGAACTACACCGAAGAAGATTCATAATATCCCTAGCAAAGATGTTTACATGGAAAAAGTGGTGGATGCAATTATGTAAGTTAGAAGGATAAACTATTTGTTGTAATCATAATTTTGGTAGCTTCTTTAAGTCAGGATGGGGAGTAGTTTGTATTTGTATTTATTTATTAAAGGTCTTGTAGGCTTTCGCCCATGACTTATATGGGGAGTAGTTGGATCCAGGATTTACGGATCGCATGAGTAAATGATGTTTACAATATTGTCTGAGAAGCATAACAGTAATAATATTTTTTTCTTGTAGTGAATGTCAGAAGAAGTTCCCAATTGTGGTCAAGTTGCTGGTTTCAATTGACCGGAAACTAAGTGTTTTGGAAGGGGAGGAAAATGCTACCCTGGCGATAAAATGGTCGAAAAAATTCCCTAATATTGTAGTGGGCATGGATTTGAGTGGAGACCCATCAAAAGGGGTCTTTGAATCTTTCGTCCCGTCTCTGCTGAGAGCAAGGGATAGTGGACTTAAATTAACTTTACATTTGCCGGAGGTAAATATTTGCTTAATGTGGACCTTAAATTTTAGGTGTAATATTCATGTGGTATGCAATAGCTGTTTCGATTTGTGTAGACGTTTTTCCAATTTGAATCAATGTATGTTGGTTATAATAAAATTAGTGTTTGGGCAATTATGAAGATGGTTTTATGTAATTTAGCATTTTACTAATTTATTTGGGATATGGCGTTTATTTCAAGGTTGCCAATGCCTTAGAAGCAGAACAGATGCTGGATTTTCGACCTCATCGTGTAGGCCACGCTGTTAATATTCACCCAGACTTAGGAGGGACACAGAAGCTTTGGGAAATCTTGCTGACATCACGAATCCCTGTGGGTACGTTAAAACTCTAAGTACTTGAGTTGAGTTCGTAGTTGCTTCCAGTTCGCTGTAGTTACCGTGTCTATAAGGATGCACGACTGTAACTAATGATTTATCTTTGTCAACATGCAGAAGTTTGTCTGTCGTCAAACGTGCTTTCCAAATGTGTCAGCTCCATCGACGAACACCATATTAAATATATGCAAGACAGCGGGATTCCATTCGTTATATGCGTAAGTGATATGCTTCGTAATACATTTGTATTTTAACAATAATTTGCTGGCATAAGTAGGAATTTGAAGCTAATAGTCTCGGTGGGCGGCTAAAGGCTAAATTGCAGCAAATTATATTTTTAGTTCATGTTTTCATGTTACTCAGTTGATTTTCACACAGGACCGATATTTTACAAGATATAAGATCTAACCCAATGAAATTGTCTTCTCAAACAGACGGATGATAGTGGCGTCTTTTGCACTACACTGACTAATGAATATCAGCTTGCAGCTAACACACTACTTTTGTCTCAAGATGAACTTAAGGTGCTCACTTTAAAAAGCATCGATTACTCATTTGGAAGTCCAGAAGATAAAGATATGTTGACAGCCATGGTTCGTGGCTGGTGGGAAAATCGTAACCAGGAGGAGTTGCTGTAGTGTGGGAGTAATTTACAGTATTTGTAGAATCTGCCAATACAAGAACCTACGTTATCACCGATCCAGAAGCGTACTTAACACAATTTCTGAATATGTCGCTAAACTGGGAAAATACGTTATTGTTATATTGTGTGCATGATGTTGTAACAAACTACATCCGGGTTCAGGTATGATTTTAATTTATGATAATGTATTGTATCCATGAATAAAATAGTTTTTCAAGTATGTTTACTTTATTTCCTCCTTTCACGTTTAACATTTTCGACTCTAAATCGCAAGGTAATAGTTCTCCACTCTTAAACGCTACGTCTAAATGATTTAATTGCAAAATTATTCTCACATAACATCTAACATCATGCCACCTCTTGAGGTTAGCATGTTTAATTCTGAATTTAAATCATTTTTAGAATGGTGATATTCTCTGAATTTACCACAGATTTCAAGTAGCGAAGTTAGACATTCCACCAAAAACTGATTTGCTATGTTCATAAGCGCAGATTGCAACAAGTAATTAAAACTACTTCACAATCTTCGTTTTCATGAATGCCAGGTAGCTGTTCATATCACAATTAAATTATGCTTGCTCGCAGGTAGGGGCAACAAAACATTTACCTTAGATTGTTACATACTTGTAGTTACATTCAAAAACAGGAGAAGTGTCGAACCGGATCGAGCACAGTAAGCATAAATTCTTTACACGAAAAGTAATAAAAATGAAGACAGCGACATTCTTTTTCATTGCAGAAAGTCGCCACATATCTAAAATGAGTACTAAAAATTAAACGACGATTAGAATTAAGTCGCAGAATTTCAGTTAATAATATGCAGACTTAAAACACAATACATGTGCAGTAGTTTCTGAAACTTTGGACAAATCTATACACGAACAGCCTATACTAATAATTACATAAAATTTAATCTAATTCACAAGAACAACAGAAACGAAGACATCAACTTGGTTTTCAATACACCAGTATATGCACATTGTGTAGTAATAAATAAATTACAGTAAAGAAGCTCCCATATGAAAACAGCATAAGCAGGTCAGAAGCATAAACTTGTGCGACAGTTAATCATATTATGAACTACTAGTTAAAAGAACTTTAGAAATACTAAAACGAATAGAACATGAAACTCTATTTACAGGATTGTGAAGTTAGAAGAAGGAAGAAAAGCCCGCAATTGTAATAAGGTGTATCACGACTGGACAACATTTCAAAATTTATCAGTTGAACTTACACTACAAACCTTGAATCAAAAATCATAAAAACGTGATTATGTAATTACCTCTATATTTATATTTATGTACGGAATAATTCGATTAGAATAAAATTATCAGTCAGCAAGGTAAACTTAAATTATTTGAACTATTCTCCTTATCTCAATTTTCTCGGTTAGCTTCAACGTTGAAATTAGTTTTCAAAAAACAATCTAAAACTGGCTCGACTCAACATTAGTTATTAGTACGCAAACAAAGTAATTACATATCTCACGGCAATATCACGAAATAGACCGGTCACAATGATTACTACCATTAATGCAAGATTATTCATTAGCTGAGAAGATTTGCATTACACATCGCAGTGAAAAGTGCAGTAACCTACAGGGATTAGCTTTTAAACTTTACAATTCCGGTAATTGCCACAAATCATGTCATCATCAGTGTAATGGACATATGACACCTACGCAAAGTGGAACCCCTTGATTTAAGATTGTTTGGGTTGGTTGGTGCTGGTTGTAGCTTATTGATAGTTTATTATCAATAACAACGTATCCAGTCTAAAGCTTGCTAGTCAGATAAGAAACAGTCAGTCCCATAACATAATTTTGTGCGAATTGAAGACGCAATTATTCAAACTCACAATAATAATTGGGACCTGTGAAATTAAATAACAAAACTGGATTGTCCGTTAGATATCGTTATCACCACTTTGCTGACGTCAGTATGTGATTTAAACCATACATAATCAAATCTTAACTGTCAACTGCAATTAAGGTTTGCATTCTGTTGGATATGGCAAGAAAACTATCGTATTCCAACGATTATTTAAGGTATTCAGAATAAAAAAAAACCTAATTAAAATGCTGACTGATACAAACAATACGGGATATATCAGTTTTACACACGATTCTGTGCATGACTTAGAACACTGATGATTATTCGATAAAACTAGTACGTGGCACAGTAGTACGGTTAAACTGCATCAGTGTCATTCTCTACACGAAGTTTAGCACTCTAATACTATACGTATATTTCGTTTCTTTAGTCGTACATTATTTCTTTTAACTTTACGTAACGTTATCTGCGAAATAAATCCACACAAATATATCGACGGCCTTGCTTTCTTACGAATTTAAAAATTCCCTTGGCCTGTTCATACATCTGGTAAATAATTATTGTAGCGAGTGCCTGAAAGTCACTGCCTACACAGTGAAAAATAAGTTCAAAAGTTGAACGAAAATCTTTAAAAAAACAGACGCATTTTTAGATTATATTAGGCACAACCTAAGTAATAATAACGGTAAAAGAGATTCTCCAAATATGATAACTGGCTAAATTACTATATCTTGGCTACAGTTTATAGTTTTCTAGAGCTTTTGGAGCAGGCAAAAAAATCAAGGGAAGAATAAGACAGGGATTATAGCCAAGAACTTATAAATCTAAAAGCGTCAGCAAAAGCGATCACTAAAGCTGCGCGAACATTACAAGAATAAAATTAAGGTGGGATACAGTAGTTACTTTCTATTTCCTTCCCGCACAACTAAGAACCCGTCGATTAGGTAATGCATAAAATCATTGACACTAGCACTATGCATCCATCGGTTGGATACCAGTAGATTAATCATGACATAATATTCGTAGTAAGCATATATATTCACTTCTAAAACAAAGTCAGTGACGTTCAATGAAGGTTTCGAGAGTAACAGGTACGATTCCTTTGTAGGGAACACTAGATTGTGAAACTACGCGAGCAGAAAGGCATTTTAATGTCAGGTAGAGCATTGGATCCACTATAGATGACAGAGGTACACTCGATATATCAGCGAATGTCCGATTATTATTATTAGTTTCGTCAAAGTGAGCACCATTCTTAAGGAGTGACAGCACCAAATCTGGCGAGCACGATGACTTTGACTCTCCAGCCGTATGAAGAGAAGTATTTCCATCTTCATCGCGGGAATTCACATCCGCTCCTACTTCAATGAGGAAGTCCACCGTCTAAACCGAAATATTAAATATAAAAGCTAGGTTAATTAACAATTCCAAATTCGTTACGCCCACGTCTTTCTAAAAATAAAAAATAAAAATCATATATAAGCTGAATAAAATGTAAGCTGGTTACACAAATATGACCTTAGCAGATGGGAAAATTTTCATCGCAAACCGACCGACGCTTGAATTGTGTGAAGAAGCAATGTGAAGCAAGCTCCAACCACAATTACCCGTTGGCTGTGCTTTCACCAGGTCGTAGGCAGTCTGTTAAAAAATGAAACATCATGTTCATGGAATTCTTTGATTCGAATTACTTATGACTTTATTGCCTATGATTTATTACTTCCGTAATAAAAATACTATCACAAATATTCAGTTTCTGTAATGATATACATATACTCAGGATAACATTACAAGCACAATGTCTCTCATGTTTTCTTCCTCTCTAAACATCGACTTTCTCAAAGGACAAACACCCGTACGCAAACTAACTATAACGACTGAAAGTGCATCCGAGCACTTGCAAGCGTTTTTAGTGCAGACAGTAGTGGAAGCCAAACAAAACTCAGACTGAGGTAGATCGTACCTTTCGAAATTTGTAGTCCTCTTCGGGAGATTTCTGAACATGAAGCAGCACAGTCAGTATCTGCAACGTTATGACTAAGAGTCGGTGAAAAGATGTTATGTCCCGATGTTTTTCACCCATTCGATCCATCAGAGTTTGCGATGTCTCAACCTAAACATAAACAGAGTAAGTAAGCATCAGTTGAATGCACGCGAACGCCGTCAAACATATTCAGATTTACATACACAGACATCCAAAATATGTATCTGCCCCAACACAGGAAAGGCAGTTGTATAAACTAAAAGCACTGATTTAAGTATATGTACACAGTATACACACCATTATTCCAATCCATCTTTTAGACACTATTTAACGCCAAGGCAATAACCTCAAAAGATGCGCATTCACTTTCAATGCGTGTACGTACACAACATACACATATACTTTCCAGAGACTAATGACATTACATTCTTGTTGCTTAATTGCAACATACTCGCCTAATCTCAAACTTAACGTATATTGCGAATCCATTGCTATCCAGTATCAGCAGCTGACAGAGAACTAAAAGAGACAAAAATTTTGTCCACTTACTTGTGTGCTATTAATGAGCACCAAGTTGCATTACATTTCGCATACAAGGTTCAATGAATCAAAGTTGCAACGAGCAAGGCGGAACTTCCCGCATTCGTGTCGAATAAATCAAAACAGAGAATTCTAGTCGGTCATGAAATGTATGCATGTAATGTTTGGATGCACACTATGCGAAAATTTCACAGTTTGCAAGACTTAACAAGTATTTGGCATTCTTCATTTCTCGCATTCTTATAATTATTACAATCCGAAGAAGTCCTTTCCATCTCATTTCATACAGTGTAGCTAATAAATGTAGAGTAAGAGTGACCAAGCCATACCTCTTTCACAGCTTTACAGAAAATCACATATACGTCATGAAACTTGAGAACAGGTAGCGGATAAAATGAATTCTTCTTGTCACCCATCATGAACCAGAACAACTCCGCAAAGGATAGAAACGAACCCTGGGTAAGCGGACTGAGAGGTTCCAACATTCTCTGCAAAAATAATCAGACTGTCCATTAGACTTCCTACTCAAACAATAAATTCTTCTATTTTTATAGCTGCACCGTAAAGCTGCAGTCACAAACATATTCTCATCTCGTTGAATCAAAATCACAGCATAACTTTGGGTACACATCATCATTTAATTTATTACAAACAAACACTCGTTGTACGGATAAACTAGCACCTAGCAGCTCATTGTAAGCCTAGATTTTTTTAAAGGTTTTTTCATTAGTAAAGCCTTAAACACTAAGGTTCATGTGACAAAATCATTTCAATGATTACAAATCTGCGCAACTGAATAGACCAGGGTGACTGACACCATCTTCATTTATTTTTCACACTACAAAGCCATAGAACCCTCCACGTTATCGCATTTCCTTACTACTGAACTGTGCGCCACATAACAGAACATTTAAATAATCAAATGTGAAAATGGAATAGAATCTCTCTCGCTCAAGATCGCATAAAATAGGCACTTGAATAGTAAATAACTTCTTTTTCACACGTCAACGTATATACGTAAGTAACTGTGGAGAACAGAATTATACCGGACAGACCGTGATCAGCGACTACGTAGAAATAAATTTCATTCCAGCAAATAGAAATCAAACGCATCAAAACCTTTACTCATTTATGTCTAAAAAAGATTCAAATCTCCGTACCTGCTGCATATTCAGAGCATACATCCAGAGGGAAATGCAACGATCAAACTGACCAGCATCGGCATAAACCGCCCCACGGTATCTTATGTAATACGAAGTATCCGGATGGGCAGGTCCTAGAACCCTCTCACGTATCATTAATGACTGAAAGAAAGGGAAAATAAAATCACACATCATTTCCACGAGCCACAATCAGAATCCATACAAAGCCTCGTCTTTCACCAATTTCTTTCATCTATGTAATTAAGTCCCAATGTAATTGCTGTACAAATAGAAACAATAGGACATTAAAGAAGTATATAACTACATCAGATCTTCCTGGCATCAAGTCTCTTCACAAACGAATATAGAGTCATTAAACCATAAAAAGTACAGATTGCCATGAATTATGCAGTGGATGAGTTAGCAATTTATTTCAGCAGTTAATGCTTTCAGTGCTCTTATTCACGCAAGACATTTCTGCTATACATGACAACTATTTTACATAACACGAAAGAAATCTTCTGTGATTAACACATAGACTTAAATACTATACGTGAAGGAAAAGGAAAGCAGCTATCTTACCTGCATGCGCATTTCATCTGGATCAGAAATGAGCTCATCTAAATCTCCATAAGTATCAACTTCACGCCGTCCTTCATAAACTGCGGAGGATCGTAATGGCTTCGGATAAATTAGTTCTCCATTATGGTACCTATAGGATGACATCAAGAATTAAATTAAATATTATTGATTCAAAATCAAGGTCGTAGCCTCTCCCTGAGATCCTGCTACAAACCTTGGAAGATTCCGAATTGCATGCTCAAAACTCTGGGACGAAGAAAATTTATTCAGGAAAGTGAGGATAGAAGCAATTATAAATTCCAAAGGATTCTCTTCCAGAGAAAGTCTTTATAGAATAAAGGAAGTCAACCATTTATATACGTATAATGCACTGACGAAGCTTAAAGAGATATGATCCTCATAGCAGCGGACTCATTCAGTAGTACGCCAAGCACTGTGGATATGTTGATGTAACATGATGATAACATGCGGATATACGTACGAATAAGTACACGATTTTAAGCAACGTGAGTGCCATTAGTTTATTAGTAATACCTCAGATCCATAGCACGCTTCCAGAAACGGTGAGCTCCTGTCATATCCTTTTTGTTGTCGACATAGGTCGCTCCAAGTAATTCCAAAGCATCGATTTTGTCCTTCTCGGTGACTCTGCCCGTCAGAGTTATAATATAATCTACAATATTAGCATGACCCGCGACTGCCGCAGCCATCAAGGGTGTCATTCCGTATGAGTCAACATCGAACTTTGCTCCTTTCGAGAGCAATAGTTTCATTATGGCTAGAGCTCCGGATTCCGCACAGTCATGAAGAGCTGTATTTGCCTTGACACTCTTCCGGTTAATATCCGCACGTTTCTCAATAAGATACCGAGCTATGTAGAAGTGATTCTTGTAACAGGCTATCATCAGACAGGTATGACCATGGCGGTTAGCAACCTCAATATCTGTGGAAATCAAGTCAAGCTAAGTATTATTAAAATGCTCCCATATAATCGCATTATATACATTTATGTGCAATTTTTCAGTTAATGATTTCATATTTTAATTTGCTCTTTACGTTTTATAACCATCAATGTTACAGCAAATAAAATTAACGATAAACTTTACTCAATGCATACAAACAGCATTACAGCGTCCATCCGTGTCTTCGTACACAGATGAACGAACATCCGTGTTAAATTTTGCTTGCAGGATACTAAACATAAAATGGTTCCTTGGAAGCTCACGGTAAATGATCGCTTGTTAAAATAAATAAAAACAAGGAAAGGACCACCATAATTTTATCGCGCTAAAAATGAAATGGAAAGTTTTTTTTTCTCGCACATCTATTCCCATCCTTTTGTCCTTGGTAAATTGACAGTTGGGGATATTAATGGAAAGTTGAAAATAAAAGTGGAATTTAGCGCACTTGCAAGTCATGTAGTGGAAATGCAATTTGACTCAATGAGAAGAACAACATTAACAGTTCAGCCAAATTCTCGTCTTTGTCATCATTAGCAATAGCTCTTTCAAAGAATGCTCTATGGGTGTCTAAAAATATGTAGTTTCGCACAAGCTGTATAGTCCCGTTAAGATCAAAATAAAAAGTTAAAAGAAAGCTCCAGTATCTACAAGTTAAGTAAAGCTATACTCATACCCGCGACGAAGTCTTGCTACAGAAAAACTACCGGCTTGTGACAACTACAATAAATAAACCACCTCATTCCAATTTATCAAAATGATCTGAATTAAATTGGGCAACTCATGCTCTTGATAATCATTTTAAAGTCCCTCAATTCAAAGCCTTACTCACTCCAAAATACAGAATACCCTAAAAACGAAAACCCATTGAACTCAATTGAAAGGATGATTTGGCATCGAAAAATATCCCAAAGCTCTCCAACCCTAACCTACAAAAAAGAGTTCATCAACAAAAATTACCCCAATAAGAAAGCCCACCGAATTTCACGGGAAAAATCGGTTCCTTTATCAAAGAAGGCGGAAGATTTATTGGTATTGTAATCGGGATTTAAAAACATACAGTAATACAATAATACACAAATGGCTCACACGATTCCCAGTGTCATGAATGTGATTACGTCGAATACATCCCACATGTAGTGTAGCGTAACAGTAAATAGTAAATACTATGAATGTGATAACTAATCTTCTGCTCGTACAATTCAAGTCCGCTCATTCAAAACTAGTTTAATTTCATTAATAGACCATCCATACTTCACAGAAGTCAGTAAGATGAAACCTTCACCTAAAATCTTCAACCCTAAACACTCACGAGCCTAAATCCGAGACCAAATGCAATTTTTCTATTTTAAGTAGTCCCATACAGTCTATACAGTAGCTATTGGTCTAATCCTTTGTAAGTAGGCTCTCAACTAAACAACATTTTTAGAACTGAATCTTTTCATCACATTGATACTTTTTCCAATTGGGATAAAAATACAAATCCTTTCAAATAACACTGCTCTTTGTCAGTTTTCAATTGACTATTAAGTTGTGACCAAGTTAAATTCCGCTAATGCATTTAATAATGAGATCAATTACTGATGATGCAACATAAAATGCTACATACATACTACATACACACAGAATATGAGGGCACAAAAGGAAGTCAAGCTGCACTTACCCGCCCCGTTTTCCACTAAATACTTAACGATTTCTAAATGGCCATCAAAACAGGCAGCTCGAAGTGGAGTAGAATTAGTCTTGGTGGTAGAGTTAACTTTAGCTCCGTGTCGTGTCAAGAGGTTGACAATCGGCAGATGACCCGCGGCTGCCGCACACCACAACGGCGGTACTCCCTCAATAGTCTCGCCATCAAATACCACTGCAATTTAAGGAAAATATTTTTACAAAAATCCAACAATCATTTTTCCTCGAGTCATCAACAATTTCAACCTATTAAAGTGTAAATATGAACGAGCGTATATAGCCACAAGCAATCATCGCTTATTACAAAACCACTAGCTGGCTCATGTGATTGTTGTTGGCTCTCACAGGTATAGTGTAGCATGTCAGGGAACACACGCTCATAATTGGAATACATACTTTATGCACAACAAAAGCCATATAGTAATATAAATTGTACAACAATTTTCATGCATAAAGTTCTATTGTATAGTATGTGAACAACAAGGTGATGCCATCATTTTAAAGGTACAGACAGACTTTCAAACAAATAGCTATCAAATCATGAAATTCAACTGTAAAACCAACCCACAGTACAAGGTCAGATCTCTGAGAGGCACAAACACAGACACACACACACACATTAAGTACATAACTACATATAAGCAACCCATATATAAACTGTACATATATACCACTAACACCGTCTCATGATCTCCAACTCCAACTTATTTTTTCGTCTACCCAGCTCTCTGTTATTAGTATAGAGTCTGCATTTTTTTGCACCTTAAATTACAAGATATTCATATACAATCTCTACAAATTTATACATAGGCATACATACTATTACACACCCAAAAACAATTCAAGCTCGCCATCCCCTTTCAGTGAATTCAGTGTACAAACATAAAAGAAACAAATAAAAAGCTGCAAAATCATTCCTCGCATTCACTCACTAATCCTAATGCAAAAATTACGTCTGCACTCCACCCAAGTTCTTTAATGCTTCCAGCTCAGAAGAATTTTTTCTACATAGTATACAAAAAAGGATAAATCCACCGCCTATTTACAGCCATTAAAATCCCAATTTTTATCCGTCTATGAGAACTAAAACGCAGGATTGATTTAAATCCCTTCGCTCATAATCAGTCACACCATAAATCACCTTCTTCCCTGGAAATATTCTATAAAGTGGGGTAAAAAAACCTCGTCCAAGGGGAGAAGACAACTCACGTGCGTCTACCACAGATATTTCTCGAATTCATCTAGTAACAAGTCTAAAATGGAAACTTATGGTAACTTGTTGACTCTGCAAGTGTAAGTTCTAACAATAAGGAGCAGGCTTGATTTCTTATGCATAACAATATATCTCCACTTGAGCCCACATCGTGCTTCCTGATTCCTGCTTTTAGCGGTTGGACGAGAGAATCCACTTTATGTATGTACATACGTGTACGTACACAAATGTCTTTTTTTTCCTTCCTCACAAAAAAAAATGTAAGTGAAATAATTATAATTTTATATATAAGTATCTAATAATGCTTCCTTCAGGGGAAAACTTCCCTAATTATTCTACATTCAGGATTCAGACTGAAGAATTTTCGAGGACTAAAAAAGAAATAAAAATTGAGTGGTATCAACCATATATACATTAAAAATTGGGAAAAAAATCAGTAGCATATACAATACCTACTGCGTCGTAACATCACACACTGGGATCAAGATTAACGTAATTTTATACTTGAAAAGTATGTATGTACCTGAATTATAAATGCACCATAAAAAAAACTAAATTGCCACAAATCAACTCACTTTGTAGAATTAACGTGTCGAATCTCAGACAGTGGTAAGAGGCAAACCTACCATGACGCTGTATGTACCTCTCCAGTGTTTCTCTATACACGTAGCTCCTCAATTTATTATGTATTATTATCCACATAGGAGTTCTCATTGTCAGCGTACATCTTTACAAATTGCAACCCAAGTCTTGCAACGACAGCAAAACAATCCTATTCTCGCAATTGTTTGAAGATATGTTGCAAAGAAGCTGTACTCTCTGTACCCAGTGGAGTTACTATTATGCTGGTACAATACAATGGGTGTATGTCTCAGTAGTAGTCAGCATGTATGTATGTACATGCAAGTTCGTACACAGTCAGCAGGAGTGAGTAAAGCAGTGAGTCATTAATTGACTTCTATTAAAAAATCCCACTCAACATTGCTTAATTATGTGATCATCATATATATAGATATATACTACTCTGTCCAATTATATTGCTGGAGCACAATCAACAATCTCACCTTTTACTACCACCACCACTACTAATTATTATGAAACCCGTAAATCTTTAAAAGTGCACACACCAATTAAAAATGCATTCTCACATGGGACAAAAACACCTTCTCCAACTTAGATCAACAATCAATTCACTACATTTGGTGTCAGCTGTGGGAAGACGCTCAAATGCAACATGTTACTATTGATATTATAATTAATTACAATTTACAATACAGATGCCTACAAATGATAAATCACATCTTGAAACTACTATTTACCAAAACAAGTGGTTCAGCCCGGAATAGGACAACAAAATGTTAAAATAGGATTTAGCATATTCATATTATTATGTCTCTAGACTCAAGTCTGTATGCAATATTATGCAATCATAATACCTCAAAGTCCATAATAATCTAAAATGCAGAAAGACTCATTATATTCTTGAGCAGAGACTATTCTGAAAACAAAAATGAGACCATCAGTACAAAACATCTATAATAATATGGAGTTGCCGCAGATGCAGTCAAGAGTAAGATTAAGTATAGACGTCAACCAGGAAAATTAATTTCCCGACCAGTTTAGGTGATTATGACCCACGTCACCAAACAAAAACTACTCAAGTTTAGGATGGAAACTATAAAAGGGCCTTGAGGAACCTCAAAAAGCCAAAGCCATGGTAATCGACGCGTTGCATGAAGAGTTTTCATTTCCGCTATGCTATAACCTATACGACCATTTCAGATATGCACGTATGTACGTATGTAAGCACTTGCTCCAAGTTCCTACTATTATAGACATTATTTATTTTGTATATTCACCTTTTGCCCTGTTGGTAAGTCATTATATGTACATAGATGTTTTCATATTTTATAACGAGCATATTTATTGCATGTTAAATGCATGCGTCTTATTACAATAAGGACCTACAATCCATGTAGTTAGACTACTGTAAAGACTTCAACAAACCATGTAAGTACTTTTAAATAAATTTAGTGTGCAAGTAAGTAGTGTGGAATGAAATAAAGAGTGGAAAAAAACTCCATAACTAAAATAAACTTCCGAATCTCTGTGTCTGCATGTTTACATATCGGAAAGCAGGGCAAACTCATGTAAGCTTATATTTTTTTTTTGAAAAGGTTGAGCATACAACTTAAACACCTACATGTGACTCGTAGTAGCTAATAGGTAGAACAGAACGATAAACTTCCTGAATTGCTAAAGCCTTGGTCTTCCATATAGTACTAAACTAAAATGGAGAAAAAAGCTTTCAATTTTTTTTTCTCTCGTTACTTATACTTACCATACTTCTCAAGTCTCTCTCTCTCTCTGTATACATACATTATTCCCGTCAGCAGTGAGCAGAAAGGATGAGGACGAGTAGACAAACACTACGAAATTAAAATGCTAGTGCTAACACTACCGTTCAAGTTCGAGACAAGTTTCAACCTCCTCCAACGCTGGGCCTCTAAAAAATAATTACCGACGTGACAAAAGTGCATAATATGCAAGTCTCAGCAAATGACACTATACATTATTTATAACGTAGATGAGTATCCCATTATCCGGCAGCTACTATACTTGTACAATGAGCTACAGATGTGATATAGAGACAAAAAAAATGCACATATCTAATGAGGAGAATAGTCTACATACCAAAATAGTTAGAGTACAGATATTGAAGTCACTTTAAAGACACGAAAGAAGCTCAATTTACGTGTTTATTTCCCTTGAATTCCTTAACAAGTCTGAATATTTAGATACATATTTTATGAGTGAGTACACTTATAGAAGGATCTTACTTATGCTCTGAGAAAAAAAAATCAACTCTCAAAAATAAGAATTCAAAGGAGTGTATGAAGACTTTTTCTTTTTACAAAAAAAAAAATCTTTATATGCGTACAAATTTCTTGGAACATTTTTCTCAGCTCAGCCGTCACAGTTCAATGGGATTTTTTCTAGAATTTGTAGAAAAAACATTAAATGACATGCGACAGCCGCTTCATTTATATTTATAGACTCAGGGGACATATGTCGAGCATAATTCTAGGGCAATGTTTTCCAAACATTTGGCGCTAATTTTAGGTAAAATATATCTCATTCTTTGACTCTATTCAGACCATAAAACTATAACACGTACTCTTCAGACCTACAATCGTACAAAAATCTCAGAAATAAATATATACATATAGAGAATAAAACTGCGTACTTTCCCGTGAAAACAATTCCCATAAAAACCAGACAAAAACCTCATAAAACTTTGTCAGAGGTCTAAAATTAAATCAACAGCTCAATGTACGAGAAATTTGAGAGAGAGAGAGAGAGAGAGAGAGACACCCCATACAACTACAAGAGCCTGTATATGTTGTAAAAACTGCATTCAATTGCATAAACATTGCAAGGTGCAACGTGCTCATGAACAATGATCATGTATGAACGGTAAGTCACAGGGAGTCAAGTCAACTAAAAAAACAGAGAACTTGATTTGATTTACAAACAACAATCATAATAAGAAAAAAAAACGAAATATGCGTGAGGGTGTGTTCGTGCATCGTCTCATTTACGTTCACCATACATAATGAATGCTACATTATATGGTCAAATGTAGGTGCACAGATCATCTCTCATTCAGAATGTGTGTATATGACTGCAGTAAAAGTTGTACGACCACTTTTTTTTCAGTTCAAAGACAAGGTAATTAGGTGAAGTCAAGTGTATTACGACATTAAATAACAACATATTTGCAGCTATGACCCGAATCAATATTAAAACTATACTCGATTCTAAAATCAGATGATCCCTACACATATTTTTTGAGGGAGTTGGGTAACCAGTCGTCACAAGGTCTTCCCATGTTTTGAATGTTTTTCTTGCAACACCTAGAAATTCCACACTTACAAGATAACTTTGTGTGAGTGAGTGTGAGTGACTGTAGGTGCATTTATGGGGTCATGTCACGTGTACTCATACGTACTAAATGCTTACTACTAGCAAACTGTACGTATACGTACATGGTTTGAAATTTTTAAAATCTATATATGATCGTATCTTGTTATTACATCTGGATATAGTGGATAAATGCCGCATGCAACATGCTATCGTAACTAAAAAAGAGCTCTTTGGATAAATGGCTTACTACTATTTCCCTCATATCGTAAATAGTAAATATATCGAATCACCGTCACCGGCGTATTTAATGACACCCTAAGTTGAGTTAAGTGAAGTAATAGTATTAAAGAGAAAATAATGTCTTCATAGAATCACAGGTACATAACAGTATTAATGTAATGCAAGCCTTGGGAAATGCGATTGAAGCTAAATCCACCCAAAAATTAAATCTGCCTAATGCATAATTTTAAAGCCATTACGGATATGCACCTATGCAATAACTACGCACGTACATACGCATGAAATTACATACTCGCAATTCAGACTGAGGACTCTTTCAGGTCGTATCCTATGTGCATTAAATCCCTAATTCCGTCTGTATCAAATTAAGTATGGGTATAAAGAGTTAAATTACCCTGCAGGCTGATGGACATTCTATGATAAATGAGATTAAGTCTCAGCAACACTTATGTAAGTATTTTAGTCCAAAATTCACAGGATTCACTATCAGTAAATAACTTGGTTGAGAAAGAATTCCAATGAAATCTTTGAGTAACGCCAGTTTCCATAACTTGAATAAATAACGAGTTCAAAGTGATAAGAGGTCGGCATTAACTTATGCTAATTTCCTCAAGGAAAAGGACTCCATTCCATAAATACATACAGAAGAGATGTCCATTTGACTGGGATTACATGGCAACCATCCCAACACCACACCACCAACACCGCTGGTACATATTCATATTATAAGGTAGTGGTTGTAGTACTACCATAATTGTACTAATACACTGGAGTCACGCACTGCGGAAGAAATACATTGGGTCTGTAAGGTTATCAGTGAAACGTGAAATGAAATAATAATATTGAGAAAGACCATCCCTATGTAGAGATGCTGTTGTCATTTTATGCACGGCTATACATAGTACGCTAGATGCATGTACAACACCCAACAGCAGATGAAATGATGCATTTATGATGAAGTTGCAGATTTTTCCTGGGAAGTCATGCAAAGACTGATATTAGCACACATGGAGAGAATATGATGCTGATGCTCCTACACTGTCATCATTAAGTCCCAAATATGATCCTTTATCCTTAATACAGATAAAAAAACTGCTAGCTTCAATAATAATCAAAGCCAACACTCGAACCAAGATGTCAAAATGCCAAAAATATCAACTATTTATTTACCTTGATGTTGCAGAAAAATAAAATAACATGTAATCACAACACGTGCTATTTGAAGCTTATTGCGTAAAAGCTGTCTCTTAAGAGGAAAAAGCAACAAAATACGATCCAAGAATTATCTTACCAGATCCAGCAAGTTCCACATCAGCTCCACAATGTTTAATAAGATACTCAGCTACATCATAATGCCCATTACGGCAAGCTGCAATCAATGGAGTTGCTCCGGCAGTTTTTGTTGACAACAAATGCAACCGTTCCGCCTTGGGACGATGTTCCAGGGCATTCTGCATTTTCATTATATTTATAAGCATCAAAACAGATTAATCCAAACTGACGCCTCTCCGAAAATTACTCGAAAGAACAGAAAACGTGTAGCATGGAGGTAATGTTACACGTTTACCATTGAACATATTTAAAGTAGGTAGCAGGCTGGCAACCCTGACAGCACAAGAACACAAGTGCAATCATGGAAGCCATTAAGAAAATTATTCATAGCCATCCATCCTTTCATCAATTCCAAGATCAGCCTTTCCTCCAAACTACAATCAGAATTAGTTTGGAACAAAACATTGACAGAGAACTAATAACAAACAAGGTTATAGCATCTGACTTAGTTAACAAATTCTAAGGGATGAGTGCGTATTAGCACCGAAGTGAGAAAAGGATGAATGAGACAATACCGACTGTTTATATTTAATGTCATGTCTCATAAGCACACTTACTTTAATTAAATTGAGTTTTCCATGGGAAGCCGCATCAAAAATTTGATGCTCCATGCTTCATTGCGTGGAAGACACTCCTAGTCTTGACAAGAAAATTCAAACAAGGTTCACTTCCCACTGAATAACCAGCACACAGTAGTAGTAGTAGTAGTATTAGCTGCAGTTGTTTAACCAGAAGTAACGTTTAGTTGTAGAGAATATCCGAGAACTTTGGCAGGCTCGTCCTTTTTCAAACGAAACGATGACCTTTCTTGCTGTTCTTCAAAGTACTGCTGCAAGTTGTTGTACGGCGTCACAAAAAAGTCCATTGAGAAAAAAAAATTACAAAATTAGTAACACAGTAAAAGGATAATGCAAATGCAGGTCACCGACAGTTCAACCATCTCATGAGATAATTCTCACATGCAGGGAAATCCCGTGTGTCTACCGTGATACCTCGGTTGCCGAATCATGTATACAGAAACATTATACCTTCAACAGACACAGGAAAAATGTTCCGAAGCCAATAACGAGCTATGTGCAATATACTCCGAAAAGAAACTTTGAAAAAAATGTTACGCAAATATATTCCAAATGCATAAGCGAAGTTAGGTAGTCACAACGGATTCAGAGAAACGAAGTAAAGGGGAAAAATCTTGGCGTGGATCCGATTCCGGAAACTAACCAACTATGTACTATATAACAGAACGACACCTACATAGAAACTACCTCATTTGTCTTGCTGTTCACGTCTGTCCAAATAGTAACTCACGGGAAACCTTTTACTTTTTAATTTCATTTCAAGCTCCCGATATTTACTACGTAAATACCTAAATCCGATTTTATGATGTAACATTGGATATAACCAGGCTTTCAAGTTATGTCCCTACGTAGCAGCCTAACACCTACACAGCCAACTGCCTTGAAAGAAACTGAGCGTTAACAATCCGAAGAGGGAACAATAGCCTCCCTGCACTTTTACGTCTCCCTGCAAGAATTCGCACTGTAACGTCCAAAGTATTTCCAAAACCTCTCCATCTTGCACACCAGGATTGACGAGAAGAAAGAGTCAATGGTAGAGAAGAAGTAATGAGAGTAAAATTCACAAGCTAAAAGCTCCTGTTGAGTTACTTGACTGTACTGTCGTGACCATACATGAGAACGCACAGTTCAACAATGGGTGAGAATAGAGTACCAAATTAAAATTACGCAACGAGGTTGATGTCGAAATTAGTGACCAACAAGCAGTACCTGAGTAAAAAAAAAGTTTAAGAGCAGACGTTATGTGTGTAATACACACAGGTATAAATACTCTCATACATCAACGAAATAAATAATTATATATAGCTTAAAGCAAGTAAAGTACTTATACTGAGTAGATTACAGTTTGTTCACGCCAATCACACCCAGTATTGTATATACACAAGATACACGTACAAAATACTCAGCATACTTTTCAGACTCACTCGGCGTGTCAGGCTCTCACATACAACAATCCCATTCATACCCATTGCTGCTGGTAGTACCAACAATGTGACTACACCGATGCCACATAAAAACAAGCATTGTATAAATATAAGAGAGAATTAAATTTCAAAAAAGTGTCAATGCAAAATTTGATCCTCGGGAAATAGGATCCTGTTAAACAATAAACTGATCCCTTGAATATTATACGTACGACGACGAGAAAGACTACACCCCACAAGATAACATTACAACTAATTTGTGAGCACAGGATTTTGCTACTCGTAAAAATTCCACAATGCAAAAATTAAACTTCATCTGCAAGGCACCACACGTCGAAGGAGGCATCCCCCCAAGAACTGAACTAACCGTCAAGAATTATATTCCGAAAGTACTGCCCTTAGACTGACAAATACCAGCAGTACTCGTTAACAACCGTAGACAATATTTTACATACTTTCATTAAATTACACAAGTTTGCAAACCTAATAATGGCATAAACAACCTCAGATCATCAATGACAATAACTGGGAATGACTTCGTACCTTTAATTTAACAACCTGCTACTGTATAACAGCTGCTCCATTAAGATTTGAAAAAAATTGCCTTCATCCCGTTGACAATTTTTTTTGGTTATGCATCTCTGTCCGTTGAATAATAATTAGCCATGCAATATGCTTCACATTACTGCAGCAAGGATAATGATCTAGTATACATACAAAAGAGAAGAAAAAACATCACTTTGAGCAAAAAAAACATCCTTATAATTTATACATAGTCAATTTCGCACATTAGAAATGTTATACTCCTTGATCATGCAGGGTTAGCAACAATGACACCAAACCTCAGGGAAAAATAGCTCAACCTTAAGACCGTATACAATGCTCAAAGATAACAATCAAAGAAATATACGTACGCGGTAAAAAATGAAATAATGAATCCTAATAAAAACTAACAACAATAATTATCGGCAAAAAATAAACAAATGTCCTTAATGTTGCACGCACATGGCTTGACCAAGAATAAAAACAGAACAATTCCCAAGTAAGTAATGTAGAGGGTTGAACAGGTAATTTTTCTAAAGTTGAAATACTTACACTATATAGTCTTCCTAAGTTGCAGACACTGTACCTTGATTATTTCACTCTTTTTTTTCAACTCAACACCATAATGCTACACTTGACTGTATAACGTGGATGGATACAGCTGAGAGCCATGTAACAAAAGAATAATGACTAGTTTTGCTCCTTTGCTCCCAATTCTTCTCGTTGCTGCTGAATTAACTGGAAGAGACGACTAAATGAAACTGAAACCAACGAAACACAGAGGAGATGTGGACGACGAGCGAAATTCGCCTGCGTCAAGTCGTCAACAGCAGGATTCAAGGTCGCGAATTTGATTTTTTCCCCAACAAACTCTACATACGTAAAGCTGCTCCCTACCTCTTGAAAAACTACACACATACTATTCAAGAGTCATGATGATGATAGAGGTATCGCGATTATTTCACACACTCCAAATCCCACAGGATGAACCAGCTATAAGGGATCACAAAGAACAACAAAATCCTACACAGAAAACAAAAGTAAACACAAGTCTTCACTCTACTAAATTATATATATCTATCTATTCCTCTACATATACACTCCAAATCCCCTATCTCCACAGATCTCTTCCCTACGCCATTACATACAAATCCTAAAAATTTAACATAAAAAATACTCAAATGCATACCCACACTTCACGAACTATTTCCAAAACTCAAGCCCATCACTAACAATAACTACAGAAGATAACACCACTTCTTTTTACACACAACTCCGAACCAGCACCCAGAATAATGATTCACAGCTCCACGGACCCTCTCATTTAGAAATCCCACCGACACTTAAAACTCGGAAAAGACCAAAGCTAAAACCCATTGCGTCACATATCTACTACACAACATGTTGTTCATAACTTGGCACAATTCTCTATACACATAACTAATGTTTACCGATTCCATGAAGCCTCCTGGAATCTCCCAGTATAATATATAATAACCAACCTAAATCCGAATTCTTCGAAGAAGACAAAGCCCTAGCCAAGAAATCCAACAGACTCGATGTCTCAGTGGAAATTACCAGTCATTAATAATGGACTTGCCAAAAAGTGTAAATTCTCTTCCCCATTCCAGAAGCTCCGTGTGATCAAGACTAATAAATAAACCCTGGGTTGAAGGAAGGCTCTGTAACACATTGAAACTAATAATAATAATAACAAATACACGACGACCATTCCAAAACTAACACTCTGATCCACCAAATCGACCGTCACCACTTCTACAACGCAAACACACACACACACACGAAGAATCAACCACTTGTAAATATTACAAAACATTTGATATAGTAACAGTCAACCTCAACCATTATCTATTACTTCAAATCCCCCTTGAAATGATCAATTCCCACACGACCCAGCTGTATCAAATCTGAATGATCTACTCAAATGCTGAAAGAAATAGTAAAATCCATCTCAGGTTAAAAAAGTAAAAATAAATGATATATTAATTGTAGCCGCCACAGAAACCACGCTTTTGACTTAACCAAACTATACCTCAAAAACCCCTGGCTCTTAAATCCAACAACCATGCCTGTTCTCCATTGTTGCTGAACACAACTTGTGCACGTTTCTTCAATATTATGTATTATCCCATATTTTTCAACAACAATGCCATAAAAAAATGTACAAGTTTAAGTAAGACTATATCCCAACACTATTCAAAATAATTCAGAAACTTACATTCGAGCTCTTTAGCTCTGGCACGAAAAAGCTCCACAATAATTTTGCAATATTTGAGTGTAAATTAAACTCTGTACGATATATTTGCGAACCGCGGATCCTTCACAATATTGCAGTTTTGTTTGAATAACTATTTATTTGATATACTTATTATATTACTCACACTCGTTAAAAACTATATAAGTATATGTAGACACAGGAGTAGGTTAGTACTCCGCGAGAACGCAAGACTTGTGTCTCCTCCAAAAGAGCTCGAGCAACTGTGACTGTTATGTAATGAGATGCAGAGGAGCAGCTCTCTTTAAAGCACGTTTGTTGTCTTCAATTCTTTGAGCATACAAGAGAGCAGCAGAGACGTATTTATTCAAGAGTCAAGGATGGAACGTTTCCAAAACTGAAAAACTTTTAGATTTACTTGGACCAAAACTCCCCTAAAATGTATGTATATATGTCTTTCCTTCTATGTTACATATGGGAATGTGGTTCCTTGTTCATTCCTTGTTGATACTCCTTCAAGGAAATATAACGTTTCCTATATTTATTTAAAACGGAAAGTAAATATTCCGTACTTACATTTGCTATATATGGTACAGTGTGCACTGGATATATATATATATATGAACTTTTAAACTCTGATCGTAGTCGATCGCAATAAACTGATGGATTCTATGTAGAGGGATAACCCCAAGATTTGAACCCCATCTAGCCGACTTACGGCAGTGACCTATGAACATTGAAGTCCCCCTGTATTTCTACAAAAATTGCTTCCAGCTTTCCTTAATTTGGGTTCATCCACCTAGGTCAATATACCTGATCATAGGATAGGGGAAGCTTGAGGCAAAGTAGGGATTCTTTGAAGATTAATTAATTGAAATATTTAAAAATTCAAATAAAATGAATGTCTAAATACAGTATTTGATGTGGGAAAAATATCTTTTGACATTGGTCTATTGGGATATTTTGTGGGGCTTCCAAATTCAAAACAGCTCCTTGACAGGTCACCACGTTGACAAGTTTGTAGGCCTAACAGGGAAAAATATATGGGGACCAAGGCTGGGAACAATACAACCTCTCAAGGGACAAAAACAGCTTTAATATCAAAACATTTTCTGGGAGGGTATAGCCATTATCAAATTTTTAAAAAATTCTAGATATTATAAAACGTTATGGAGTATCGCCCCTATAGGTCATTTCATGAACCCAGAAGTCAAAAATTCAACGGCGGTAGGTGGAGCCAAAAAACAAAGCAAACTTCGTTAGGGTTATAAATTCTCGACGTTGATCCACATTTTCTACTACTGTCGTAAAAGTCATCAAATATTGACACAATAGATGAATAAAGCTGAGTTCAGAAAATTGGCTATAAACTCCGCGGAACCCTGATCGTTTCATGTGATCAACCACTCCCTGATAAGGACTAGAGATGAGGGAGACGATACGGGACACCGTGTAGGTTCAATTGAATATATGCTGTACAGACACTACAGTTCGCTGTGGTTGTAAGGTATCCCCTGAAACAAGAGGAAATATTTTTGTACAAATATTTGGACACATCCAACTTCAGAAATTACATAATTTCCTTCCTGGAATATCCGCACATGGCTTTATATCAAAGGCCAAAGTCTGGATTTGAGGGGATTCTCGTAAATAGCCCCTACTGTATATGCAGATTCGTGTTTGATGAGTCTTCAGGAAAGCTTTAACAATTTTTGCAGTAGTTATACATACAGCTTCAGGTTTATTTTGGAACATCTGATGTCAGGAGAGGACTGCCATTCAGTGTTCAAAATGCTCCTACAGCGAATTCTATACTTGACAAGTGCGAACCCAAGAGCTCCTCGTAATTTCAAAGGTTACCAGAAGGCTGAGGATTTTTACTTGGGCTTGAGGTACTCAGACAGCGCTGCTGGGACTCCTGTCGTCCACGTTGAGAGCCGCCGGGGAAGGGCGAGGACTCATTCTTCCTGAGGAGTCCCATTCGTCAATGTAGTTAAGCGGACCAATGGGAGGGTAGGACGGAGTCCCAGTCTACCATCTCTATACACTGTACGGATGGGAAGCGTGTATGTGTGTGTGTGTGTGTGTGTGAGTGAGTGTCTGTGTGAACATTGGTGAACAGGAATGGCCAAAGCTACCGTGGATTTAGTTTGGCTTCAGACTTGGACGCGAAAGGATTGCTCAGTGGGAAGTTGTTGCTCCGGTAAAAAAAAAAGTCTTTGAATTTTCTATTTCCTGTCCATCCTACATACTTTTCCCATGTTAATCCGAATTTCACCAAATAAATGGATTCTTCCAGTGTCATCTCGGGAATTCGGTCAGGATCGTAGGACAACAGTGACAGTCCTGTCATTGGATTGAAGGAGAAGCGCCGCGACAAAAAGTGTTACAATTGGAAGTCCAGAACGCCGGCATAAAGAGCTAAATTACTGGGGAGAAATTAGTGTTGAAACAATTTCCACAGAGTCAAGATATTATACACGGACATAAGTGACTACAATTGTCTTGTTATTTTACCAGCTTTATACTGTGAGTTGGTGTGAGGAGTTGAGAGTCATTTTCAACAAATTATAAATAATAGTGTGAGTATTCCCATTGAAGAATCATTGTGACCCTGTTGGATTTTTTTCCAGGATTTGGGAAATTACACTGTGCTGTGGACGACTCCTGTCTATTTATAATTCCCAATTTATTAGTTGAGTGCTCAAACAGAAGTACTTGAGTACTTGATATATAAAAATACTAAAGTATTTCATTTAAATAGCGTGTTGTCAACGGGAGTTGAGGCTGTTTTGGGGGAAGACAGTGCTTTGTATTTTGTTGTTGTGGCGGAGAAGATTGATTTAAAAGTGGGTTTATATATAAGTATGTGATTTTGAGCCGTAAATACAAAAAGGAAGGCTTGCAGTAATTTTCTTGTATATAGAGTTTATGACGAGTTGATTTTTAATTTCATCGTGTTCATATATAAGTATAATTACTTGTCTGTAGTTTTTTGAAGCGGGATTTTGTTTTCGGGAAGTTGGAGACCCCAGTGTTTTTCGACGTTGTTGAGCTTTTGAAGGAGAGTTTTTTCCCACGGAACTGGAAGAATTTAAGGGGAACGGAATAATCTCGGGATTCCGAGGCAGCTAAAAACTTAGGATATGGAACCTTGGCGATTGTAATAAAGGAATCATTTGACGACTATCGTGTAAATTCCGTAGTTAACATTTAGTCTCTGACCATTGGATCCTTCAAGACTTCAAACATGTACCCGGCTCCAACGAGACATCCACCCGCTGGGGTAAGTAAACTCTTTCGTCTCCGTATGGTTTTTTTTTCCTTCCTTGAGTCAAGTCAAAGTTGAGTTAATACTGTTGTCAGTTAGAAATGTAAAATACAGTGGAATAATAAAAGGGAGCTGTGGGCTAATAGTGTGGGCTGTGTATGTATATGTTGGTGTGTTGTTGCTAAAGATAAATAAAAAGGAGACAGGTCGGAACGAGGAAACTGACCGACCCTTCAGCAATCCATGCCGAGAATGACCGACGGATCAATAATACTGTGACCATGCCACTTTAATGGCACGTACTTAAGCGCCTGTAATTTGACTTATTCAGCCCAACTACATAGGAACAACCTCTTTTACAATGTTTTCTCTTCCCTGGCTCCCATTGTGTACTTGTACTTACCTTATTATATTTCTCGGCTTATTTATTCCCTATTAAAACCTCCGATGTGTCTATATAGGGTTCTCTCAGCTACCTTCTCCCCAATAATCTTGTTGACTACTTTTACGATTATCTCGTTCTGTCCATGTCCACTCTCCTTTCGTTTACATCGTTTAGTATTTTAGACACTATTTCCAAATTTATTTTCACATTTGGGGAGGGCAATTTACTCAACTGGCCTGTACTGTATGTCCAGGCTATGTACATTGCCTGTGTTTATGTAGAGTGGGAAATTGGTCCTTCTGAGTATTGTATACTTATTGTTAGTTAGGTATTCACTGTGTATATGTACTTTGAGGCATAAAGATTTGTAGGTACATAATACGTCCTCTCTCATTATCATTGCTTCAGTAAGAATTCCACGTATGAATGTACATACTTATTTATGCATGTATGTAAAAAGTATGCGAACATTATACATGGTTTCAGTAGTTGGAGAGTCGTATTTTCCAAATGTTCTGTATTATTATTACCAACTCTTTTTCGAACCTATTGCATTTATTTACAAGTTAAGGTGAATGCAACCATGCAATTACTATTGAGTACTCCTTGGAATATAAAAGTTGGGAGTAAGCAAATAGACTGTTGAGAATGCCTTCATCCCAAAATAACCTTGTATAATACCATGCATTTATACACGCTTGAATCGTTCTCGAAAAGTTGAGCCTCTCTCTCTCTCTCTCTCTTCCCTCTCTCTCTCTCTTTCTCTCTCTCTCTCTCTTTCTCTCTCTCTCTCTCCCTCTCATCTATTAATGTATGTATTTTTTCCCTTTTTTTTTTATATCCGTCGTCCCTATCGACTAAACCATTGAATGTTCCTGGTGGGTCAATAAGCTAGAGGAAAGTAGGAGTAATAGCGATAAATAAAATAATGTGGAATGCCCAACTGCAGGAGCTCGTCGTCAAGTACCCAAGTGTAATGTATATTGAAGTTCGTACATACAAGACACAAGGAGAGGAATGCATTGATTAACAACTAAGTGGTCGTCATGTGTTACGATACATGAAGAATTTATGTACAATCTGTACTTTTGCATACAGTATGATTGTGTACATGTACATGCGTCGTTATTCCTTAACTACATACGACAGACGGATACTTTGCGTCTTGTGTTGACGCAATTTTCTAGCCGCACGGATATCCTACGCTTAGTTAGAATTAGTAAATGTATTCCACTCATGTGAGTATGGAAAGGGCAAAGATGTAACGAGAACATTAAATCTCCCATACCTGGTTATTTGATTTGTGTGTACGTAAGAAGGAGGTATTTAATGTGCATGAGCTCTAATGCGGTGGTGTTGGAGCCCTTATCTCCTTCCAAGCTCTTTCTAACATATACTAAAGCCAGCATATCATCTAAAATTTAATATATCAGGAATAAGTGTGCATACGGTTGACGTAGCTCCTATAGCTGATAATAACGATAATGATGCCCGAGAATATTTTTTGATTTGACTTTCTCTCTCTCTCTCTCCCTCGCTCTTCGCCACTCTAATTTTTTTTCCTTTTTTTAATATACAGGCCCCTCCTTCAAGCGGAGGACCCTTGAAGTTTACTATAGCTGAAGCACTGGAGAGGATCAAAGAGGAATTCAATTTTCTCCAAGCACAATATCACTCGTAAGTTTTTTCCCTTATTATGAATGTAGAAATCTCTAAAACTTTTCTTTCATAAATCTCTTCTCTCTATTTGTACACTCGAAATTTTTGCATTATGTAGATATACAGAGTTCTTCTAGTAGTCGGTATCAGAGGCAAAAGAAATGTCCCTGCGCGTACATGTACTTACTTATATGAGCGCCCATCGTAGTCTACTCAAGACTCATTTATGTCCAGTACATCCTTCACTTGTTATTTGTACTTACTACACTCAAAGTTCTATTTTTATCAACTTGAAGAGCATAGGGTGAATTAAACATTCTTGTTTGAACTACTCAATCAGTTTTTTCCCATGTGATACTATCTGTGTGTATCTCTCTCCCTCAGTAAATATCTCTGTTGTTGGCACTAGAATGAATAAATGGTGCCAGCTGATAAAAGGAGGATTAGGTTGCACATCCGACGTGATTAATTTAATTGTTCCATAAATGTACTAATCTGAGCGATCAAGTTAATAATTTCAAACTTGTTCCTACCAACTCACTACTATATATGTATGTGAAATAATATGTGTGAAGATAAAAAAAAATGGATTGACTCAAACTAACCTTTTTAATTCTGTTCTGTGAACGAAATGACCTCCCAAATAGCTAAATTAGCTGAAAACCTTAGAATTAAAATCTTATTATGCTGTCCCTCCTACTATACATTAACAACTATTCCTAATACCTGTCTCCAAGGAATGTGCTGCACTTATGGAGTTGGATAAACTTTGAGAGTTATTGTTCTCGAAGGAAAAAAATGCACACATTCGTTACACCTGAATGATACTCTCAGAGAAGATTACAAAGCTCTGGGTGAATAATGTGAATGTGAAAGGTCCAAGCTCGGAACAAGAGTGCTTGCGTTGAAGCCAGGAGGAGTTACCACAAAAAGCGTAAATAACTATGTGGAGATGGTTATTGAAGAGCAATGAAGCTCACCGTCCTCACACACTATACAAAGCATCATGCCAGTTAGTCTTGATAAAGACAAGTACAACAAAAAAATTGTGTGTGTGTGTGTGTGTGTGTGTGTGTGTCTATGCGGCTTGAACATTCATCCTGTATGTCCTGCTTCGTAGTCATCATCATACATAGATATCTACATATAGTATTGGCGGTGATGACGAACGTGTGGGATACAATAAAAAAAATACAAGAGTCCAAACTGAACCGGAGTTTGTGTAACATACGCATATATAGGAGTAAATCCAGCGTGGATTGGAAGGATGAGGGAAGGATTGAGTGACTGAGTTAAACAGAAGACGGGGAAGGAGTAAGCGGCGTGGAAAAAAAGTGCAGGGAAATCAAATGGCCATTGTGTTTTAATCTATGTAAGTATTAAATTAGGTAGGCAAGGTAATGGTACGTAATTGTACTCATAATATTCCTTTACTCTCCGGTCCATGTGTCCAATACACAAGCAGGGTGGACTTTGGTTGCGCTCTGTGACTCTATCCCCACCATAAGTCTTTCTCTGCTTTTTTTTTGTGTGTGTGCACCACTTTAATTATGCACGTAACTGCATACCTGGCCACGAGTGTAATGTATTAGCAATTTATCTCCATCTTTCACCTGGCTCATGTAGATATGCATGCACTTGTCTGTGTAAGTATCCAAGTATATTAATAAGTGTGTATACGGTGGTTTGTAATATGTTAATAACAAAAACTTTATATTCCTGCGTATCCACTCTCACACATGGGATTGTTGGACGGCATGTGCATGAATATTAGATGCATTTGCTATGGGAGTTCCGACTTGGGATTCCACCATTGTATTTACTAACGTGCATTTTCAACCTTCAAATATGTAACACGTACACATGTACACTCACATTAGGCTCGGAATGACTAATGTGTATGTTGTGTTACTTTAATGGGTAGAGAAATGTACGAGTATTATCCCCATGCTTTAAAGTTAATCCTGTAGGAAAAGAACAAGGTAAGTTGCTCTCTCTCTCCCTCTCTCTCTCTCTCGCTGCTACCATAATTTACAAGTCGTACGTGGAACATCATTTTTAACACACACACACACACACACACACACACACACACACACACTATATACACATTCACAATCAACTATTACACGAGTGAATCTCCATAAGGAATAGGCATGTAGTATGATTGTTATTGTTGACGGTGTGTTGTGTATCCTTTTATATTAGACACGTTTTTTCCTTCAACAAATTCTCTTATTTTCCCTCATACACACACACACACACACACACACACACACACACACACACACACACACACACACACATGCACACACACCCATACCTCGTTTCCAACTTATCTTCTCAGGCATTTTTGAAAAAAATCCGATATTGTTGAACATATTTTTATTATGATCCATTTCCTTGAGAGAGTGTAGTTAATTTTTTGGCCGGTAGCAAAAGAAATTTATTAATTAGTGTTAGAAAATTAAATAGTTTTTCGCACTATGTTCCGCTCCATGGCTGGACTCATCATGAGTGTATCATGCGGATGGAGGAGTAGTGTTCTGCATATATTGTGTACTTATATGTAGATACTACAGTACAACATGAAACTGAAAGGAAGTAAGGATTTATGAGATAAAAACTCTTTCCCCTGCCCACGCAGTAGTACAGAAGGGGGGATGTTGAGTGGTGTTCTGAGAAACGAACCGTGGAGTCAGTTGGTGTTTGAAAGATCGTAGGCTTGAGATTTATTTAACGAAATGTCTTGAAATGTAATAATAATAAGTATTGTGAATGTATTTTTAATATGGGAAGATAGGAGAGAAAAAAAAATCTTGTTTTTATTTTCAAACGTTTTCCATCTTTCCATGGTCAAGCTTTACATGAAACACGGTGTCTCTGTTTGAGAGATAAGATGGATCTGACTCTCGGTGTGTAGACCAAGTATGTTAGGGATGAGGAATCAAGTGTGTATGAAGAAGCTCCTACACACAGGATAAGAGACAAGTGTTGGCATGCTGAAATATAAGTATATATCTATCTCTAGGTTATATGCCCTCATATGTACATACATATATGTAGATTTGTACATGGATACTCTCACATGTGTGCATACTTCACATGATAGCATGTACGCGGAGCGTAATAATTGTAATAATCGTGATGAGTAGAGATTTAAAAAGGCGACCATCATAATCATCGTGATTGTGTAATGAAAAAGTGAGTATAGAGAAAAGTGTTTCTGCTCAACCATTATATTAAATAATGCCTTTGATACACATTACTCACACTTTAGATGCAGAGGACTTAAATAAGCATTTGTAACCCCCCCAAAAAAATCTGTATGAATGCTCTATGAAGTGACGGCCATTAGGTGTAGGAAGCTTCTATATGTAATTATATGTATGTAATTAAGTTACTATATACTTACAGCTACTTGAATACTTTTACAGTAGAGACGTTCGAAACTGACGCTGGTTTTCATTGTGTAACTAACTTGAAGAATGCTTTTGTTACACACGAGGGAAACACTCTCTCATCTCGTCGTCATCATCAACGATAACAACTACAGCAGTTATACATTCTCTCTGAGTATAAAGAACAGTGAAAGAGGGGGAGAGAGAGAGAGAGAGAGAGAGAGAGAGAGCGAGAGATGAAGGGAAAAAAAGCGAGAAATATATTGAATTGTTTCTTTTCAAAAGCCACGTCCGTCATTGTAGGTACTTGTGGGTATGTATTTTAATACCAAAATGTTGTTAACTCATACACACGCACATACACATACACACAGGTTGGAGACAGGGGAGTTAAGGTTTCTTGAGTTGTACAAACACCGTCTGTCTGTCTACATGTATTGTGTAATACTTGCGTACAGGTCTTATGTACTGATATATATGTACGCAACCGTGGTGTAGACCGTAGTGTCAGTTATTTTTTTTACCTTGCAAAGCTTGTATGTACGGTCGTGATGTAAAAGGTGAAGTTCATTGGAAAGGGAAGACGTAAGAGTAGTATTATGAGAGGATGATAGGCGAGGTTGGAATGGAAGAGACAAGGTTGGTTGAGTTGAGGGATTCTCTCTCTCTCTCTCGCTCTCTCTCTCTCTCTCTCCTTGCTAGTTAAATGCGTGTGAGGCTTTAAGTATTTGTAGGATAGGGAATGGTAAAAGGTTGATGGTGTATTAGTCATGCATACAAGTAAGTGTGTGTAGATGGATAGTCTCTGCAATGATGCTGCATAGATTTGTAGTGTGGGGATGTTAGATATCTGCTCATGTATCTATCTTATGTTATGTATGTGCGTGCATTTTAAAATTACGGAGAATCATTAGCGCTGGTGTGGAATTTGAAGACCGACGGCTTGGTCTCGATGCTTATGAAATATGAAAGGTATAACACCTTTTGCTTTCCAACATTTTACTGGATATAGTTTGGTTTCTTACCTTGCAGGCATTCTAGTAGTATAAATGCCTGTGGTGATGCTCGGTTATGGTTTTGGGTTTTCTCTCTCTCTCTCTCTCTCTCTCTCTCTCTCTCTCTCTCTCTCACTCTACCTCTCTCATTCTACAACTTACGGGTTGTACAAGCTCCGCGAGAGTTTCTGTGGTCCGCTTACCAAACTTTCGTTGTGTGTAGATATGTATATAGCTACTCTTTGGTTTTGGTTTAAAAGAAAATGAATACTTATTTCCTCCTTAATCTTTTTCCTTGTATGCATACTATGGAGCTTTACAGTTGCAGTAGTTCCGTCCTCCGTCCCTATCTAACTCCATATCTTGATACTGGTATTAGTGGTAGGTATTAGTAGTGAGCATGGATGGAAATTTCCCTATTCCCATTGATTCCAAGTGGTGGATTGAGTTTGAAAAGGCTAAGGCTGTGTCTGCATCTTTTGGAGATAAAATCCCCATTTGTAGAATGTATGTAGAAGCATTGTTTCGTCCCACAAGTAAATGATAAGACGACAGGGAGTTTGTTCCAAGTTACTTTGTTTCCCGTGTTAACCAGTAGTGTCTATCCCTGCTTGCAAATGTACACATGCATCCATCCACATATGCCGATACGTACAGAAGGGAATAAATGGAGAGACTTTGAAAGTATGATCTTGTGGGAAGCTTATTTTCCTGTACATGTCTTTCATATAGATAGGTATATAGGAGAGTCTCGGTGTTAAATAATTATATATATGCAAATCTAATGTTGAACATCTTCAAACATTTCGTCGTATCCTTCAATAGTATACCTATACAAGGTATATCAATGTATGTCTATATGTGTAGATATTGTAAGTTTGAAATTGGAGTGTGGCTACCAGAGGCATTTGAGTCTCCGCTGTGGGTTTCTATTCTTCTATCATTCTCACACTTAAGTATGACTCTACTTGGGCAAGTTCGCTTTGAATCTGCTTGTGTGTAGCCCAAGGAAAGACCCGGGCGTCCCCACATTATATAGATACTAGGTAGGTTCCAAGCAGGTAACCATTATTTATGTAATCAGGGTGTGGGGGTATATAAGATAGTTAGTATGAATTTCATCCTCACTCCGGGAGTCTCATCCGGAATCCTTCCAGGCTTTGTTATTGTGGCTTTCATGTTGGCAGACTATATACTAGGTCTCGAGCAAAATTAGCGTAATGTGTTTCAATGTTGGGATTATTGTGGCACTTTGGATCCATGCTCCAGTGACGGCTAGCCACAACTAGTTGGGAACCTATGGGTATGATATTTCCTCTGTATCTAAACAGGGTCGGTTCATAGGCATGAACTTTCTATACTATGCTGTAGATTTGTACTATTTTCCCTGTGTATTGTATAAATAGATACTTAAGTTACACATCCACATATACATAATTACATATACCTACATATATGTAATGTACATGCATTTACTGTCCTAACCACATGCAAGCTTGGCATGTCAATGTGTAGTTCCCAAGTACAGTATGTATGATTGTGAGCTTCTATTGAGACAGTGGATTCGGAATCCAAGTATTTTCATTGAACTGAGTTAAAGGGGATTCCTGTTATTAAGGTCAACTTGCAGTGAAGATAGATGTGCACCTCTATATCTCTTCACCGCACACACAAACACACACACACATTCACCCCACCGCAAAATATGTACACGTACGCACATATACTTACACATTAGGTACACTGCACACTTTACTGGAAATATATTCTGCATGCTTTCTGCTCTATTTCCTTATTACATTTTTACGTGTGTGTCTGCCAGGAACTTGAGTCTCTTCCAATTCAAGGATCTATATCTCTACGTATTTTGCAATCTATATCTGTATAAGGGCTAGACATTCTTGTAATAGAGTTTATAAAGTTTTGATGTATAATTAGGTAGAGATATATGTATGTAGGTATATAAATACGGATACCTATGATTTTATGTGTATAAATAAATACCCACAGAGGGAAGTAGATCCTGGAAGTTAAAAGATGGAGAAGTAAAAGCAAAGGGTAGCATCCGGTTTTCTTCTGTGCACAATTTCCCTCTTTTCCCTCTGCCATCATGTATATTTAATTTTGCAGCATTATAGATTAAAGTTGGTGCTGTGTGGCTGTGTGCGTAGACTTACCTACATATAACTACAACTACCCCGCTCCGTAAAATTATGTTCGGTGATATTTTATGTCAGCTCTCAGCTCGTAACGTTGTGCACGTCGGTAAGATACTGGGAGAAGAGCGAGAGCATGCTAAATTGTGGATGTACTTATGTAATTCTATCCGCCCGCGTCCTCCCATAGGACTCCCATCCCAGCTACACTACAATACACTATAACCTACAAATGTAGCAATCCGGTTCTAAAATCGATTTACGGAACGACTTTCTACTCCGGCAGGAGTGAGTGTATAAAGCTTGAATGCACGGAAGGGTATTTAAGCTGGAGAGCATGTTGTCATGAATGGTGGCCTAACCTCCTCCACTACAAGGAAGATACTTACAGTGTAGAGTACAGTACACCAAAGGTACATAAATATGTAGACACCACAGTGCAAGGAATGTTTGAATGTGTGCAGAAGATAAAATGCGTGAGAATCTGAAGCACATCTCCTTCCTCTCTCTCTCTGTATCTCTCTCTCTCTCTCTCTCTTTCTCTCTCCCACTATTTTTAATCTCTAAGCTAGCTCGAAAGTCCTGGGTTGAGTTTTAATTCAGAGAATGTGTATCTAAAAGTATATATCTATAAGTAAACGATTATATATTTGTGAGTGCCCTGTGTGCTGGGGTACTAAATACTTAATTGTGAAGCACACCGATTATATCTGGATGGTTTGGAATAGAATATGCGTGTATCAAGTACAACTTCAAATGGGACCAGGAACCGCATAGATTGTGCAATAGTTAATACTTTTATCTGACTACTCCCACTCACTCACTAACACACACACTCCTAGGGAGGAAGACCAGGAGTAAATAACTTTGTGCTAGATATACACATGTACATACATATATAGATTCTATAGGGAACCCACTACTGATACCTAAACTAAAAAGTGATAAACAAAAGGTATCATTTACTCAAGCGGACGTGCAAGTGCCTCCGCCTGTATCTATACTGGAAATAAATGTAGATTAATACATTCCAAGTAGATACAACAATGTTGTATGCTTCTTTTGTACTATATGTCTTCCTCATGTATTTGCGTAATCGGAATGTACATTTAGATTTGGAGGACCTGAAGCACAATCATTGTTTACATTGGAAATAAAAGTAAATTTGTATTGGATGCTCCAGAAAAGAACATATGTAATAGATCTGAGGATCTGACATATGTACATTCTACCCATAATAATGTGGATCTATAGTGGGTACTTGTATCCATGTGTCTTGTGGTACTGGGGAGTACATACATATGTATGTTTATATTTTAAAAGGAATTTGCCACTGAAAACAGATAGTTTTCCCTTCTTCTCTTGTCAGTCCGCTCTTACTCCGACTACACTGATAAATTGGTGGCTCAACTGAAGATCAGGACTTGGAAATGTGAGCTTAAATGTGTCCGAGTTTTTTTTTCTTCGAGAGTTGGCTAGATGGATACTAATACTTTTTTTATGATATGATAAATGATGTATATAATATATACATATATGTAATATATTGAGCTTATTTACTTTTTCAATATTGACTTGGAAATTCAGAAACAATATTCTGGTATTTACAAATTGATACGGAGTTACTATCCAGGACAAGATGAAGGTGTGGTTATCAATGGAATGCTATCTACATATTATATATCTATAGGTATAGACAATTACATGTATGACATGTGTGTGTGTGTGTGTGATGTTCAGAGAGTATGAGAATTATCGGCCCAATGATTTACGCCATGTGCAAGTGACAAGTTTGAATTTAACTGGAAAATAATAGCGAACGTATATCCACCTAAGTATACCTAATTGTTAATAACTCTGTATTTACTGATATGTTTAGTTGTGCCTGCAGGCAGTACATGTAATTAATGTCCTCTGTATTGTCTTTCCAGGTTGAAATTGGAGTGTGAGAAACTAGCCACAGAGAAGACGGAAATGCAGAGACACTACGTCATGGTAAGTGGACTCGTGAAACTTTTCTTCCCAAGTCTCACTGTTTTAACCCGGAATCCTGAACGTGACTACTATTTAAATTCATGCTAATAGCCTCATACAAGTGTATAATAGTTATCTGCTTAAAGATATGAGTAGGGCTGAAGAGCTTGAGATTTTCAGGCATTTGTGTACTTATCTCTCATCGCAGCTCCTTTTTTGCTATATCTATCACTCCCTTGTGTGATACATAATTGTACGTAGGGACTACTTCTGGTAAATCCTTGTACAAAGTAGGCACACAAGGGAGTGAGAGAGACAGAGAGACAGAGAGAGAGAGAGAGAGCTATTAAATTCTAGTTTAGCAATGCAGGCATGACGATCAAGAGAGAACAAGTTGATTTGTTTGTCCTGTGATGAGACGAGAGGACAATGCTGCACTGTATATCTTAATTTAATGTTTTTGAACTTAGTGAGAGAGACAGCCTTCTGGTTTATTACATTTGCTTAAATTATTTTCGTTTGTATTTTGTACGGATTTTGGAATGTGGACTCGCTCCAAATGTATTACTGAATAACTTGACTTATCTATCACTATTAATATTTATTACTGCTAAAATATGTTTGAATTGAATTTCCATATTGATAATTATTAAATTATTAGAGTGTAATCTTCCTTGTATTTTTTTCAAAGTAATTAGCATTTATAGTAATGATAGATAATTGACGGAATTATAAAGCTGAATGCTATGGGAATACCTGTTATTTTGAGGGAAGGTCCAAAGGACCTTTCATTCTGTCGTGTTGAGAATAGGGATAACTGAAGGATTGCAATTAATAAGGGAATTCCTGGCAGGCTTTCAATTTGTCCGGATGGTTCTGTCTCTCTCTCTCTCTCTCTCTCTCTCTCTTCCTCTCTCCGGAGAGATTTATTCAAATGAATTATGTGCATGTTCGGGCTTGCATGTTAGGACTGATTTGAAAATATCTAAATGTAAATGTCTCTCTTATGTTTGCAGTATTACGAAATGTCTTATGGACTCAACGTGGAGATGCATAAGCAGGTATGGTAATTTGTGTGCTCTTTAGATTCTTTAAGCTCATTTATATGTAGCTATCACAGTATCTATTTGTATATATAATACTTGTATGTGCCTAATAGGTAATTCCATATAGATAGAACACTTGGAGTATCTTGGCATGTATGTATCTACTTGATAAAAGTAAAAGAATAATTATTGCGCATCGGAATTCTCCGAGGAAAGATTATCGGTCATGACCGTTAACCATGAGAGAGAGATATGCGGAAAAGACTCACTTAAGTAAATTCTCAAGCTCTCTTCTTCCCTCTCCAATTGTTTCCCAATTCATATATTTTGTACGAGTTTCTATTACAAATTGGAGAGCATGTTGTAATACCTCTTCTCTTTTAGCACTTTATAAAAGTATAGATAATTGTGAAGTCTTCCAACCCTGGATACGATTTCCGTCGACTTTTTTTCCCTTTTTGAAAATATACATATGTACATGTTGATGTGTATAATTATGTATAGCTTGATTTAACGAAATCAGAATACATTACATTTGCCTTTGGATGCCATGGATAGGGTAATTTTTATTTGCAAAAGGATCTCCCTTAATTTGACTCTCCTATATTCTAATCTTTACAAATTGCAAAAATAACCATTGCAAATATATTTTTTCTTGTAACTTGTAGAAAGTCCGTGCAACTTGAATTCCTGTATGGATTCGTGCTATGTGTATGGTAGCTGTTATTTTAGTATTGAGTGCCTGCACATACTATCTACAGAGCCTATGTATTTCTATTTCTATTTATACGAAATAGAATACTGTTGAAGTCATTTCATCCCTTTGGCTTGATATGCTTTTGACAAAATTTGTAATGGTAACTCCCCGTATAATTTTACATTCATTACTCCGTATAGAATATGTAATAAGGTTGTGGGAAATTTGACAGTCATTAGTGCATACATGTTGTTTTACAAGTATTTTTGTAAAGGCCAGCGTATCTATTTACTTTTTTTTTTGTTTCACTCGTGCACAGACACACACACACACACACAGTGGGTGCTTTTTGAGCTGTGCTTTGCTCACTAGGAACTAGGTATATATATGCACACACAATTTGACTGTTTCAGTGTAAAGGATCATAATTATTTTGTGCTCATTTTCTGAACCCAACTGCAAAATCGAGAGGGAGGAAGACGGAAAATTGTTTTTGCGATAATCACTTTTAGCATGAATACTTATATATATGTACGTAATGGGGAGGTATGTACCTAAGGCCGAGCACGATATTGTATACAGCTCTTTTATGAGACTCACAGTATGTATGACAGAAACTTTGATAAACTCACGTTGTTTTAAAATGGGCTGCTGGTACTTATTAAACAGTATTATTTCCATGCTCAAACACTTACTTACATAAATTGACTAATTTTAAATACATGCATATTCGAAACTACTGCTACTAATAGGAACTCTAATAAGTCCTACCTGTAGTAGCCTTTCACTGTACTAGTGGGAAGTGGGAGAACTTGTCTACAGTAAATAAATACATACATATAATCCCTTATACATACAGTTGTAATTATGTATTTATATCTATACTGTAAAAAGCATACATAGCTCAAAACTATTACTTACACAAACTCTGTATTTTCCCTCTGCTTAATTATAAATGCTGAACTTCAAGCCTCTACACACTCATATGTATGTATAGATATATGTACATGTGTGCTGGGATGACGTTACTGTCACTGTGGAATAGGACTTATATTATGGGAGCGTTGAAAGCTATCAAGTTGGTCCCATGTGTATTAACGATTTTCGGAGTGTAGTAGTGCCTGTGCCTGCAGCTGCCGAAGGATATTAATAGGAACGTAAATAAGTAAATGGAGGGGGGACCTGAATAAAGTATAATAATTATACCTACATATACATACACGTATGAGAGAGGGGAAGTCAATTCATATTTTGCATATATGTGAAATTATTGACTGATTGCGTTCTCACTATTTCCCAGTGCAGCTCCAGATAAATAAGGTATATGTGCCCCCTTCTGCCTACCCGTACAAATTACTATATCTAGGAGAGTAGAGTATCCATCTATCTACAAATTATACGTTTGATATGAGCTAGGGATGTCCTATATATGTCAACCCTTAGCGAATTAAGTATAATATGCTATATTGTATGGAGGTACTAGGGTAAATTTTAGGGAGAATAAAGTTCGAGAATAATTTGAAAATGCAAAAGTCTCATCATGTGCAGTATGTTGGGCTGGACGGAAAACATACTCCATTCTGTTCTTGACAAGTCAACAGGAAAAAAAATCAATAGGATCTGATTTGTTGATTGAATTTAGTTTTTATTCATTCATATGCACCCTTTCATTATCGGGGATTCTATTCATTTTCTATATTTACCCTTTCTTCGACTGCGGAGTGTGCGTTTGTAGGACTGGAATGAGTTATAGGTATGGAAGCTCGGGTGTACGGGAGAGTGCTGCTCATAAATCTGTATATGTACATGTATTTGGTACTTATCTGTAGGGAGGTTGATGACGGGACTTATCCAGAGTTTCAAGAGTAGGCATAATTATATATAGAGTGGGTAATGTAATAATTATTCAATTGCTGCTGCTCCTAAGCTCCTCGGCCTTTTGAAATTGCGTCCAAAGTTGTCCTTCCTTACAGTGCACATATGTATGTATCTTTAGTATATCTTTACATATACGTAGATACAGATGCATTCAGTTGATTAAATAAGTGTGTGTGTGTCATGTCGTTCGTTCATGAATAGTTGGGGTGAGTTTAAGCTCCAGCGATGTTTAGATATATCTATGTACATGTATATGACTACATATACAGTACAAGAATTGCATGTGTTTGAGAGTATACAATTATGGTCTGTATTATAAAGGGAGCATATGGCTCCTGCACTTTGTTTACTCTATGGAGGTTTTGAATTTATGTATTTACATCAGCAACAGTACTGGTTGTGAGAACCAGTTGATTTATTGCTAATGATTTTAGATAACTTGCCATGTTACGTGTGTAGTTACAACTACATACATATCTGTGTAGTATAGATATCTACATGTAGTGGCTCTGCTTACTTTCATAGGTGTCTCTGAAGGGATGTGATTTAGTATTGAATTAATATTAGACAGTGATTGTTGTCACACACACAGGTAGGATTCCAGTTTGGAACCGCTTGTACCAAGTGTCATCATCATTAGATACCTATACAATGTATCATGTATATGCATGTGTCTATATGACTGCACAAGTTCCACTTATTGTGTAAATCAACTTTGAACGTGTGTCACAAGGGTTGGAGCTTTGAACTGAACTGCTTGTTTGGAATTTTTTCCCCAGCTGTGTGTATCTCTCTCTCTCTCTCTCTCGCTATGTACATTTATTATCACCGCAGCATCCTTTTGTTGTGATGGGTTTGACTCCAGGACTTTGTAATTATAATGTAATTAAATTAATTACATGAGTTTCCTGCGGTATTGAATTGCCTCTCACTGCTGGTGCTTTCATGTAATAGTCCGGGAATATTTGTAAATTTGAAAACCATATAAATAGTTGACAACAAGGGATCTACATGTTTTTGGTTCTATTGATTTTTTCACACACACACACACAAATACACATACACGCTCACACAACAAATGAAATTACGAATCATCATGTGGCTAGCTAGTTCGTTTATTTTTTTGAAATATCTGTAGCTAAATAGATGTATTAAAACCAATTTATTCCATTATAATTTATTCATACACATACATAGATGTATGCGCCGTTGACGGAAGGGTTCAGTTGAACCGAAATGTTCAAGTTCAAGGTATTTATCTAGTACTACCTAGAATTTATGGGAAATGTTCATGTTGTTATATACATGAAATTATCTTTTGAATGCTTAATTTTTTCATCATTGAGCTTTGTACACTGAAATTACAATTAATTGTGTATCCGTAATGGAACTACTACAGAATTTTCTCCCTTGCGGTTGGAACATCCTGATTAGCTCTGACTATAGTGTAATTATTATTTAGTTATTTGTGTAAATATAAAAGTACCGGGAGGTGGTTTGTTTGTACTTTTATAGGGAGCTCGTATAAAAAGAAGAGGAAACATTCAATTAACTGTGGATAGACTACTACTTGCGCCTGTACTTTTTTAGGTTTAAAACTCACTCACTCACTCACTCAGAGGTAGGTAGGTAGGTTTAATTTAGTATGCATTTAAGTGAAAAAAAAGTTTGTTGAGGGGAAAAAAAATAACACAAGAGCACATTGGTTCACGGTTTGTTGAGCATTAAAAAACATGAGGAGTTTTGTCAGTCCCTGTAGAGATAGTAGTAAAGAGAATGAAAGAAGTGGAGAGGCAGAGGATGAATGGAAATGTATTCAGAGATTTTGCTCTTTTCAAGATGCTCATGCAGAGTATCCTCATTGTGCTGTTTTTAGGGATCATGATGATATGAAGGTGTACTTATATGTGTATCTGTAGACTTGTGTATGTATTAAAGTGTGGGGGGATGGATCCTTTTTTTGCCTACCAAACCTACGTATCTAGATTCTATATCTACAAATATTAGGAAGGAGGGGATGGGTACTAGATATTACATATCCTCCTGGATGAGGAAAACATAACGATGACATGTTTGCTTACTTTGTTCTGATTCCTTGAGCAAGCGTACATACATACATATATAAGACATATTTAAATAGTTTCATTTGTAAATGCGTGAATTCCTCACATCTTCTTCACCTTATAGATGTGCTCTCTCTCTCTCTCTCGTCTGTCCCTGTCTTATTCCTCTGTATAATTCCTTTAGTTGATGTACTATGAGCTGTACATATTTGTAGTCATGTGAGGTATATATATTTTATGAAGGGGCACAAAGGTTTGAAAGAAACCAATTAAACTATTATAATCTGACGGCATTCTACCTTTCCTTATCAGCTTGTTTTTTTTTTCATGGGGGATTACCTTCCAATGATATTCTTCATACATAAGGAATTACGGAGGCATGTGCATATTTATATTACCCCGTATTGAAATATATGTACGGGCTTGTGGAGGGATAGGATGTATGTATTTAATGTGATTTAACGTATACCATGACTTGTTATATTACGGTTCGTGATTATTACACCTCTGTTACTCTCTTAATGGGAACAACTTGTGCAGAGCTTGGCTAATGTAAGGGACAACGTACAACCTTCCATATGTAACTATAGTATGGTTTTTGCTGGATTTTTTTATACTTTACTCGGTTGTCTCTCTCTCTCTCTCTCTCTCTCTCTCTCTTCCTCTCTCTCTCTCTGTTTCCATCACTTCTTCTCCCTCTCTATAAGTTCCTTGTAGAAGGCGTCCTCTTCTTCATCTCTTGTGTTCCTTTCATTTATTTTCGTGCTAAGGATTATTTTTTTGTGCTCACTCGACCGAACCAACTATTAGGACGGTCGGACGTGGCTACCTCCTTTTGAAATTAAGAACCAACTAATATCTTTCACGTTTTTATTCATGAGCAAAGTGCATCGTTCTTTTGTCTTAACACTAATACTCACTTGTAGTACTACACAGCTACTCACGACGCTCTTTAATATAGAGATGAGCTTTTTTATTTTGAAGGAACGTCGTCGTAAAGAATATATGGAAGAGAGAGAGAGAGAGAGAGAGAGAGAGAGAGAGAGAGAGCCAAGACAAGCAAGGGAGAGCGAGATAAATGACAGATGATGAGAATACATAGGCCGTAAAAAAATCCTTGTTGTATATATGTAGAGGAACCCAGTAAGTGCAAAAATATTAATATGGGCTACTGCCATTGTCTTGTTTTTCTGTAAACTCTCTGCAAGGATTATCGTGATTATCATATAATAGCAAGTTTTGGGGCATGGCAGACATTTGCTTGTTTGCTGCTTCTACTGCTGTTCCTGTTGTTGCTACTGCTGTGCTGCTGCTGTTGCTCCTGCTCCTTCGCAGTTTTACACGGCTATATATTTCCTTCACAATATTATTATTATTATTATTTTTGGTTTAGTTGCATATCTACCATCTACATATTTTCAACTGTTGGGTATCAATCTGCCTATACATAGTAGGGATTTCCGTATTAGGTGTATGATATGTTCTGGCTATACTCGGCTATGGTTTAGCATGCCCATCTGTGTAGGTTCTCATACAAGGGAACTAACGCTGGTGAAGTCTGATTGCATCGGAGGTAATTGTTTGCAGTTGGGAGATGGACATAAAAAATGAATAGCATAATGTTGTTGTAATTATTGGGAGGAGGGGACGGAGCTTCCCAGGTGTGTTATCTTATGTGTTTTTTTTCTCCCTCTCTCTCTCTCCCTCCCTTTCTTTCTTTCTCTCTCTCTCTCTCTCTCTCTCATTTTTATTCCTGAACCTCTTCGGGTTGATAGTACTGAGATACAGATAGATACATATGTTCGTGTGTGTTGGGAGTTCATATATTTTTAGCTATATGCATAGCTTCAGCTTCAAGAGGTTACAATACATAAGACTCATATGGATGCTGAATGCATGCATACATACATGTAATTATGTATGTACATGTATGAAAGATTGCTCAAATTGAACATGTCAGGCAGGAGTTGCTTAACATAGATCCCTGCATCATACAGGTAATTATATATATCTAGGGAAATGAAGGGAATGTTAACGTTATTGTTTTCTCTGGCGAACTCTTTTATCAGTTTCACTCTTTTTCTCACGCACGCTGAGCGAGAGAGGCAGAGAGGGCTCAAAGAGAGAAATATGTGAGTATGAGTTAATAGCTTGTATGTGAATGTTTGTTGTGAGTGTGTGTGTGTGTGTGTGTGTGCATGTGCTCTTGGAATTTTACGATGCTATTTTGGTTTTGTGAGAAGAAGACGCAGAAGAAGAGGATGGAAGGCTATTTAAAAGTAAATATGTGTGGACGTACAGTGGATGTATGGATCTCTGTACTTGTGTAGTTATGGGCATGAATGTGTATCGATACGATGTACATATGTACATAGAGGAACTTGAAGTGTGCGAACCCAGCTTGGAGGTAGAGGAAAATTGAATGGCCAGCTTTGTCTGTGTAGACACGTTGTTGTAAGTAAGGAGAGACGGAGGAGAAGAGTCTATTGGAATTCAGTGTTTTTTAGATTACGCTTCCACAAGTCCAAGATAGTGACTCAAGTGGAAAGGCAATGAGACAGAGTGAGGAAAAGAGAGGGAAAGGAAAAAAAAATGTGTAGCGAAAATTGTTGGAAAGATGCTCTCACCAGTGCGGTGACTATGTATGTGCAGTGTCTACATATCAATGGGAACATATGTAGGGTATTTACATATGTATAGCCCCTGTGTTGGTATATGAGCATGCTACGTGGATGCATGGACTACTTATATATATGTATCTATGTATACCCATCGTAAAATCCTGTGTCTTGTTCCATTGAGTATGACTAGATATGTATGTATGTACGGACTGCAGTGTTTCCCTGGATATTGTCTAGTAATGGACTGTATTAGCCATAGCTATGTGTATTTTATGAGTAGCTGAGTGACTCTATATGTACGTGTGGATTTAGCTATCTGTACATATACAGATATATATACATTGGTAGATGTCTACCTAAATACAATGTGTAACACTGTATTTACAAGTGTAGCTCTCGGGAACTTGTGAGGGTGGGGGGAGGGAGAAAGCGTTATTCAGTTTCTCTTGGCTCGAGCGATCGATCACCTTCACCCGAGAGAAGCAAGTAGATTTTCCCGGGTTTTCTGCTTCGCAAATCCCTTCTTCTTAGTTGCAGTCCTCGTCTTCGTCTCTCTCCGTTTTTTTTCTTTCTTTCTTCCTCGTCGTCGTCTTCTACTTCTTCAAAAGTGCTCCTTATTCGCTATATATATATGTATATGTATATATGTATATGTACATACATAGTTTGTTTTATATTGGTAGCTATAGAATAAACCCATGTATATTAAAGTATTACAAGGCTTGTACTCTCTTTCTACAAGACATACGCATCTCTGCTACACATACATATATGTAATTATATATGTGTACAGATTTTTTTTTATAGTAAATGCCACCAGAAGAAGGAAGTAAGAGCTGAGTAAGTACTAGAGTACTGCAAAGTTTTACACAGCCAAAATAATTCCAAGGAACCATAACCACGTCTATATAATATAAGTTACATTTACATCAGCGTCTTTTTTTCCTTTCTCTTTTTTTTTCTCTCTCTCTCTCCCTCTCTCCCTCTCTCGCGCGTTCTTCTTTTCTTCGTGTAGTTTACAACTTGCAGCTTTTGTATGCCCTATGACTCTCCTGTTCTTTCTCCTTTTGCATTACTTTCTCTCTCTCTCTCTCTCTCTCTCCATCTCTTTTTCTATCGGCCTCTCAGCCTCCTTCTCTTCTCCCTGAAAGTAAGTTGAGCCTAGTACATAAAATATATTTTAAGGATGTTACAATCAAAAAAATTGCTGAATATTTTTCCTAAGTACTTGCTCTACATGGCTCACACGTAGGTACATACATATGTATGTACCCGTAAAAATCTTTACACTTGGAGTACTACCTACTTGTTTACCCTCCTTGCGATTGTGAGTGCGTGTGTGTATAGATGTGTAAGTGGTAAATGCAAGGAAGTAGTAGGTACTTTCACAATTCATATATATAGACATCCATAGGGTTCTTGTAGGTTTTTTTTGTAGACACACGCATTTGACGTGCATATGTGGGTGCATACATGTATCTACATTCAACTACGGTGTATTTGTAGCTCATATAGTCCCAATTCATATGTATATTAGGGTTGTTGTATCCACGGAAGGATCTTGGGAATTCTTTTTTTTTAAAGGGAAAATACTTTTCCTGAAGACGCAAGTATGCAGAAGAAGTACTGTTGCTTTCTTTGCTTTCCATTTTTTACTCTCCTTTTTCTTCTCTCTCTTTCTCTGTGTCTGTCTCTCACCCGCTCTCTCTCTCTCTCTCTCGCTCTCTCCTTTCTTTTATCTTTAAATGAAATGTGGAAAGGTTTCTTCGTCTTTCGTTTTTTTACAACTTGATAAAAGAGCATACGAGGGATAAAAAGGAATACTGAGAGGAGGGATTGGAGCTGAATTTTGCAAATGTTTTCTTATGATTGAAAGCATTACTGTTTTATATATCTATAGTAAATACATCTACATTTATCAACATGTACGTACATATGGAGCATACATATACTTTTATATATGTTACAATATATAAACGTAATATTTCTTGACCTGGGGATTCTCTCTTGTAGGCGTCGGTATATTTATACATGTGTGTTCCTTTTTCTGTACTTTCTCCTGCACACACACACACAGTTTTCTTGCCACTTGCTACTTCTTGAAACTCCCTTTGGAGACATGTACATAAATTGGGAGTGCAAGAATCTCTATGAATATCTATATATTTGTGAATAGTATGTAGGCATTTGTATGAGACAAGATGGATTTTCTTGTGTGGATTGGCATTAAATCACAAGAGTGTAAATGGAGCAGGGAAGTGAATTGGATGGGTCTATGGAAGGGGTAGGGCTTAAAGTGTAAATATATTTTAGGCCAAATCTAGTTATACTACATACATTTACAAAAATATCTATATAGTAAAAAGGTGGCGGGTTTTTCTAAATGCATTTTCCCTCGCTGTTGAAATTATGACGATATTGGTGTTGAAAAACTTCACATGATTTTAAAATAATACTGTTTTTTTTGTCTGCTATTTTTTTTTGTAAATGGGGAGAGGAGAAGTAGCTTGCTTGATCAAATAGGGAGTGTTGATTGTGCAAGGATGAGATGCAATACAGGTGGAAAGCATTCTCGTGGGTTTATGTTTGTTGTTGACAGAAATAGTTTTACTTGAGGGCGAGCTTTTACATATACCTATTTGTTGGTAGATACAAACATATACATAGTCATACATAACCGGATTCGTAAAAGAAAGGATTCCTTGGAAAGAAGGAAATATGTAGTTACTATGTACAGAGAAGTATCAGGGACTGAATGGTCATTTGACATTGAATGACTCAAGTGGAAGTTTATTCCTCAAGTAAATAGTTGTCGAAGAAAGACTCTTCAATTTGATTCCTGTGAGCAGTAGTACTGTAATACTTTTTCGAGGCAAGAAGGTCTTGAGAGAAAAATGGAGGAAATGTCTCTGTCATTATTTTGTTTTTCTTTCCTTTCTTCTGTACCTACATACATAAATATATGTGTACATACATATGCCTATAGAGGTTGTATGTGTATAGGTACACAGGAACAACTCGTAAGCCTATTCTTCTGTTATTCGGATGGCTGCTCCTAATTTTGTTCATAATGAAAATGTTGACTATTTCGGAATTTGCTGGAGAGCTAAATAGTACAGGGAAAGTTTCTCGTCTGATGCTAGATGATATAAAAGCAAAATTGTGCCTGTGGATCTCATTTTGTTTGTGAGGAGTACAAAGTACAGTGGAATAATATATATGTACCTAGATATGTGCATGTTACTTTATCTTTCATCCCCTGCTGCAAGTTGCATCTTCTACGTGTATGTATGTATATGTATGTGTTATCTATGAATAGTAAGGAAAATTGTGTCTCCGGTCTCTACTCGCTCCACTATACTTTGACTACAAGTTACTGCCATTTGGATGCTGGAAGGAGATTTCCAGTGGAGCACTCCAGCTTGACTTTGAGACTTTGCCCTAAACGAAGACAGTTTTTGGTGTGTAAAACATTAGCTTTGCCCTCCCACTTGAATTCATTCGTACCCTTAGTTTAGGGAACGACAGAGATATGTATATACATATCCTCCATGGGTATCTGTATTTATGTACATATATAAATGAGGATCTGAGTTCGTGCTTGGGATGTGGGAGAGATGTAAACCAGAGTAGGTTTCTGTTTTTGGGGAAGGACCTGTCTAATATGAACCCTGTGTAGGTATAAATTACATTAGAGGAATACTTGAGCATGGTGTTTTTCTCTGCTATGTGTCGGGGCTGGAGTGGGGAGGGCTCTTCTTATATACATACTCAAAGATAGGCCTAAGCCATAAACCTAATGCTACATCCTTGGGCTTTCCTAGTAACGGTCTCAGTATTAAGACTCCTTCTAGGAAACGGGAGTTGAGCCAGGAACGGTCGTTTGCTCCTGATTCTCCGTATTTACACGTACGTATGCATATATGTGTGTATATATATATATACTTATATATGTATATATTATACATCCACAGGCGAGACCCCCATGTTACTATAGTAATATCAGTGAGGAGTGTTTAAGGGGGAATTGCATTGTGCAGTTCTCCGTAGTGTGCTAAAGCATTTCCTTGTATGTACATATACATTTAAAATTTAGGAAGGAGATAGGTTAGAAATTCCATTTTCATCTACACACACACACACACGCATTTAAGTGTTACGTACAGTATGTACGTTAGTACATTTCATATATGAAGGGAATTTGAAGGCATTGAAAATCCGAGGGGAAAATCTCCTTTCCACAGCAGCAAGCAACCCGGGACTACACACTCAAACACACACACACACACACAGTCACAGTCACACACAGTACTTATTATGTCTACGACTTACTTGTATATTTCTGACATGTACGTGCCATTAGGGAAGTTGGCAGAGCTACCCACATATATAAAATACAGGAGTGCACATAAGGACAAATACCCTCTGCGTTAGATTACATGTTCAAAGGGAGTTTGAACGGGAGGAGGAATAAAATACGAGCCAATTTTATGGGGGAATAATGGAATTTGAGCCGGATTTTTCCCTCCCTTTTACCATGTGTATGGTAATACAGCGTGAGGAAACTTCTTTCTTTGCCTTTCGGTTAGTCTCCATGTAATCTCTCTACTCTGACTGTGTCCCCCATTTACGAGGAGATATGCATATGTGTATCTATATACATGTATACTTATATATTTACACTCGTGGATACAATTATTAAATCCCTATGTCATGTATCCACACTTGGTGGGAGTAATAGCTAAGAGAGTAATTATGTACGGTTCTCATAAGCCCTGGATTTTAGATTGTACGGCAGGGACTCATATGCGAGGATATAGTACGAAATATGTACTAGATTCTAGTAGAGTCTTGATTGTGTCAATGGTCCCAATGTATTTTCAATGGGAATGGGGGTAGGGAAATCTCATGGAGTGATTTTTTTTAGGGGTGCACATACCTACATACATACATGCATACATACGTACATAAGTGTCTAATACTAAGACAGAACCTTTGGTACGGACCCTCAGGAGCACTGTCACATGCTGAGGGAACGACACCCAGTATGTATGTAACTATGTGTAGATATGTATGGCTTGAATGTGAATGGCTACATGAGAATTTTAATAAAAAAATAAGTATATAAGTACACATGTAGGGAAGAAGGTGTAGTAACAGGGCAACCAAGGACTCTCACCGTGCACATTATTAGTTCTAGTCCAAATTGGTTGTGTGTATCATGACCGTAAACACAGAGGGTTTCAAGTGTGGGTTCTGCATTTTCCTGTATTGCACTCACTCACTCACTCACTCTCATCTGATAACATTTGTTTTCTTGTTTTGGGCTTCTCTCTCCTGCCTCTTTCCCCCTCTCTTGTTACAGGGAGGATCGGAACCTTATGGTTTACTTTGTCTCCCTCTGGTCCTTCTCCTTGAGTGGAAGTTATACATAAGTATATTATACATACATAAGTATGGCTTCTTAAAGAGTCCGGTTCTTTGAAGAGCATGGGAGAAACCAAATGTTGTCGAGGGTCTGGGATAGTCCACTAAAGCAATACAATCCTGTTTTTTTTACTCCCTTCATTCTGTAAATCTCACTCATTACCATCCATATGTATTCTCATAGGGACATAGGGCTCTCAAGGGACGGAGAAGGACTATATGTTGAGGAATTATGAAGAGTTATGTGAGTGCGTATGCTTATACGCGTATGTATGCATGTATATATACATGTGTATGGGAAGCGGTAGTCACCATCCGAGTGCTTTATGCCCCTATTACAACCATCAGAACAAGGAGGACTCCTGCTGCAGGAGACAGGAAATTGGCTTCTTGTTCCTCAATATAAGTAGACCTTTTTTTTGAATGGAACAAGGAAATAATAGCAACTCGATATGGACGGCTGTTCTTGGTCTTGCTCTCTTGTCCAAATGGTCCAAAAAATATCTGAAGAATCACATAAGTAACAAGAGGGTAACTTGGGCCGCTTGGTAGAGAGTCAGTCTTCCACAGTTAATAGTATATTTCCCGTTCTAACCTTCCTCCATCTGATAAGTTATTGAAGGGAAATGTTTTGGAGTTTAAATGCTCCTCTGTGACACTGTGTTGGAGCAGCGGTGCTTGTAGGTATGTACATACATAATTATGTCATATTCCTTCGAGAGTATCCATTAGAATAGAGACAAGGTGCTTTTGGGTGTATATGCCCTATACAAGGTTGACAAATGAAAGTGTTGGGAGAAAATCGATGAGGAAGATAATTGGGCAGACTTTGTTACGGGAATGTTACATGAAATGTGGGATGTGTTCATCAAAAAACATTTGTTCTCTGTGGAAATTAAATGCTTTGTAATTTTCATGGTTAAAACTGTATAAAAATAATGGTTTCCACTTGGAACCCGAGAGCTCTTTTTCCTGGACTTGTTCCTTTGGAAGGGGATATACAGTAGCAGAGCTTCCCTGACGGAGAGAATGATTAATAGGGACAGATGAATGTATAAATATGCATTTTGACTTTTTCCAGGACAATGGTGCCGAGTACCTTTTTATACGTGTTGAGTATAAATGTATAAATATAGGGTACACATGTATGCAGTAGATCCACATTCTACATCCATCTACATATGTATACTGTAGGATATTCAAAAGTGAACATATTTGACGGGGGAATGATGATGAAAGGGAAGGAATGATTGGAATGAGTGTAGATTAATACACAGTATTTTCTACAAGGTTTTCTGTTGTAACATTTTGTGAAAGTTACAGTTGTGAGCTTAACTATTATGGGCATACATAGTATCTATATATACATAGATATATGCATGAATGTATCTATTCATGGAGGCTAGAGCGCCAAATCTAAGGGAAAGAAGTGTGGAGTTTTGGAAGAATAAAGGATTTGATTTGAGCAACTTGGTAATAATTATTGTACTTGTGTAAACGGAAGGGGAAGGGTTTCAGTTGAATTTACTCGAGAGTATCCATGTATGTATGTAAAAGTAGAAGAATTTTATCTACATATAAGTATATAGTCATTGCAATGATAGGGATATGTATTATGGTTCCCATTTATCCATGCATGTTTTCATGCACGTAACATATTTAGAGCAATGGTTTTTGGGGAAGTGACTGTCACTTGTGGCAATTTTCCGTATACCTTTGGAGTTCCTATATCCCTGTATTTTAAAAACTGGGGTAGGTATGTAATGTAGGAGATGTATGTATCCAGATTGGAATTGGATACATGTACATATCTACATATAGATATAAACTGACGCTGTTAGCTTTAGAGAGAGAGAGAGATGGAGAATGAATAGTGTACTTTAAGTTGAGCGTAGTGTGTCCATGTGGATGCGGACTTGTTCCCTAATTGAAAAGGAAGTTGAGGGAAATGAGATGAAAGGGGCGAAACATCTGCAGTTCACTGAGGTTAGCTTAATATGCATAAAGAGTGTGAGGGACGACGAGGCGATCCCGGTGAGTTTTATGTACTTTACGCCACTCCATACAGCTCACTACTGTCACTCGGATTCTCTAGTGCTTACAGCTTCGTTAGATAGATACATACATATACATCTACGTCTGGATGGTTTTTGTGAGGATGTACATACATATACATAGGATCTCTCTTTACCGTGTGTAAACTTAAAAGTATATCCGATTTTGTATTGACGGGTTCTTCCCAAACGTCAAGTATTATTCACTGCGGATGCTGTGCTAAAGCTTCCTCTCCACTCTAATAATACTACATGGAAGTGACTTATGTATATATATGTGTAGCTTTCCTCCCGTAAGTTGAAAGTACCGATCCGTAAGCTGAAATCCAAGCATTTATTGTTTTTCATCTTTGTGTGTGTGTGTGTGTGTGTGTTCGGTAGGAGCAGGAGATACGTATGTATGTATGTGTTACTATTTCAGAGTGTATCTCTTTTTCCGCTCTCTTTCTCTCTCTCTCTCTTTCTCTTTTCAATTGTACGTGTGTAAATTGAGTCGTAATTTTTCTTTCATCTCCCGCAACTCCAATCTTTTTCCTGGGGAAGGTATGCGTATGTGTACATACATCAATGTATTAAAATCTAAGGTAAAGTAAAAGCCAGAACTTCCTCCTCTCATTGATTTTTTTTTCTATATTTGAAGCGTATTTGTGAGAAGAATAACTAGTTGCGTAAGTTTAAATAGGTACATATCTACACACCCTGTATATTATTAGGGAGGGATACAAACGAATTGCGACATTTTTATTAAGATACAAAATAAGGCTAGGATTGGGGACGTAAAAGGTGGAGCTACAGATACATACATTCATAGATACATGTGTACTACAGGATAACGAAGAAAAATAGAGGAGGCTAATTTAACTACAGTGGAACGGTCCCTATAACCTATACTCCCATGAGTTCTCTCCCTTTATATTGATAAAGGTCACCTGTCCTAACTCTCTGTTCCAGAATTACGGCGTAATGACTTGGATAGTTCCCCCCTTGAGGTTTCTCCCAGCAGCGTCCGTATGTTTACGGTTTAGTTCATGTGGAATAATGCTGGACGGGGATATATTGGGTGATTGTGTGCCCAGTACCTATAGATATAATTACATATAAGTATATATTACATATAGGGAGAGGTACTGCCCCGTAATGTCTATATGTAGACATTTTTGTACATAAAAGAATGGAAGGGAGCAGCGGTTGAGCTACATGCCAATCTCACAATAATTGGCGTAACGAAGGTTCGGAAACCATTTACCCAACAAGGGGTGCGGAACAGAGGGGTAAATAAGGTCGGGATTTTTTTTTGGGTATGTTATAGAACATGGAGTTTTAATTATTATACATGTATAAGTATCTATAGGTACTTATGCAGCGTATGTGTTCCTATGTATATTATATTCTTATTGGAAGTTGAATGGAAGGGTGAGCGTGTGTACAATGGTTCCTACATACATTTACATATGCATGGATCTAGATCCTACTTTTAGGTATTTCTACACAAGCAGTGAGGCAAGGGCGAAACGTAATGTGTGCATGGATGGAGACACACGAACTTTTACCTGGAATTGTTTTTATGGGGGTGCGGGTGCCAGACAAAACGCTTTTTAGTGTGACTTATGTAAGCGAGTGTTAAGGGAGCCGAGGGCTTCACCCAATGAAAGCTTTTAAACACTATGGTAATAATAAATACTGTAACAGTAATTATGTACTTGGTTTGTAAACATGCCATGGGACTGGATCCTTCTTGTGGAGTTAGTACAAGCGTGCATATATGTATGTATGTATGTATGTACGTATCCACGCACACTAATGTATCTACAACTTCTGAGCACTGCCTTACATATATCCATTTATATGTAATTACTATCGGCCACAACCCGGCGCAGTACATGAGGACTTGTTGTCGACTTTGTGTGTTCATTCCGTCTCTCGAGATGCCATAAGGGAGGGACATGAATGAGGAATGCGTGGTTTTGTGCTACACATAATTAGATACATATGCATACATATATAGATAATTATACATATGTATCTACTTATTAATACTTTACCGGTAAAAGTTGTCGAGGTGTGGTGTGCCATGTCATGGTAGAGTGTGTGTGTGTGTATGTGTGTACATACATATGTACCTTCCCTATAGTTTTGTACCCATGTGTGTATCTATCTTTATTTTTTTGTAGTAACTTATTTTTACGAAGGACATATAATGTGTCCCTACTCCCTACTATGTATATTAACAGAGTTGCGAGCTTGCGAGCGTGGAGTTGGGAACTTTGGGAAGTTTTTAAATTTTTATCCCTACTTCTTCTATTATACGCTCTTAATACATGTATGACCAATAAAGTTGAAAATCCCCATATGTACCCCTATGTAACTTGTCATTACTTTGAAGCCGCACCGGTGTGTTTCTCTCAACTGTTGTAAGTTAAGAGTAGTGAATTGTATCTATAGGAAGGGGAAAAAATTGAAAGGACCGCATCCCCCTTTTTTCCCCTACGTTACAGTATCTATAGATACAGGAAAGTTTGTATGTACTAGTAGTTATTTTGTGTACGTGTCTGTCGGTTCCTCTCCCGGTGCTCGTGAATCCTCAATTGAGCATAATAGTTACAGTAGTGGATACTCTTAATAGTTATACAGTATCCAAGTATATATATGTACATACATATAAGGACAGAGTTGATCTTCTGTGTGTGAGGGAAATTGGGATGGATAATGTTTAAAAAGAGCTTCATCTGTGTTTGGCTTCGGTGGACCCTGAAAGGGCACGTTGTATGTGTGTATAAGAATGGGAAAAAAGAATGGAAATAATCATGTGTCCCGGATCCCATAACACCATCAAAGAGGCACAAAGACTGAGGGAGACAGAGACAGAGGAGAGGAAAAATGTACATTACATATTGAAGTACACGTCCTTGTATTTAGATATAGGTCTTGAGCATAGGTCTTGAGCATTGGTCTTGAGCATAGGACTGTTGTGAGTACTAACTCGGTTAAGTCCTCTTGTCTCTTTAACGTGGTATGTTTTCTAATGCAGAGCCAAGTAAAAGTCTCTCTAGGAAAAGGTTTCCCGATCAAATCGAATTCGACTGACGTGACACCCAGAGGACTGACTCTGTGTTCAGCCTTGAGGGAAATCCAACCGGGACAGATACTTTTGCTCTCTGTCTGTCTGTATCTCTCTGTCTCTCTCTCTCTCTCTCTCTTTCTCGTGTTCTCTCGCTCTCTGTCTTCTCCTCTGTGTTTGGGAATGGAATAAGGGTCTGTTGAAATTTTTAGAGGCAATTCCGCCACGCTCTATGCTTCTTCATGGCAACTTATCGTTATGAGACCATTTCGAACTTACTACTATATGTAGCTTATCCCCTCGATGTTTTTTTCGATTAGTTTTCTTTTACCTCATTCAAAGATTTATAGAAGAAACACTTTTCGTGTGTGTGTGTGTGTCTGTGTGTGTCTCTGTGTGCGTTGTTCTATCTATCTCCTATGTATACATTTCCCCTCTACTCTCTCTCTCTCTCTCTCTCTCTCTCCCTCTCACTGATTCTTTTTCACTCAGTTGTAGTGTCTCTTAGAGGAAAGGAGGCAGGGGCTCAAGGGATTTATTTGTGTGTTTAAACGCCTTTTGTCCTATGATGGACAAGAGGTTATGACTGGACAAAATAAAACTTGTGTGATCTTCTCCAATACAGTATACTTGGATTACAAGTGTGGAGGGGGGAAGCCCTTTTCTCTCCCATTTTAAAATTGGAAGGTTAAGTTTATATTTGGGATTAGATGTATTCTATCTTATCAACCCTTGCTCTGTCTCTATCTCCTCCTTTGTATGAGGAAACGGTAGGTATGTGTGAGGGGAGAGTGCTCACGTATGACCTGGGTCGGCTCTTCATCTTGACACGTATATGTGTGTGGGGATATGTAATTATGTAAGATTCTCAGATGTAAAGACCTATACTCAACTCATTTGATTTTTTTCCCCCCGTGTGTTTGGTTGTTGGATCGTAGCTACTTCTGTCAGTACAAGTAATTACAGCATGAGTTATAAAAATCTTGGAATTCAGCATATGTGCTTGTGTGTAAGTGTATTTTTAGTGTTTCTCTCGTATATGGCTGGAGTACATTAAAAGGGTTGAGGAAGATTGGGCTAAAGACTCTAAAGAGTCTGATTGAGTCTTGCTATTATAGAAATAGCATCATGCTGTAGGAAGGGATTTTTTTGTATAGTAGGTCCTTACGTACGGTCAGAGCTGGAGGAAAGGGATGAGTCCAGAAAAAAAAGGATGATAATAGCAATAATAATAGTTACAATACTCTTGAAGCCATTGTGTAAATGAGGGATTATGAGGATTGATAGATAAATGGAGATCCTTAGGGTTGGGTACTGTGAGGAGAGAGAGAGGGAGATAGGATAGAGAGGGAGAGAGAGAGAGCCTTGCAATTGGATATACCTTCGCTCCTTGTTACTCTTCACAGTCATCATGATAGCTTATCTGATCTGTTCCTCTTTCTGTTCTTGATTTTTTCCTTCAACTTTTTTTTCGAATTCGGATCCAGCCCGAGCAAGCTGAGAGCTGTAAATACAAAATAGAGGTTTAAGTCCCTCTCTGTTTCTCTCCGTCTCTCGCTCTCTGTATCTCTCTCTCTCTCTCTCTCTCTCTCTGGAGAAGAGAGTTTAAAGTGAGAGGAGGGAGTTTATGTGTTTTTAAGTTTCGCTTTACTTCCTCAGCCCTGCCATACTCAGGAACCACACCTTTCGTAAATATATCCATGTATGGCTTGATATCATCTTTTACATTTACAACAACCTCTGTAAATTTATTTACTGGAGAAGAACATACCTGTGATGTGATGTGATGTGGTGTTTTTTTTTTACTCTGCTCAACATAAATACAGGGAAACATGTATTTCTTGTTATATAGGACTACCATTAATAGGAGCATGCACATGTTCTTAGCTTAGTTAGTGGATATTGTGGCTCTGTAATATATTTATAGCGTGTATCAGGAGGAGAGTGCGGGATGAGAAAATGATATTGCTCTATTTTTATTTCGTTAGCTCCTTAACGAGATTACTTTGTCTGCTTGTGCTTATACTACCTGCTATGGATAGATATAATATGTTACTAGAAGCAAATCCCGCTACTTATTAGAGAGCATTACATGACCATGTAGATTCTGTCCGTGTATTAGTCAGGTACAAAGGCCTAGGCATAATCGAGACTTGTTGGAGAATCTCAAGTGAAGGAGATAGACGCATACATATATAATTACATACATACATAAGTGCCTACACGTATAAGTGTGTAGACGAACGTATAAAGTGAGTGGTTTTGTTGAGGAATGGAAAGGATTTTGTCATCCTGACAAGAGATTTAAAATACATTTATATGCTAAGAAGGTAAATAATTCTGACTTGTAATTCTCCTTCTGAGGATTATATATTTTCGTCGACAATGTCTCCCTAGAGAAGAAGTGGCCTCAGCATTTTTCCCTTATGGTTGTTGTTGTAATCCTCTTAGATTGTGTTGCCTACATGTAGCTATGTACATATATCTATCTCTATGCTGGGACGTGATATTTGCTATCTGCATGTGTAGTAACATGTACTATATAAACATGCTGGTCATAAATCAGATGTCATAAATTAATGAAATCATTTTATTTGAAGTCAATCAATGGAATCAAAACGATGAAAACTCTGAAGGAGCAGAGCAGACATGCAATGGATGGAGAGAAAAATTATAAAAACTTGTAAGGAATTAGATGGTTTTTAGGCTAGCCTTTTATGTCTGAGCAAATACCGAGTAAACTGGTAGTCGTTTATAATGATTTGCAAATATGTAGCATTTTTGCGAACGGTTCGACGATAGGAAAGATGAGAATTGTAGAGAAATGACAAAAAATATATTTTTCCATTTACTTTGACGGTGTGTGTCTGCCTGTGTTTGCCAGACGGAGAGAGCGAGCGAGCGAGAGAGAGAGAATGAGAGAGAGAGAGAGAGAGAAGTAAAACTAGTTTTGCAATAATTGACATTACATGTTAAGCATTGTAATTATATGCTGTGTGTGTGCTGTTATCATTATTATTACTTCTCAACCGCTGTTCTTGTTACAGCGTGTTTCATAAAGGGAGGTAATCACTCCGATCAAAATGTTGATCTAGCTTTGGCATCTGAAGGCATCTACACATTTATTTCTTATCTGGTTCTCTCTCTCTCTCTCTCTCTGTTTCTATCTATCTATCTCCCTGTCTATGAAAAATATTGTATATATTATCTATATTCACGTCCTCAATAGAACAAGACATTTTATTTGTTTACTCCAAGTTGATGTGAAACTCCAGGTTATTAAAATTAAATCAGCATTCTTTCATTTGATAAAAGAATTCTTAATAGTTCTTTCTTGTGAGCAAAAACTAGTGTGAAAAATAGCTTCTGCATTGGAATTTCCTCCAATTACTCCCAATCATTGCAGGTACATGTTTTGATGGTATTCATGTAAATATCTGGAAAAGGGCACTGTGCATACATTACAACTTCTGTGACTGGAAAGATGGTAGCAGTGTATCTTTATATGTTAACTTTCGAGTTTCAGGCATATCCTTTAATATTTTTGCATATCTATTTATACATATGTGTAAGGAAAAATCTGAGGTTATCTTTGTGTCCCGTCGACATTATTATTATTATTACTATTAATTTTCCAAGAAATTTATTTGTTATTTTGGTTTGTTCCCATGTTAGAGGAAAAAATTAATTTGATAATGAAGATTATGGTTGGTACTATAACTCTATGTGTAGTGCTTGTGTGTGAATAGCTCAAGGGGGATTTTTTTTCCAGTATGAAATAAGGAGAATGTGCAGCTATCTGTAGTACTCTTTTGTGGTAATTTACATTTGCGTAGACACATTAGGGCGAATAAACTTCACAAGGAGATATGAGTTGTTCTCTGATCTAAGTTGTTAAAGGTCTTGCGGAAATAAATGTGTTGTGAGCGGAGAGAAATTGTTGTTGTGACTGTGCATGGATCTCTTGTATTTTTTTTGGTATTGTGGAGCATGAGAACCTCCGATGGAGGGATTTACGTACATATGTATGCACACATATGTATGTTGATATGCTCTACCTATATGACTCACCTCACACACAATCAGTATCAGGGAGTGAGTTGAAAGTAATTGGAGGAAAACCAGTATTTAAGCAGCGGCTACTCCTGGTATTCACGATCTTATTGGAACATGCAATCTACGTATGTATGTAGATATAGTAGATAGACTGATTAGCATAAGGAGTTCTTTTAAGAAACGGATTTGCAGGTAAACCCTTTACTAGCTGGAGCTGACGTGTGTTTGTGTGTGTGTGTTTGTGTGTGTGTGTGTGCCTGACAATGAGTGAGTGAGTGAGTGAGTGTGTGTGTGTGTAGCTACATATTATTATGCATTACAGATAAGGGAAGAAAAAGCTGAAAATGGATGAGTTGCAAAACGTGATTGTCTGAGAAGCCGAGGTGTTAAGTTGGCATTGTAGCCTGACGTTAATCTTACGACGTAATCTAGATAGAACTTACATTAACTCGTCTTCCACTCCTGCATTAGGGCCATATATGTGTATAGCTCTGTGTCTGTAATGATTCTCGATGGATCCACCTGTGGAAATGCACAATGCATAATTTTCACAAGAGTCTGTGTAGCTACCCATGGACCTCAGTATGTATGGGCAATATACGCATACACATGTAGATACATGCATGAGCTCATAGTTAATACTAATTTCAGTACAATAGAGAAATTTGCATAGAAAAACTCAATTTTGAACATTAAGAGTCTTGGAAACTTTTGAGATGTGTAATTATTTGTGTATGTAATACCTGTCGTTGAAAAATTATTTGCTTGTATTCGCTCATGTTATTCTCTCGTCCTCTTTTCTTCGAGTAGATATTTTGTTGGGAGTGGATTCCCCTCATTTTATCCTCATCCCGCTCTCTGTGTATCTCCTTCTTCTTCTTGTTACTACTACTCCTATGACTTTATATGCACATTGATAGCTATTGTTTTTAAGGTGGAGATTCAATAATAATAACAAGCTAAGGAAATTACTGAGATTCTTTCCCCCCTCTTCATTCTTTTCTCTCTCTCTCTCTCTCTCCTTCTCTCACATCGTCCCGGAGTTGCTCATCTTGTTTGGTTTCTTCTTGCACGATTCTTGTAAACTTGTAAATTGTAAATTATTATTGAGAGTGAGACAGGGTAGGAGATGCTGCTTGTAATGTAATGGGATGGAACGAATGTACACTGTATGTAAGACAGATGTCTGCCTGGTGGATATATTATGTATCCTTTCCTCTTTTTTTCCCCCTTTTATATTGTACATCCTGGAGATTAACATACATGATCAGGAGTGTAAGCGTAAGCATGCGGATGATGATGAGTATATATAACCGTAGGGTAATTTAGTTTTTTTTCTTGTACATACCCCCGTCCTCCTCGGAAATTTTGAATGCCAGTATATTTCGCTAGGAACAAAAGCTTGAAAGGAATAGAAAAAAGGAGGAGGGCAAAGGCTGTGTACTCACATGAGAGAGGGAGTTGAGATTGTAATTTTTGTGTGTAGAACAACTTGAATGTGTCATAAGTTGCACTATCTCTCCTGCCATTGTACTCTGTACACACATACACGGGAAGCACATAAAAATGTATCTGTCTACATTGCGTTTTTCTTTGGGCTCCTTCTTGTCATCCCGTCATGACATCTTGCCCCCTTGCTGACTGCTGCTCCTGTGAAGTAATTTCCCTTTCAATTATTACCTTGTCCTTAACGTTTAAATTCTTTAATAATTGTAATTTAAATCCTATTAACGAGGAGTGCTCACACTGGGCTTAAATTGTTTGTAATAATTTTAGTACTGTAATGTAAGTTGTCTCGGAATTACTGTACATTGTAATTGCATATGTATGTATGTATGTAGTATGCATTCCGTAATTACATTTATGGTGGGGTGGTGGGGGAAAAGTGTTTATTATAATAATTATACATACTAGATAAATTCTGATGATGTCTGTATCTATGCATGTGTTATATTGTATGGAATGTTATTGCATAAAATTTGAGGAAACTCACACATGTACGTAGTCGGGCTCGGGCTCTCAATGGCTGGGCTTGGTAGCTTGGAGTAGCGAAATCGTTGACATAATTAAGATGCGTTGAGATAATGCACAGACTCTGGGATTTATTTAAAGGTCAAGATATAAGTAGTCATATGTAATAATTTTACGTACATACGTACTTGGGTGGAAATGTAGCAAGAGGAACTCCTCGAGCTCTATCATCTACATATGATTATATAATGGATGTGAACATGTTTCACAACCCACAGTAATTATTACTGACTTACTGTGCAAATTTCTAGATGTGTAGATTCTTTCTAACACTCGTGATATCATCCTATCCTAACACTTATAATTAGGCCAAGTGGATGGTACATAATTACACGTGTACATATTTTAAGTCAACTTGTAAATTCAAGTATGTGAACACGCACGTATTTATACATACATACATATGTATGTATAATTTGGGATGAATATGTCGTTTTTCCTTGTAATTGTTATCAAGACGGAAAAAATTAATTCTAACAAGGACGTCTACATCCACCAGAAAAGTGCTACACTTTTTTTTTTAATAATTTAAATATTTATATGGAGAATGTGTATTATATATACATATATATATATATATATCCATATATATCTATATGTGTGAAGGAGAGTTGATTCCGCTGGAAGCCCTGCATGGGCAGGGGTTTAGATTGGAAATTTAATTATAGCAAGAAATTATCCACAAGTGATTGTGTATGAAGGACTTATCCGTCAATACTCTGCTTATTGAGCTGCTACTGTCATTCCTGATGTTGACTATGAACCTTAGTTCACATCTGAACTTGTGAGTGATAGTAATTTAATATAATATGCTGATGTCAGGGGGAAAATGGATAGTATTATCAGGGAGCCTATTTATCATGCCTTGGTGATCCCAACTTGCTGTGCTTGTAATATTATTATTACCAATGATAATAAAAACGAATGAAGACAAGTGGTGAAATACTTGTGGGGATGTAAAGTTGATTTAATTGCAACATATGTAGGAATGTATTGGAATGACAATTATGTAATTATGGGACTACATATACATATACAGCGATATATTGATTAATCCTTAATCAACTCTGTGAATGAAGAGACAGTATGTAATTATAGATATGTGTGTGTGCATGCGAGAGAGAGAGAGAGGGAAAGAGCCGTGTTGCGGATTTTTTTCCCCCTAAAGATTATCTAAACTACTATTACATGAAAGGCAAGACTCTCTCATAAAAATTCTATTTAGCTTCCATAATGCGGTTGTAGTTAGTTTTAATGGTAGTAGCTGAAAACATGATTTTTGAAGGGTATGTGAGTGGGATTTTTGACTATGTACATATGTATATAATTATGTATGTACATGCCAGGATGAAGAGCCTAAGTTATAGAATGACAGACAGCAAGGTTGATCATTGTAGGAAAAATTGTTAGGGATTGGAATAAATTGACTGGGTATCATTGCTATTTGGCATGTGTGTAGACATTTATATCTTTATATGTATGTAGGGAAAACCGGTAAGTAGATAAACTTAAATGGAATTGGTTTCTGGGCAGTAATGAAATACTCGTACACATGAGAATGGGATAGATTCTCTCATGGATGTGTGTTGGAGATATGTATCAATGTATAGAGATAACAAAAAATACATATAATTACATACATGAGCACATACTCATCGAAGTTGGAGTTGAGAAGAAGAAGGAGAGAAATAAAATGTATTTCCTTTTTCGTAGAGGATTTTATACCCTGATTTTATTTTTATGATCCACGTAAAGATATACTCTCATTGGGCTGATTGATAGAGTCATGTCCTCCTCATCTTTCCCTTCTGTGAGTCCTCCTCTTGTCCTCATATATACACAATTGTTAGGAGTAATTGTTTCAAGTCTGACGCTGTGTCAGCAAGTTTCTGAAATGGCTTTTCAAGTTTGCTATATGGAAAAAACCCGTAATAATAATAGGGATGTAATGTGGATTTATATACGTACATATTTCTATAGAAACTCTTCTTGTACAATGAATTCTCTAAATTATGAGCTGCTAGTATTACATTAGGGAGATATACATATGTAGATATGTGTAAATGCATATCTGCATAATGGGCCCTGTCGCCCAGGATTTTATAATATGAGGGGAAATAAAGATAACATTGTCGCTTGTGACCATATTATAAAGTAGTTGAATGATTTTTTATTTTGCTCATAAGTGTCTATCTATATGGAATTCGTTTGACGTCGACTCTGCTACTATGTACTCCTAACTCTTGGAATACAGTGTGTGTATTGAGTGACGACGTTTTTTTTTGTTGAGTCTCTGTTCAAACAATGATTGTGATTGGTTCAAATGTACTTTGTATAATAGGAAATTAATTTTTTATGTGATTTTTTTTTCTCTCTCTGTTTGCAGACTGAAGTTGCTAAACGACTCAACGCTATCATTGCACAAATACTACCGTTCTTATCTCAAGAGGTGAGTTGATTTACATTTGAAATGGTTTGAGTTTGTGGGATAAGGTACAGTATGTGTATGTATGTATATAAGGAAAGTTGTTATGCATGAGTGTAGATCTCTGTGTATGTGTATATGGTTAGAATATATATAATTATAGATACATGTAATTATATATAGGTAATTACTTGTATGTAATACCTCTGCACATGTTGTGGTTGGTTATTACACATAGATGGGACTTAATCCTTTCAATGATGAATTCTCCCAGAATTTATCACTCTTTTTTTTTTGTTGCTACAGAGAGATTTCCCGTCCCAACTAACCCTCCCCTATATTTCCCTCTCTGGCTTTACATATGTTTTCCCTCTCCAGCTCGACATATAATAATTATATGCAGGTCTCAGCAAATATAATATCATGGGGTAGAATCTATCGGTCAGTGAAAATGGTAAATGCTTATTTTTTTTCCTTGTTTGCTCTTACAAGTGCTCACATTTGCATTGAATTTGTAGGGTTTATGTCCAGGGTTTAGAATCTAATCTCTTTGTATTAAGTTGATGTATTTACACAGCCAGATATTGATACAGCAATTACAGGAGTTGAGTCAGTGCGGACTTAATGGAAGTGTAGATATTAGAATGTGGTTGACTCTCTGTATGTATGTGAATATATTATGCATGACCATATGTGACCACATAGTTTTTTTTATTTCATTATTATTGCATTTGGACGTTACAGCTTTTTTGATATTATTTACTGCTAATTTATTTACTCAACGTTGCTGGGTAGGTTTTTTTAAATAATTCAAAGAAGCTCTCTGAATACAGAACTCCCTGTTGATGTATGTAGTATGATGTCCTGGCTCTTTTTGTACTACATAGCATTTGACTTGAAGTTTTGTTCGTTTAATTGCCGTAAGAATATGAATAGTTTGTGAGGGCTTCAGTAGCCGTGTGGAATTAGTTGTTTCATTGTTTGATTTTTGTGTTGTTGGCATTGTAAAATTAAATGATTTTTATTATTGTTATTATTATTGCATTTGCAAGTACTAGTATACTATATGAGTGTATTAAGTGGCTTTAATCTCTGGCCCGCTCAGGGAGTGTTCGTTCTACTTGGGAGGGTTGAGGGTGATGGGAGGGTTTGTGTAAGAAATTAGAATTTGATGAGAACAATAATAATTAATATTGATACGTCTGTGGGGGATGATGATGTGAGTGGCCCTTTTGTTTGCACTTCTCTGTATATCTATATGTAGGATTGGAAGATTGAGTAGATAGAATTTGGAGATGGACGACTGGATAAGATAAAAGGAATTACTGTTTATTGTAATGGGAATGTTGCTGACGTGTGAAATGACCGAAGTGGATGATGCTTTATGTATTGCCTTTGCCATATTCCTTCCCATGTAATGTATGTATGTGTGATTGTTTGTATGTATGTATGTACTGTACGTCTGTGTGGAGCCACTTGAGAGAGACTATATTCAAGAGTCTTGTTCCCTTACTTTTTCAAAGGGAGAGATTTGATGACTTTGTTTTGTTATTTGTTCCATGTGTTTGGTTGTCGTCCGTCGTCATCAGCACCAACAGCAAGTTGCCACGGCTGTGGAAAGAGCCAAGCAAGTCACGATGACCGAATTGAATGCCATCATTGGAGTAAGTTTAACTTTGCCTCTTTTATGAGTACTTTTTCAGTTGATTTTCCCATTCTTACACTAGTATGCTCAGAGATAGGGACAGATTATAGCCTTATTTGAGATCTCACAGATCCCTTGATACATAATATGTAATTTTATTTTCTTATTCTCATGTGTAGTTCCACATAGATCCGGACATTTTGTAGTGTTTTTTATTTATACCTATGTATGTATATGTTACATGTAGGTTCATGTGAGTACATATGTATATCTACTTATTACGTTGGGACTCTTTGACTTCAGCTGTTATTATTATTCCTCCTCCCACCCTTCCTCGCACTCGTCTCTTCTTTGACGATGTTGACGTGGGACTAAAAGCAAGAATCGTGAGCTTCCTATTACTACAAGAACAGAGAGGGATGAATTGAGTGAGAGGGCAGGATCTTCTGTTATTGTTCTCATATTATGTATTTTCTATGAAGGCACATCTTTTTTTTAATGTGTACACTTACACGTCTATGGTTCAGGTTTTATTAGTATAGAGGAGGCTCATCATGGTGTGTGTATGTGTATAATTTCATATAGATACATATGTGTGTGTGTGTGTGTTTGTATCTACTCATGAGAGCCATTTTTCGCTAATTTGCTGTATAACAACCTGAAAATGTTTATCTAGGGTTACAATTCCGATCCTCATAATTCATCAGCATCATGTGGGCTGGGCAATGGACGAGCATGTCGTGCTTTGATTTGACGGTGGTTATAATAACCGTGATAAAGTGATGTTGTTATGTGCATGTGTAAGCTGATGACTACATGACGGTATTATTTGCTCTCACATGGATGCATTTGACTCTATTTGAAGCTCTCAACCAAGCTGGATTTGATGTGGCTTATACATATGTATAGATATAATTATATGTAGATACATATATGAGTTTGAATAGGATCCATATATAAATTCATAAGACTTTATAGAAATTGCAATTCCAAGAGATTGAGCACTAGCTTTGCTGTAAGTAGCGGGATATTTTTATAGAGTTACAATATTTGATTATGTGTGCCTGAAACAGTCAGGTTCTATTATCCGCGTCTTTACACATTTATTTACACGTATCTACATATGTATGTGTCTACTCATAGGCACATGTATATACTTACTTATCAAGTCACATTTTGTCCTATCCACTACTATTGGGAATATAATTACGGACGGGAAAGTACTGTAAAGCAGTGGAATTTTTTCCTTTTGATAAATACATATATGCTTGCGTGTGTCTGGAAGTACGTCTTATAGTAAATACATACATGTAGATATGTGTAGGTATACTTATACAAGTTTGGTCTGAAGCATTGATCTTTATATGGATTAAATCGGACGTTTAACGTGAGGATACCTCAATATAGATATATGACACATGTATGTATATTACATGTGGTAATGTACTAGTAGTAGTATAGTCGGGAGTAGTGGGAGCAGAGAGTTAGATCGATTTTTTCTGCTCGTTTCCTTTCATGATATTTTCCTTCTTCTTTTTTTTTTCTTCCTCTTCTTCTCTCGCAGACTTTATCGTCCTCACTTAATATAATCTCATTATCCACAACTACAAGGCATGTGCTTGGACTTGTCTTTTCTTGGTTGTTTCTCCCTTGTACGCCTTATATACAAGGACTTCCTACTACACGACACTACTACTCTAGGTAGTGAAATGTTTCTTGTGTAATTTCGCATCAATGTGTGTGTATCGTATGTATCTATGTGTATACGTTCTGTGTGTGTGTGTATGTGTGTGTGTGTGTGTGACGGTTGTGTACTCATCGTCTTCACATTCGTCCAATATGTAATCAAATGAACGTACAAGGAACGGTGCAGATAGGAAAAAGTTAACTCTCAAGGGAAGTCAGCTGAAAATTTTCTATTTTCTTTGAAATCGATTCTCATCTTTCCGGGTAACAGCAGTAGCCTGTCTATGAATTCATATATATACATACCTATGTATGTATGTAGGACTCTAGTTGTAGACCCTCCCTGAACAAACATATAATAGCTTTCTCGGATTTTAGCTGCCCCGCGTCCCATCCTATAACTATTATTATTACACGGTTCGGTGTGACTATGGACGCAAGTATGTACATTGAAGTTATACATACGTATATTTATAGGTAGATACATACGTGTGTTACGTTACATTACGTATATATGTACCTACATATGCACTTGCCCAAGTTTCTCTCATGTGTGGTTCAAATGCACCCCATAATCTCTACCTCCCTGACGCTCTTAAGAGAGATTTCCAAGAAGAGCCCAGCACTGCAGTCTCAAGGAGACAAGACCATACTATCTCTACAAAGTAGTAGGAGCAATATAACATCACCTAGCGTTAAATTGTTGATTGGAGATTGAATTTTGTGATAGGAGATTGTCGTGGAACGTATGTAGTTGTCTATCTCCCGACTACTGTAGTAGATCCTAAATGCTACAGCTCTTTCCTCTACCTAGATACCTTTTCCCTTACCTATGCCATAGTTTTTTTTCTAGAAAGATTAATTCTGTCGTCAGTTTGTAATTTATATTTCCCTCCCTTGAAGGAAATGAGCCAAGACGTTTACGAACCAACTTGAATCTAATTATGGCAAGTTGATTTCCATCTGTACTACTTCGAGCTACCTTGTGTGTGTGTGTGTGTGAGAGTATGGAAAGACCAGATAATATTTGTCCTGGGTAAATACATATTATGCCCATACAATGCCAGTCCTTGTCTTGTAATAAGTGTGCCAGGTAGGTAGAATTTTCAGTCCCTGATCTCTCTCGGATTCCATATATTTTCTGTAAAAAAAATTCTCATTGACTAAACCACTAAACGTTTCCCAAAGGTGCTGAAATTTATTTTAGAAGTAGATTTTTTATATGTAGTTTAGATCCGTAATAGTCATAGCTACAATATAAATTCTTGCATTAGAAGGATTACTATTAAATTGTAAATTGAAAGGTATTGTCAACAACCTTGTTGAGGAATGTATAGACGATTTTTGTTGTTTGTTTTCTGCAGAGCATTTAAATTTCGATTACATGTATACATTCTGATCTGACAGATAAGATTCTGCTCATTACGCAATGTTTTGCTACTTTGTATTTTTTTTTGTAATACACTGGCCATTGAGGATTTAGATTATTTTAGCGGAGATAGCTGATCGATTGATCGAGGTAATTATTATGGGAAATAAAAATAAGTGTGTGTAGATATCTATGTAACATGGGAATGGCCCTTTGGGGGTAATGGATTAAAACCTCGAGACACACTGTAACACGTATGAAAGAGTCTGATTAATTTAAAGTTGACATGTTCAAATGAATGGAAGTGGCCGTAGAGACTCTCCCTCTCTCTCTCTCTCTCTCTCTCTCTCTCTCTCTCTCTCTCTTACTTTTTGATTTGATCAGAGAGGGAGGGAGTGAGAGAGAGAGCGAACCTGTAAATTTTCAAGTGTGTGTAATCATCTATTTGGAGCCGCTTCTCCAAGTACATAATGCGGCTATAATAGAGCGGAGAGTTAATGTAGCTTTAGGAACGCTCTAGGGAACAATTAATATTACATGGGTAGTTTGAAAGTTAAAAGAGTCAGACCATAAATATCATGTTCAAGTTTCCACCAATGTGTGTTCCTTTACCTTTGGTAATATGTTCAGCTAAAGTCCTGATATGTATGATAATGTACGATTATGTATAATGTAGTCTTTAACTCATGCCATGCAATGGAAAGACGTGTGGTAGCTCTGAGCCTCAGCTCCTATTATCTCTACATGGGCACAGGAGAGAGAGAGAGAGAGAGTATAATCATGAGTGAGTTTGGTTGAGAGAGTAAGTGAATGAGTAAGGGATAGGGAAGAGCGAAAGATAGATAGTGAGAGAGAGAGAAGTGAATCCGGCTTTGAGTTTTCTGGTTGGTTTCAGAAGGGGGAAAAATGTGTCCATAAAATTAAAATGTATCTTAAAGGCTTTTACAAAGAAGAAGACCAAGACTCGGAAGAGATAGTGAGAGAGAGAGAGAGAGAGAATAAAACATTGAAAATGTTCAAGCTTGTTTTCTCTCTTATCGACTAAAGGGATGCGCTCTTTTTTTCTCTCTCTTCACTCTGTCAATTCAGTACGTGTGTGGTGGTTTTTCAAATGAGATGGGATGGTTCTCAATCTTTTCCAACGTGTGAGGATATGCTATAAAGAGAATTTGTTTAAAGCTGGAATAGGTTTTGTGCCTTGTAGCTTCGTATCTAACTCTACAGGGGTATATATGAGGTAGTATATATAGAGTAGATAGCCTGGAACTATTTTGTACATGAAAAAAATGCATTGCAGTTTAGTTACGTCAGGAATTGTAGTAAGATAACTTGTTCTCCTCTTCCTTTCTCGTGGGTAATAAATGAGAGAGATATTGTTATGCTTGAGAATTGTTTCTAGGTGTATGAATGTGTAGATATGTATATTTACTAGTGGCTTTATTTTTTTTATTTGTCTTGTGGTTATGTGTACGAGAACGAGATGCAGTTTCTCTCTCTCTCTCTCTCTCTCTCTCTCTCTGTTAGCCCTCACTGTGACTCTCTGGGTTCCCTCCTTACTACCGTTCTGATCATGTGGTTGTAATCATGTTGTGTTTTATAGGAACATATTATTGTTTCTGTATCCCATTGTCATATAGTTTCCTCCTTGTTGATACTCGTCCCTACTTGTCCTCCTCATTGATGTCTGTGTGTGTGTGCGTTTGTGTGTAAAACCTCTTTAATCTTCATCTCTCCCATTGTAGTCTTGGATGCTGTGATGTGCATGCTTGGGTAACACAATATCCAGCTAACGTTTCCAGTGGGATAGATAGATACTTGTGGTAGTAGTAGCTACATAGGATTTGTAATACTTGTGATGATATAACAGAGCAGTGAGGATTATCCCACTTACAGAACATGCACTTCTTCCTATCTAATGCTCTGTCTGTATCTCTCTCTCTCTCTCTCGCTTAAACTTCATTGCTATTCCGGTCTTGATTCGACTCGGCAAGAATGTCGATTTACATGTGTTCCGAATAACCCAGGAATGGTAAAGTTATTCCAATCTTATACTTGACTATAAAAAAACTATCCAGTCCTTTCCCCTCCTTCCTCATCCTCCTCTCTGTCTGTCTGTCTCTCTCTCTCTCTCTCACTTCTCCCTGGAGATCCTTTTGTGTTTTACATAATATAAATAGAGAGCAAGCAGTGAGAGAGGAATTGTTCCTGGAAAATAAAAATCTAGGGATTTTTTTCACTCAAAGAATCCTCCTCAAATGCATACATACATACATAAGACCCTGTCAAACTCTGAATAGTATGAATGAGAATTGAGCTATTGAAAGAAATGAATGCTTAAACATACGAGAGAGTCTCCTTTTTTCAAGATTTGTTCAAATTCAAATTCTTGGAAACACACACATATCAATCTATGTATGAGTTGGAAACTTATTGTAACTTAATGATAGTGTGGTAATAATAACAATCATAATAGGATTATAAGTGCCTCGGCTCAGCTCAATGTACAGAGTGTACTTCAAGTCAAAAGTCAAGTTTATTATCAAAGGTGCTAATTTGTAATTGAATACTTGGAAATGAGTAGTTTGTAAATTATTTTGCGTTCCCTACTTTTGGAATAATAATCATATTTATTAGCTTGAAGTTAGTAATTGATGGGGACATAAAAGGTTTTAAATGGTAGGCAATTAAGCAATCTGACATACGTGTGCTGGAGGCAGGCTGGCTTGGCTTGTTTTGTAATAGACAAATAAATGTGAATGAATTATTGGTATTTTTGGGGGCTTGAATGTATTTACACATGTATGTACATGTAGGGGCATGCAGATAATACTATGTATATAGGGGCTAGATGCTCTGTTTTTGTAGGGCTGCCATGTTCTTGTTATCTGATAATAAAATTTGGAATGGTGCGTGGAATTTTGTCTGTATTATGAATTCATAGTCATAACTACACTCACACAATGGTTATAGAAGCTGTGCTCTTCCTCTTGGTTGTTTGAATACAAATAATATTTTGAGAGGAAAAATGTTTCACTTTTGTGTGTGTACTTCTTTCGGATGCATGAAAATGATGATGATGATGATGATGATGAGACGTGATTATTTGTAGACTCCTTGTTTGGAGTTGACGGGGATTTGTTTAGTGGGACTGTTTCTTATTGTTAAAGGAGAAACAAGTTTGAATGTAGATTGTAATATTATATACATACGTACAACTATTACAACTTTTAGAGTGAGCTACTCTTATGTCCCTATAGATATTTTTAGTAGATATGTATTAACACAAGGAGGTTCATGCGCATAACTTTATATAATGCAGGACATACATGCCTGGAGGAAGGAAGTTGATTGGAATTTTTCTTTCGGTATTTGAGATTTGACTCGGTGATTCATATTGTCTGGATAGAAAAATCTGGGAAAACATTTTTATTTATGTGGGCCATAACCATGCTCACATAGGAGGGCTTTGGCTGAGCTGTATAATGGATAGAGATAATTTGATGAAATTATTTGTCTTGAGCATGTGTACATGCATACGAGTGTACATGTTTAATTATGTAAACGCACATGGTGGATTTGAACAAATGTACATAGTACTTGTATTATGTAGTTAAAAAATGTTGAAAGTCAAGAAGTTGTTTCGCTAGATAACACAGAGGGATTCCACATGTTTAACAATCCGGACCTACCTCATTTGTCACTTTTTTTCCTCTCTCTCTCTCTCTCTCTCTCATCCCTTGCTGCCAGGCACTCCGCCGCGTGGTATTTGACTGGCTTGCTTATTATGCTCTGAATAAAGCTCACTTGACTCCAGCACTTACTTACGCATGGCCTGGAATAAGGTTATTTATTTACCCTTTAGAGAGAGAGCGAAAGGGAGAGAGAGAGAGAGAGATTGTCATTCCGTGCAGGTTGAGATGGGATGTGTGGATCAGAGAGCTAAAAGGAATTACTGGAACAAGGCCTAATATGTATACACATATGTATGTACGTGTGTATAATGTGTATATAGATAGAGTAGGAGAGATTGTCCGAGGGAGTTATTACAAAAGTTTTTATATAACTCAACTCATAATTTTCTATGATCGTTGACATTTATCTACGGCGTGAAGTGAATATTTAATTGTTCACTTTTGTTATGACGAGGTCGTCATATGTGAATTCATAGATACATACATACATATCTAAATTTATTCCGAAGTGAATTTTATGTATTTAGTTTATTCTCTCTCTCGATTTCTTCTACAGCCAGTAGAGCTTTGAGTTTCTCGGTAGGAATTAGGTTGGTTCGAAATATGTACTTTTGTGATGGTGTCGTACAATCATAGTTATAAACATCAGTTTACATACTGTAATATGTACGTATGTACAAAAAATTATGTAACCATAAAAGGGTTACTGGGTATTTTAAAAAAAATAATAGCTGCATTTTTAGTACTTGTTTGCTCAAGTTTTTATTATTGTTCTGTCTCTATAGGAGTCATCATCCAAGACGTTGATTTTTGTTGATGATGATTATTTACGACGTCGATGACATATATTTATATCCGTGACAGTTATTTATTTGAATCAGAGAGTTGTCTTGTTATTTACGCATACGGAATTACATACTACGAATAATTAGGTATGTTTGTCGTATTTTCTTAGTATAATGTCGTAGACTGAAATAGATACAGTGCGCAAATGGTTGTTAAGTAAAAAAAATATGCGGGGTAAACATAAGGGAATTAATTGACGGAATCGCACTTTCGCACCTCAGCTTTCCCTCTCTGAATTGCATGAGTGCATGTAGAGTAGCTACATCTGGAATCCCCTCTTTGAAGGCACGAGAGCTTGAATGTGCAAACAGGCACAGTAAAAGTTGACATTGCCCTTTATGTATCTATCTATGCATGTATGTATGATATAAGAGGTTTTGCTTTGGAGACGGGAATTTATGTTTTGAAAGATGTACAGTGAGCTAAATGGATTGCTGTGAACACTGAACATTGTACTACTAATGAAATACTAGATACATACATACGTACATATGTATATGCACATTCAATGATTATTTCACGTATTATTATAATATATAAGAAGGTATGTGTATCCTAGAGGTAGGGAAATGTTAGGAATTGCGTATTGCTCATAAATAAATGTGAAAGTATTGTGCTCCGAGTCAGTGTTTGTACAAAAGGGAGAAGTGTGTGTATGTATGTGAAAGAGAAGAAGAATAGTTTTGTGGGGTCTTAAATTCAGAGACGAGTAAAAAGTGCAGTGCAGCATTTTCTTTCAACTTACGGTTACTTAATGTTGGCACACGGTCGTTGTAGTCGTGTGTGAAGTGGCGTTGGGACCGGGATTTAAGATTACTTAAGGATTCGGACTCCATCCTTCCGTTTTTTTCCCCTCCGCCTTCCTTTTCTCTTTCAACTTTTGCCTTTTTGGCTGTCCCCTATATATCTGGATAAATATATCAAATTCTTCCCAGCACTTTCCTTATATATTTACACGGACTTCTTTCTCTTGGGTTTTTTTTTCTTTCACTCTTACCATGTGTACATGTTTCGCAAAACCTCACTCATTTTCCGTCTCTCTCTCTCTCTCTCTCTCTCTCTCTCTCTCTCTCTCTCTCTTTCTCAATTCTGTACTACTACTGAAAAAAATGGCAGGCTCCGACAAATGCCACAGAGAGAATGTGTAACATACATTTTCGAGGATGGGGGCATGGAAGCGTAAATGTAAATTCATTTTGTTCTGGAAGGGAGGAAGTAGTAGTAGTCTGGAGAAGGAATGCATGGGAGTGTGGAAGAAATGGGAAAACAAGAGATATTTCTCTGTTGTTTAGCCTGACGTGTCATATGTATAAAAATCCATGTATGCACTATATCTATTTATATATAAAAAATTGTCCGGTAGATTCTGTAAGGAAGGATGAAAAATAATGCAAAAAATATTACATTGGACGGTCCTGGGCTCTTTCTGAGATCCTTTCATCCTTTACCGTCTCAGTCGGATAAATATGTACAAACTGGGTTTCCTATACCTACTTTTACACTTGAACCGGATATCTAGTTTGGTTGAGTTCTGGATCATAGTTTATTTCCCATTGTTCCTTCATTTGATACATAATAGGGACATTACTTACATACATACATTCTTGGCTATAGGCACAGGACATATATCTGTATTACAGTAAAAAAAAGACTTACTGTATAGCTCCTGGTACTTACTTGATACGTATGTATCTATATGCATTATTAAGTATACAAAGGAGCAAAATCATGTCCCAAGCTTCTTGCATTTTTCTGCTCGTAAAAAGAAGCAGGAGAGCGGTAAAAATGGGGAATGAATAGAGACTTCAGGTTTGTAGGGTTAGTATGTTTTTACTTACATAAGTATATGAAGTCACATATTCCCACATCGGGTTAGTCTAATAGGAGGAATGTGAAAGCGTAATAGAAGGATCATAACCTGACTTTTATTTTCCGTGGCATGTAGTTAGGAAAAGAAGGAAGTCGTATTTTTTGAAGTAGAGTAGATCCGTTTATAATTTAGTTCCATGATTTTATTTGCTTGTTCTCTTATGATTTTCAACATATTAATAATTTCTTAATGGAATTTTGATTTTTGCAGCAGCAGCAGCAACAAGGACTTCAGCAATTGTTGGTGAGTTATTTCTACTTGTTTTTTAAATTTTATTTACCTATTTATTTTTGCAGTACAAATTTTAATATGAGTTTTTTACGTGTTGTATTTTTTTTTGTATGTACACATAGATGCTTGGATATTATTATTAACCTTATGACTCACAGCTGGTATTTTCGTTCAGGAAATGTTACCCCATCAATTTCTACTATATAGCCTTTTTTTAAAGATTAAGATGAGTTGAGTGTACCCTCCAGGATGCGTACTTGTAATCTATTGGATTAGTATTAAATTTGGGAAATTCATCATCATCAGTAGATATAATATGATTCATTCAAGAAGCTTAAATATAGGCGTGAGCTATAAATATATAGTTTAGTACAGTAGCTGGCTAAGCAAACAGAAGTGGTTCCGAATTATTTGCTTACCATAGAGTAACTAATGTAGGTGAGGATGTACGTAATTATTATAATATTTATAGGCATACTCTAAAGGCCAGGATTTTAAATTCATATTTATATTTACACACTCGAGTATGTTTATAGCATTAATCAGGAGATTGTCAATGAAAGAATCATATATTGGATTGGAAGGTTGTGTGCATCTGTGTAGATATGTACATGGTGAGTATGTACTATGAAGGGACATGGATGAGCCAGGAAGATTATATATGTAATCCAATGTTTACTTTTGATATGAAGAAGGATCCATCATTTGTAGCTGTGGGTAAGATTATTCATCAAAATAATTCTGTTATTGCTTGCACAGTGAAAGACTGTTTACAACAGCAGGCATCTGTTTATATTTACTTTTGCATTTTAGCTATGCTCACACAACTGTGTTTTATCCTCCTTCCCTCATGATTTTCTCTTTTTTCCTAAACACTGATACGTGAATGTCAAACAAGACCATTTGAAAATATTGATTTTAATTTAATGTTTACTTTTACTACTCATACACACACAGTCATGTCCCCCCCCCATCCAGTATCTCTCTAGTATCTAGAATTACATCCGTTTTAATATATCTGCACGTTTTAAGTACGTACGTGTATACGTATAATTACAACATGCTACATTATTATTATGTAGTTGTGCCAAGCAAATAAAATAGTTTCAAGCCGCTTGCAGTGCGTATCCTTTTCCACGAAGGCACAGTTGTTGGGTTTGTTGGACAGACTGCCATTTAGGTAGATATGCACATACATGTGTACTCGGCATGTACATGTGATTTTGTTAATAGGGGCCTAATATAAAACTTTACCGTTAAGTATCGTTCCATGTGTACATAAAGTATTTAATTATTTAGATAGCACTACCACCATACAAAGTTTAACTTGTTGTCATTCGTTCGTTGTCCGCACCGAGGGTGTGACCGCAAACCGATGTGATTCAAGAACATTTTTGTACTTACTTACTTAAGTACTTAGTTAGTTGTATCATCTACAGTATTTTATTATGGAAAAAATTGTGAGTACCATTCTAACGACGGGAAGAAAATTGATATGGGCTGAAATGACCGCAGTATTAACCTCTCATTAATAAACATTTCCACATCGAGCTACTGGGACGAATGCTGGCGTCAGTTCCTTAATTTACAGGCACGTTAAAATTAATTAGCTGGAATCGTTTAAGACCCACAATAATAATTACATTCTGGGTTCCGCGGCTGTTTTGTAGCATGCAGGAAAAGTTTATAGGTTGGGAAAAATTCTCGCATTCCACCAACAAATGTCTACTGATTGCAAATATACATAATTATGTAAACCGTGCAACGGCTCGAGCTATATGTATATTATGGATAAGTTTGTGCCATTTGATTATTGATTTCTAATGTGGGATTGACAGACGGAATATGGGAGTATGGAAAGCTAATAAATAAATTTAAACTCTGGGACTATGTACTTATATAATTATAATGGGATATCAGTCATCTCATATGTATTGGTGGATTTGGGGCATTCTGGAAGCTTCTGTCTGTAAACCTTTATGCTGAAGATGTGAATAATAATAAATATATTATTGTGATGCCCAGGAAAATGTTTGTGTGTACATGTTTGGTAAATTTACTGAAGAAATAATGGAAAAAATGATGGGGCATGTTTAAATGAACATTTGTAGACGGTCGTTACCTACTCATCAAGGAAAAGGTTATAAAAAATTTAATGGCCCTATAGCTCTCCGAATAGGTGTGCTTCTGTTTGACTTGGTGGTAATAAAACTGAGAAGGGAATTCAAGTATTTGTTTAGTATTTATTAACTCCGGTATGTGTAGGAGCTGAATGGAAATGGAAAATTGGCTTGGTCTTTATTATTGATTCAGTAAATAGATTTTAGTTCCAGATTTAATCATCGTTTGGTAATTTGGTCAAGTCTGTGGACGCGTGATGAGCTCAGCTTAATGCGTTGGCAACTGTACCATTTCTAGGCTGAGGACTGGATTATCATCAATAAGTACTCAGGTGGTATATATTTCAATAGGAGGTGATTGAAAGGCAGACTATTTTGCGTGTGTTGAGTAATGATGTAAAAAAAACTAGCCTAGAATTTCTAACTAGAGTTCTAACTATATGCTGATAATTTTAAGGGCTAGGAGAGCGTAGAAAATAGTATGAAGGTTATAAATGTAGTAAGGTTTAGGTGCACCTCTCAATGTAATCAAAGAGAATGGAAAATAATATCCGAGGACGAAGAACTACTACTAGTCTACAATGAGAAATTGATGGCGTAGCATTGACCTGCAGCTGATGGCGCGGATATGATTGTAATTTATTGAGAAAATATAATGGATTAAGGAATATTATGAGAGTCATATAATTGAGAACATGATTTGGATTACCCGTAAAAGCTTGGTGCGGGCGGTGGTGGACCCGGCTCAGTTCCTCATCCTCCGGGTGGTCTCCCTTTGAGTCATGCTCATCTGGCGGCAGCTGGATTACCGCCAATGCCAGGCGGTGGCCCTCTTCTTGGATTTCCTCCAGGAGCATTACCACCTTCAGTTTCCGGAGCTGGACCACATCCTCCCCCTCCAGGACATCCACTCCCCCTTCCTCACCCCCTCTCAATCAAATCTGAACCACGGGAAGAACATCAAGGGAATAAACATTCAGATGATATGCGAAACGTAAGGGTGTGTAAAAATATGTTTTTAATTTGATTTTGATTTATTTCTATTTTTTTTTGTTATATGCTTACATACATACGTATGTATGTAAGTATCTCTACATGCATGCCTTTTAGTAATATTTATGCCTGCTAGTATTTTATTACTACTACATTATTTTTTCATTATTATTTCATAATGTATTGTTCTAATTTTTCCAATAAATGTTGTTGGTCTCATTTGATTGCAGTTTTATAATGACAGAAACAGTAAAGACTGTAGCAGTTGGAATCATTCGCGTACCTATGACGGGAATTGTAGCAGTAACAAAGTAGGTTAAATCATAATTGCTCACTCATACTTACGTATTTCAATTCCTACTTATTTGATTCTAGCGGAATTCAATATCTCCTATGGATCGAGAGCGAGAACGAGCCTTGAGGATGAGATCTCCACCATCCGAGGCGGAAGTTCATGAGTCGTTGAAGCGAAGGAAGGAGGAAATCAAAGCAAGCGTTCATGAGCGTGAACGGGAGCGGGATCGTGAAAGGGACAGAGATAGAGAAGTTAGTATTATGTTTCATAAGACTTTTTATCCTTGAGCACATCAGGCACATAGGGAATTTCAGCAACTCGTCTCCAGTGTCGTTGTACCATGATAGATTTCTCCGTTACAAAGAGTACAAGTATTTCGGCAAGATTGTAGGGATCCCAGAATACACAATACTATAGGAAAATCCCAGTGTTACATTCTACTATTTATGTATACATATCTACACATACATAATAAGTATGGATATGTATGTAATAACGTATAGTCAGGCATTATATTAGACCAGTTGGATTGACTCATTGGTTTTGCTGGTAACCGGGGTTAAGAGAGTTGACGTGGTGTTGAGTAATACCTTGTAGTAGTGGAGCTTCAAAAGGATATTGAAATGTGAGCATGAGGTATACCACGAATATCTACTAAGCATACTATTTCCACATGGTTAAATCAAATAATGCATTTATTTTCCTACTGCCAAAACAAATACTTTACATGCATGTACCTATTTACTATTTGACATTTTCCCCGTACTTTACTCAATAATAGGCTGATTGTTTTGTAAATACTTTATTATGCGTTCATGTAAAAATACTGAGTGGTTTTTAATTTGTGGATTCTACGTGCGGGCCTAAGAATTTTGAAGTTACTTACTGGTGTTCCTGTAAATCTTTGTTTTCTTCGTTCGGGGTTTATTGTATTTCATCATTTTTTTTCCAATTATTATTAATGGTGTTTTTTTAAATTAAAATCAATTTTATTATTGCCTGAATCATTATTCTGACAATAATACCTGCCTGCAGGTGGAGGCAGGACTGTGGAATATTTGTAAAATAAATTATATTTAAATACAGAACTTGCCTTTGTATTTTGCGCATTTATGTAGCTTGGAATGATTTAACTAATATGTGCATAAGTGGAGCGCTTTGTTCATTACTTTTTAATGAGATCTGTGCTTATTTATATGTGTGGAATGCATGCACATGAGGGAGGAACATAATCAAGGGAAAAATAGGTTACTCACTATTATTTCTATTACAATACTCCGAAACTTGTACATAAAGTGTGTGTAACCACTTTTGCCTATACGTCTCATGTAGATATATGTATGTTTACACATGTCAAGATGACGTAATTATGTGTTGTTTAAGCTGATTAGGCATCGGTAATAGCAAATGAATTCTTGTGTGTTTATGGGGCACGGGGGGATGTACGCGTGATGCAGTTGTTGTTTTAACTAGTCTTGTTTAATTGCTTTCATGCTGTTAATCATTATTTAATTGTTTTCAGGACAGTGACGGTGAAAGAAGCGATCAAGATTTAGTCGTTGACGTTGCTAATGAGGTAAGCCACTGTAGTTTTCAAGTAGAATTGTCAAATTAACTTAATTAGCTCAGCTCTCTTCTCTTCCTCGTGATCATCCTCGAACGTTTGTATAGTTTGAAGTGAAACATAATTCTTTTCTTGATGTTGATTTTATGCCTACTTCCTAGTATTTCCATTTTGAATTTGGTAACATTCCCAAATATAGATACAAATGCACTTTGATCTTTAAATCTACTGTGTATTTTAACTTGTAGTGAAATAAATGCTTGCTAGTTGTTATAATATAGATACAATTTTGAGGTAACGTATTTTGCTGGATGTGATCAACCGGAAAGTATGTATGAGATAGAATCCGTGATGCAGTTCGTTATGCAGTATGCATACTTACACTTACATACGCCGATTATACTTATTTGGATTATTCCTAGAAGAAGAGCAATAGTCATAGCCGTTTCAGCTCTTATTTGGAAGGAGATCCCAGCAGAATTGCACTGTTGCATTTGAGAATTTGGCCTTTGTCTTTATTGTAAATTGTAATAGAAAATTATACGGGGAAGAGGAGAAGGTATGAGCTGTTGACTCAAGACCATACACGAGGCAGTAGAATTGAGTAATTTTCCAAAGAGGAGTTCGTGTATGGAGCATGTGTACATGAATGAAGCGTATTTAAATTTACATTTCGTGATGAATTATTCAAAGGAAAATGGATCTCCCCGAACAAATGGCGATGTGAAGGAAGAAAGTTTTGGTCCAAGAAGTTCTGAAAGACCGAGAAGCCGAAGTGGCTCCAGTTCAAGTCGATCCACCCCATCATTGAAAATTAAAGAGGTGGGTTTCCTTAGAATGCTGGAGGGTTGTAAATGTCATTGCAGATTCGGGTCCTTTAATGTGTATATAGTAATTATTCAAAGTAACTTGTGTGGATTATGGGACTGGACTATAACGTGCAATAATGTTCCATATTATCTCACTAAAATTAGATTTTGATTTTGTTCATTTTGGCATATCCGGGTATTGTGCTTGGTTGGAAGGGGACGATAAGTTATATATAATCATTATACATATTTGCTTCCTATATAATTCTCCTGTTTCCTCGTGCAGAGTTCAACCGTAAAGACTCTTACTTTATTATATTAACAGCTCACTTGCTTTCCTTCTTGGTAATCTTCTTGTGGCTTGGGGTAGGATATTATGTACCGTATGTATGTCCTGTATAAAGTTGTAAGAACATGTTATACTGAAAGGTACGACATTTATGTCTCTGTACAGATAGAGTAGGTACCACTCAAGTGAACTATATGCTAGTGTATTTCTATTGAAGTAATTTTATAGAAGGTGTGTGTATTAGCCGAAGTGACATACCAAATGATACACCCGATAGATATATCAAATTGTAGGATATATAGTTCCTACAAAGAGCTTCAAAGCATACCGACAAGTCTGCTGTCACCAATAATGAAAACGACATTTATTTTCTATTGCTAAAAGTAAACTTGAGACTCATCCACCATCCGGTTTACGTTTCTGTCTTGTCTCTTCACATTGATGTGTAGAAGGGACGTACATCAGCGTTTACAAGCTATACTTCTCCTTCCGTCCTTGGTGGAGTGATTGTTAGAGAGGTTTTGGCATCTGCGTCGAAAACTTGTGGTTAAGTGGATGAGATTCGACGAGGAACTTGTGTTGTGTAGTATAGTTTAAAGAGGAAGAGATGACTTCTAGTGGAAAAAAACATAGGATGAAGGAAATTGTAGTAGATGAAAAGAAAGTGAATGAGGAGGGCTTTCATTTTATGTCTGTGATTTACCGCAAAACTTTGACATGAATTGGTCTAATATTTTCTGTCTTCCCTTCCTATGTGCGTATGTAGAATGATGCGTCCTCAACGCCCGTCTCCAAATCTGTGACTCCAACTCCAGGAGTACCTCGTCCCCCACTTCCATACCCATACTCACCCGCTGGTGTTCGACCTGGAGATCCACCCGCAGTACCACCAGGCTACCCACCTGGTAGTCTTCATAATGGTGGAGCGAATGTAGGGTACGCGCGTCCAATGGTACGAATCTAATTGGTTAAATAATTACTAGCACCTACATTAGTAGTTTAGCTCATTAAAACTGGCAGTTTCATGTGTGGTATATACAAATTCAACCTAGTTGTACCGTGTAGTACAAACAGTGTTAACCCAGATCCAACAAAGTTTATAACTTAAATAACTACTACCTGTAATTATTACAACAAATTAAATAATTAAGTCATATGTACAAATACCAGGGCAGTATGCAGTAGTAGTGCTTGTAAATTATGAAAAGTTTTGTAGTTTTATGGTGGATGAGAATTTGACACAGAAGTGCAAAGCTTGTACTGTAATGTTGTTATTACCTGGTTGAAGTGGATGTAAGGTGTAATGAATAATTGAGCAAGGTTTTTGTAGGGTTTTATTTGTGAATGATTAAAATGTGATTAAAAGTTTGAAGTATAATTGATGTCTAATTTGATGATGGGCTTTTGTTGGGCTTTACAGGTTAGCTTTGACGGTCATCCAGGTGCTGCAAGGGGATCTCAAATGCCGCCTAATGGCAATGGATTGCCGACACTGCCCGGCGGCAAACCGTAAGAATTCATTTTCTCTGCCTAATAAGTACTTATACGTATGCCGTATGCACAATTGATCTGAAATGTCTAAACTCTCTGAGCTACAACTAGGGTTTAGGATATATCCTTTCTTTAAAATACATACGTATGTACATTGTGGGCTGTTGTAGTATGTACATGTTCCATGTTACTTGCCACCTTGTGTATAAATCTTACATCTCTTTCTTGTTCGTGAAAGATGTTTTTTATTACACACGGTCTTCTTTTACATCTCTCTTGCATGTATTATGAAATTGGATTTTTTCCTGGCTTTTGTTACGGACAGGAGTACAGGAGGTGAAGAGTTTTTTAAAAAAAAAAAGTTGTTTAGTCGTGAATCATGTTATTCGTGAGAAAAAGTGTTGCAAGTTTTGGTTGAATTCACTACGGGCAACTTATGCTTGCTGCTTGTCAGTCGGAACTTTATAGTTAATATGAAATGGACAACTTTTGGAACAACTTGTTTCCTGTATATTTTAACTGGATGGGGGAAAAGCGTGTACTTGTCTTTCGGTGTACGTTTGTGTATCTACTTATACAAAAGTATACACGTTGATAAAGGGGAAGTTATACAATAGAAAGTAAGAGTTTGATTAATAAAAGTATAGGGAAAATTGCTAAAAATACAGTCGTTTTCTTCTGTTCCCTTTCATTAGTTTGTATGCTCTTCAGTGTTTTTGACATTTTTCTGCTACAGTTTTCTGTTAGTTGATTCACTGATTCTGGGCTTATATGAAACTTATTACTATATTTAGGGTATAGATAGTTCAGAAGTAGAGGATTTAACAATGGTGATAAGTTCTCTTCAGATAGAATGTTGGAACTGTACAAAGTACAGCGAGGGAGAAATTGAAGGAATGGAATTTAGTTTTCCTACTCTTTGGAGGCTCATAGTTCTTTTCTTGATATATGTATGTGCGTGTATCATAATAAAAATGATTTGGTTGGTTTCGTTCCAGAGCATACTCGTTCCACGTCTCAGCTGAGGGGAAGATGCAGCCTGTGCCATTCCCACCGGATGCGTTGGTGGGTTCAGGAATTCCTCGACATGCCCGGCAAATGAATACGTTATCTCACGGTGAAGTGGTATGTGCAGTGACGATCAGTAATCCAACTAAATTTGTGTATACTGGAGGCAAGGGTTGTGTCAAAGTGTGGGACATCAGTCAACCCATAGCTAAGTCACCTGTGTCACAATTAGACTGCTTACAAAAAGACAATTACATTCGATCCGTCAAGTTACTTCCAGATGGAAGAACGCTTATAGTTGGTGGGGAAGCATCGACCATCTCTATTTGGGATCTAGGTGGACCAACTCCAAGAATTAAAGGCGAATTACCCTCATCAGCTCCTGCTTGTTACGCTCTTGCCATTTCACCCGATTCTAAAGTAAGCCCCAGTGTGGTATCTACAGTTACTATGAATAGTTACGTTTCTATAGGTTCTTATATTGTACATGGAGTTGTAACTCGGAAAGTGTCTACGTCTCATACTAAAACAAAAGTTCTTCGTCTCCGAGGAAACATCTCTCTTTTTTATACATTGTAAGAACCAATCTCACTGCAAACATTTCTGCTCGTTCTCTCAAGTCCGGTAATACCATAAAAATGATTGTTAAATGTTTGACTATGAAATGAAATTGTTTAGAATAACTCGCTGTCAGCTGATGTAAATTTCACTGTGTTATTTCTGCACTGTAGCTAGCTACTATTTTCGGATATATCTGAAAGTTATCTACAATGCTGTTATTTGCACGGGATTTATGATATAGCTCCGTACAGTTTTGTTGCATTTTGGAAATGGAGTGAAGCCAACTGGTGAAAATCGGTGAGAGAGAGAGGGGGAGAGAGAATATCCGTGTAACAATTTTAACCACATAAACATTTTTATGACTCTTTTTACAAGGCTGTAAAATACTCGGACTGGTGGGTTTCCTTCGTTGCAAATGTTTAAAAACTTAACGAGGAAAATGGCGAAGATTTGCTGTCGATTGGTTCACTTTTTCCTTCTTCTTTTCTTCTCGAACATCGCAAACAGACTACGGCAAACTCTTACTGCGCTGTACACTCCGATTCTCTTCTCTCTCCTAAATGTGTGGATTTTGTTAGCATCTGTGCAAATATACTTTCGTATGTCTGATGTCTTGTGTACACAATCGAAACACACACACAAGTTACTTTCTCGAGATGTGGATTTCCTCTCATTTGCGCTCCCGCATTACCTACTTCATGTTTGAAACTACAACGCTATTACAACTGCTGTTGAATGTTTGCTCCGATTGTATATATATGTTTTTATGTATATGTGCGTGTGTGGGGGATGTTTACATAGACTTTTAGAATCAGTCAGCTCTTCTTCTTGTGCTCTTCGTCTCCGTCAGTGAGTGTATGTATGTATGTGTACTCCGTCTCTCCTTTTTCCTCTTTGGTTGATTTCGAGAACAACTCAACTAGTTTATTTTCTCATTTGATTTCAACTTGTGTGTACTTGAGACCTTGGAAAAGATTTTCACATGATCGTCAAATGCCCGAGCAAGTTCCCTTTTAAATGTGGTTTTATATTTTATTTATTTTATTTATGAGTTTTGTGAAGATCTACCGCCTAAAACTACTCATGTGTATGAATGAATATTTCCAAAAGAGTTTCCGTTGAATTGTAATCAGGCTCCCAACTAAACGGAAGACGCTTCCTTCCTCCTGCCTCTGTGAACAAATAATCTAAAAGATAATTTATTTCTAGAGAATGACTCGACTTGAGAGAATGTGTCTTACAATAGAGATATCTTTCGTCGGTTGTTTCGGAATTGGGTTGAAGGAGCAGTTGTGATATGTAGGAAATTACTGTTAAGAATATTTGCGTTTCGTGGGCTTGACTTTGAAGTAGTAGTTTAGTTATCTTAGTTTCCGTGGCTGTTGTAATTAATTAAATTAAATTGTCCTTTGAATGTTTTAGGTATGTTTCAGTTGCTGTAGTGACGGAAATATTGCAGTTTGGGACCTACACAATCAAACGTTGGTCCGTCAATTCCAAGGTCATACCGACGGGGCTTCTTGTATAGATATTTCACCTGATGGTTGTAAACTGTGGACAGGCGGGTTGGACAATACAGTTCGATCCTGGGACTTGAGGGAAGGACGGCAGCTACAACAACACGACTTTAGTTCTCAGATCTTCTCTCTCGGCTACTGTCCCACTGGTGAATGGTTAGCCGTGGGTATGGAGAATTCTAACGTAGAAGTTCTACATTCTAGCAAACCTGACAAGTACCAACTTCACCTGCACGACTCTTGTGTTCTTTCTTTGAAATTTGCTGCCTGTGGCAAATGGTTTGTCTCAACGGGGAAAGATAATTTGCTGAATGCATGGAGAACGCCCTATGGCGCCTCTATTTTCCAGGTAGTTTCCTTATAAGTGTTGATCCTGCTATATCTACTTTTGTACTGACATACACTGTGAAGCTTTTTAATAATTTCTTAGTTTTTAAAACAACTCTTGTACTACTTGTTTTGGTTGAACGAGGATAGAATTTAAAAATATTATGTTTTGCTCATTTTCAGTCTAAAGAATCTTCTTCCGTGTTGTCCTGCGATATTTCCGCTGATGATAAATATATCGTTACCGGTAAGTATATTTTCACCATCAGAATTTCAGTTTTTAATATCGTAACGAAAATAAAGTGATTTGTTCTAAGCCAAATTTTGTTTGTTTAGGGTCGGGAGACAAGAAGGCCACCGTTTATGAAGTTATTTACTAAATTTGGACTGAACTTTGGAGGCAATTTCTGAATTCTTACAAGATTCTCAGAATCCTTTAATATTGAACAAAATAATCGTTTAAATGAAACGAAATTCTAGAGTTTGGAAGAAAAATATAAACCTTTTTATCACCAGTGACAAAAGTTAACAATAATTTCCGTTCATTTTTGATTTTTGATGAGTGTATTTGGGGATTTATTTTTTACTTAAAAAATTTGAAAAATTTACATCGTGGATTTTATTCCAGGAACTTTTTTAAAAGACTTGTGTTTTTCTGGCTACTGAGTATCTTTGTAAGTTAAGGTTTAATGTTAATAGTACATGATAATAACTATTATAAATAATGTTAAGTCTGCGTATTCAAAACTAGAATCTTTGATTAATTCTAATATGTACTAAAGATTTTGCATAAACTGTTTATGACTTACAGTTAGTTAAAACGCCATTCATTGATTGTTATTTATATGTGAGTGTATCTAATGGTATTCACATGTACACATAATCGTAGTAGAAGTGATTAATCTTAATGATTATTTAATTCCTAGTGATACTTTTAATGACTGGTAACTGAGGAACTGAGCTGAAAGGTTTGAAATTCTTACTATTTGTAGGTAAAGTATTTCAATCATAATTGAAACACAAGTAATCATGTTATAGAGCAAAACAGATTTATAATGCTGTAGTCCTTTACCTTAGCTATTACTTACTCATCGTTGGAAATGTTAGCAAGTTATTTGATTTTTGAACTGTACAGTTTTTGTATAGTAATATCCATCATTATTACTACTAATAGTAACAGCAGTTTTCTGTGATTAATAAAGTACATGTCTAGGGCTAGTTACAGATTTCTGTTGAAAATGCACATAATATAAAGATGCTAAGTTTGAGAATACTTTTAATGGATCAAGAAGAATATGTGCATAATAGGAATTAACCTAACAAGCATGTTGACCAGTCCTGTTACTGCATCATTTACATTTTTTTCTTTTAGTTACTGGTACCGGGATTCCTGTCGATAATAAATTGTGTCCCACATACTCCTACAAAGTTTAGATATTCTTCGTTAATTGCTATGTGAAATATCACAATGGGTCTCGTGGGGTATTTTATTGTACAGTGGAATTATTGTGTTCCACCGAATCAAATTCAAAGGAAGAATAATGTAGTGCACCTTGGTTCATTTTCTCGTTATTTTTTGTTATCTATATACATATATTAATGATTTCCTAGTTATTTTATATTTCAGGCTATGTTGTGTTTTATTTGTTTTTTTTTGCTAAATATATGGTTGTAATATTTCCGCTGCTTTTACTATATTCTTGTAATGCGGATATATACAAATTGGATACATGGAATAACTGGAAAATAAGTGTATATTAATGTGAAATTCTCAGACTGTATGAATGACATACAAAAACATTTTTGAATGGGAAACTTTTGAAATTATAAATTATTGTCTGCATATGTTTAAAAATGCTCGCGAGTATAAATAAATAAGTACAAGTAAAAGTCAAGAGGCATGAACGTGCCGAGGTACATTATATGTTGTATAAATTAATATATAGTGGTAATAATACTGTAAACGCGACGATGGTTTTGTAGCCACCTAAAAACAGAATGTTGGAGAATATTTGTCCGTGTAGTTCAAATGTACAAAATGATTTAGCATAAAATCTTAGTTGAATTTTGAAAAACGGCATTGTAAATTCGATGTGCATTTGTGAATTGTTTCTGGTTCGATTGGAGTGAACTATAACTTAAGTTTGATGATAATAAAGAATACATAATTATTATTATTTCCGAATTATTATTATTCTGCTCAAAACTCAGCGTCCAATCAACAGACATGTGACAAGACCCTGTTTTTCGCTTATAAAATACAGAAACACCGACCTGGTTATGTAATTCAATAACTTTTTCCATATTTTCGTTTATTATCGGTAGGCTCCGTGATGACAGACTTTTATTGCCCGATCAGGGTCCGAATAACCACAAAGCACATTAACATACAATGAGTACATGAATAATTGTAATTTGGTTTAAACCACTTCTAGTTTCCTCGAACGTAGCGCTACAGTAAATGTTAGCCCCTGCATAATTCCCTTAACTCAAGACCTCAGCTCTGAAGACGGCGACAAAATAATTTATCTTTCCCTCGCCCTAGATTAAATTTTTAAACCAAAAGTAGAAACTGTTCTGAAGAAATTAAATTAATTTTTGAACCTGATTAGTAAATATTTGCTATTTCGATTCTACTTACTTAATAACTGCAAATGTTTTCAATGATGACAGTAATGACTATACGATCATCTATAATAATTATACTTATGTATAAGTACAAAAAGTTATTCTTCGTACTTATTCCTTGAGAATAAGCTCAGTACGAAAAACCAAATCCAAAATCCACCTTGGGTAACTTTTACTTGACGCATCGCCATATCAGCATGTAAAGATACATATTCTGTTGAAATGCTCTACAGTACCAGTAGGTTCTTCACATTTACATCCAGCTAGCATTTTAGCCAGCAAAAATGACGTAGATTTCCCAGTTTCCAACCCTTCTTGTTCTTCTGATCCTCGTAACACGTTTTCCAATGCTACGCGCAAAATATCATTACATTATTGTAAAAATTGCCAATAAGATGGAAATAAATTGATCATATCTCGGCCAGCAAGAAGTAAATGACACAGTATTTATGTAATTTTGCAATTATCGCGTACTTACCTCAATCAAGTACCAGTTCCTTTCGGTTTCAATAATTTCCACGCCACTTCAACATTACGAGCAATTTATTCCGGAATTCCTGGACCATCATTAGCCTTAGAGTACTGCATGAAGATTTCCCGGCAACAAGGGTAATGACTGCACCTACTGTATATACACAGAGACCTATCTCTATCTTCATTACTTTTAATGAGTCGGGAAATGATGTGTGATAGTATTCCAAGACGCATTGACAAGAGTCCAAAGACTACTGTTGTAAACCCCACGCAGTAATTTACAGGTTTTATCTGCTCTTAAAATTCTGTGCATGTAAAAATTGTTTAAAGTAGCACTCAAATTTTGAAACATGCTTTAAGCTCATTTGCATTAATTAAAATTTAATTTTGCCAATAGTAATTCTAAGACTGTATTTTCCACTAATCTCCAGGCACGTGTCATTCTGTGGAAATAATCTGGGATCAAATACTTTATACAATCACTACTGTATGGAAGCCTCCTCGGAATATTCCTGCATACATTAAGCAATGGAATTTAACCTTAATTCCTCCGGATTTTGACAGGTTGTCTTCCAGGAAAATTTTGCCCTACATTTGAAAGTAGAGGTTTGAGGTTGCAACATGACATTTATCTATGTATGTAGAGGTAAGTACATGAAATTCTCAAGTACTTGGAAACTTTTCTACCCCAGTCAATAATACATGTTCCGGGTAGCTTGTATCATGAGAAATTATTAACGATGTGGAACTACGAGTCTGGACGTGTAATTGGAGTTGTAATATTGATGAGGCTAAATCCACTCATTACTACGGTCCATTAGACCAAAATAAAAGGAGGGTTCATTTCCTCATAATACCCAAAAAGACCTTGACATGTATTGAAACAAAACCATTTCATTAATTACTACTTATGGCGCCAAGTCAAGTGTCCCCTGTCTTTATTTCATATATCCCCCTTCTTGCTTCTCTGTCCGAGTCAATTATTTAGCAGCACGGACAACCTGGCTGTCGACATCAAAAATGATTTTGGTTGACGGAATGGAAAGCGAACATCATGTTACTACTGTAGATACTTTGCCATACTGGAATTATCCTGTCGTCAAACTTGCATGTTTAATTTCTTTCAACATATTTCCACACACACACACACACACACCGGACATTTATTCTTATTCACTGTTGTATATACCCGTAGAAAGCAAATGTCAGGGGAACGGTTTTGTCATCAAGTGCATTTGCACACGTTTTTTAAGAATTGGTGAATAAATTCCCTCAAAAATAATCTTTGATATTAACCGTGCTTCTGAATAGATACTAAAACTTTGAGCATCCTATAAATATAAAGGGAAAAGTGAAACTCGGAATTTGTAATGTGAAGTAAATTTTAATGCAAGGAATAAATCTAGCACACACACACACACCGAAAATACATATGCAATTACATTTGAATGCAGGAAAAATAAATTTTAATACAGGGAGTTTTTTTTCTCAAGATTGGATTTATTTGAATTGAATTTCAAATCCAATTATTATACTGGTATTCATAAGTTGTACAGGTAAATTATTTTCATTTTTGTGTAATAATTATTCTTATCTGATAAGACATGAATATATTGTCCTAAATAATTATATACTCATGACTTAACTTCCCTTACATGCTATTACTTTTATACATGTAGTTCTTGTAGATATATATATCTAATATATGACGCATCATGCTGCATTTTAAATATTTTTCAGCTGAGTATCAATAGAAATGGACAAAATGCATCAAAACTGTACTGGAGTGTGGCTTACCCTACATGTACACTCTGCAATACAATTATTATTTGTAATGATTATTCTATATTCCAAAGATTTGTCGAAGCATTTTCAAATAAATCCTATATAATCCTTCCATAGTTCTATTACTATATATGTATCTATGCTTACAAGTAAAATATTGAATATAATACATACACCTAAGGTTCACAATTATTCTTCACATTCCATTTTTCCTCACAGTCAATCTGAATGACGGGGATAATCTGTTTGAGAAATCTGCCACAGTTTGTTTAAGTGAAGATTGGTTGACATCAGAGCTTTATATAATCTATAAAGGATAGCTTCCATAGATAATTTTCCATGTACATTGTATATAAAGCAAGGGGCTCTCATCCCAACCTCTGAAATTATATTGACGGGAAACTTCTGTACAAGCACTATCCTTGTGTATTGAGAAAAAATTTAAATATTTAGGTTGCGACAGAGTTTGCTGACTTTTGGGTTACGTAAAAAAAAACAAGACACATCTGACGTGCTGGGATTTTATTACAATCTTTTACTACTGTTTTTATGATTGGATTTAAAAGGAAATATACGATTTGGGCATTTATACTGTCACTTGACACAACAACAGGGCTTTAAGTTGGGATTTAATTACTATTTTATTTCCTGTGCATGTTCAGGAATTCCTCCACGGTTTGTTGTCACTGGGATTTTGATGGTTCGTCGGTAATTAACTCAAAGGAGGACTATTTAATTGATGCATAAATTCAGGAATAATTTTGTAGGGGCTTTTTAAAAAGGGGATAAAAATCCTGGGAGACACTAAACTACAAAATACAGACCTTATCTTATACTGTATCCACTCGTGCTTCCCAGCCCGACATGCATTTTTCAGCCCTTGTCTTCTTCCATAAATTAAATGACTAAAACATGTTGTGCTGGTGATAGAATCATTACAATAATTTATGCTAATAATATTATATGCCTAGGACTTAAAAGCTACAAGTAGTTGGAGTTCACATTCTCTGTCCATGGATGATGAGGGTAGACGACAACAAACGTAAACATAGTAGTATAGTAGTATGCTTATCATTACAATTTACACAGAGTAGTTGTACTTACAATAATACATAGTAGCCCGTAGAATTTTAACAATATGTAGATGCTGGATTAAATCATGAGTCCCCTTAGTCCTCACATTCCTATATGCATAAATTAATAACCTATAAACTACCACTATTATTATTATTACTAGACACTCGAACATTCTCAAGTCATAACTTTTTCATACTCCTACCTACTACTAGGTTGTAGCTCTTACTTACTTAATGTACTTTCCATATAGCTTATTAATATTCAAGTAAAAATTACGTATATCAAGTTGTTAACCATAGTAATGTATAGACTATTAAAAAGACATAAAATAGGTTTTTGTACGCGCCGACAGTTTCACATCATGTATGTGCCTTCCATTGGGTTTCTAGCATTTACACACACATCTCGGTCCTCTATATATTGTACCACACTATACATACTTCCCTCTCACTCAATCTTAGTCTTCTTCCTGTGACTGAATATTTGTTACACTGTTTTTTCCCATTCTGAAACAATCACAATTTTTAGTTTCATCCTTTATTTTAATGTGCGAGAACTCTCAGGAGAACATCATCGAAAAATGTCCCTCACTTCAAAGTCGGTATCCTTTAATATTTTAGTTTTTTAAACTTCTTTCTGATTTTTTTTTGTCTAGCAATTTCAACAAAATACAAATGGATGGTCAATTCTTGAGTTATTTTTTTTATTCGTAGAAAGAATGTATGTTCAACAACATTTCCTGACAGGGAAATTTACAACGCTATGGGGTACAGTAATTATTATTAAAACGCTATGCAGGACACTGTTCCTATCCGAACTCCCCTGAGAAGAGGATTTTCTCTCCATTGGGCAAAAATATTTGGTTACATTGTCATTCACTATAATGTGTAATTTTTTTCTGTGGAGTGTATCTTGAGGAGAAATTTTTCTCCTTTCAGAGTACCATTTTTTTTTATAGGGAGAGTATACTGTGTAGTGAGGAACAACATTCATTACAGAGAGTGCATCAAGTGTGCGAAATTGCTCTGTCTCCTACAATTCCTACATGCTCATAGCTGGTAAAAATGCTTTTTTTTTTAGCTTACATAGTAACTAGATAGTACAATTCCCATGAAATCATTCTTCCATTACAAAATGTCATAACATTCACATCCACTGAGGAAACTTCTGAAAGGAGGAAAAAGAATGATGCAATGGCTGAAAAACTATTCATAAATCTTTCAATTATCCACTTCTGCTGAAGATGTAATTATGCGGGGAAAACCACATCCATCCTGCCTGCACAGTGCACACCTATACAAATACTCACAAAATCCATGTGTACTCCATGTAAGTATAGTACATATTATGAACAGGACTATGGGAAAGGGCTGGGTATACTGTACATGCACAGGAGGGGAGGAAATGGAACAATTGCAAAATACATACAGGGCCAAATTGTACACATTGGAAAATGTGTGCACTTTTTGGGTTTACTCTTTCATTAGCATTGTCCCTGTGAACATTTTACGTCAATTTTGAAACCCTGACAAGAAATTATCTGTCTGTGAAATTTAATAAAGGCTCACACACTTGCCACCATAGAAAAGGAAGGAGAGAGATGGATGAGCAATTGGAATTATAGTGTGTACACAGAGTATACACTCTCGCTACAAGAGCCGCCCTCACCACTTTACCAGAGCACTGTGTCTCCATACGGATCAAAATATTTTGACACGTTCCCACTTTAGTACTAAAATGCTAATTTTTCTCCGTACAAGAAGAGCCTGTCATATCAAGAGTTCCATTTTGCTCCTTCCAGGGTGGCTCCTATAAATAGAGTGCAGGTTATATGTATATATATATGGTTCCGCACGCAATGTGTAAGAAAATGTAATAATTGTAAATCTCATTGGGAACAACATTTGTAATACTACCGGAATCGTTCCACAGACTTTTGACATGCATTTCAATCAGCCCATATGTGTACAGTGTGTTGGGCTCCTGTTCCCTCCAACATTCACTCACAATCAGGGAACTGGTTACAGTGTATTTATTCACAGCGAGAGGAATGAAGGTTTTGAAGCTTCCGAACTATACATATATACAAACATACTATGTAGAGTACACATCTACATAGAATGTTGTAAATAATAGCAACTTCAATTTCCATGTCATATCATTCCGTCAATACTGGGAACATGGACAGTCATAATTAACACTGTTGTTCCTGTAGGTCTCCGCTTTCTCGTCTACATATTTAATAGCAACAACACCATAATATACTATATCCTTATCCTTGAACAAGGTCCCGGCATGTTGTAATCAATGTACTGGCTACATTTTCTCACGTTATACTCTCAACTTATCCATCAATTCTCTCTTGCGGATGGGTTTACACCGCCCAGAAACACACAACACACTACAGTCACATGAGAAACTCTCCTTTCTTTTCGGCTTGAGTGCGGGCTGGGAGGTCAGAATTAACTTGTTTTCAATATGTATGACATGAGAGTAATAATGGCTCTTAGAATGGAACCTCTTGACTGTCCTGTGAAAACTCAAAGGGAAACTTGCTACTCATTCTTCCACTATTTTACTACATACGATGTTCACACTACTACTACTACAATCCACTATAGAATTAAAATGGAGTTTTTCTGTAGCAAAAATACTTGAATTTCAGTAGTATATATATATAAACCCTTGATTAAACAGGTTCGTCTTCTCATACACATATTACACCTTTTACATACTATTGAATTTATAGGTAATAATAATAATTACAGAAATCTACGACCTTCAAATGTTCTCTTCTCTGTGTTATAAAAATCCATTAATAAATCCGGTGATGTAATAACTGACTCTCATACTTGTTCCTATCTATCGTCTCCACTCTCCGCTCTCTCTCTCTCTCTCTCTCTCTCTGTACATAATGTACTTGTAGCTACATGTGTACAGTACTCACATGCCAGGAAGTTCTCACATTAGTCAACAATAAAGATATTTGAGAAACTTGAACAGAAATTCACAAGTGTGTCAATGAAAGAGAGAGGGACAGAGTCCTCTTAACAACTAAGGGTCCACTAGAACTAGAACTTACAGCTACATAAATAATTACATACTGAGTAGTTAAGTAACGAGATTACTGAAGAAATGCTATCCGAAAGCAGGCTTTCCCTTCTCTGTACGGATGACTAAAAAGATGGACTGTGATTATTTATATATATGTAGTTTTTGGGGTGTTTTGGAGGAAAACACAACCTGGTTACTCCGCCTAATAAATAACTTCATAGACCTGAAAGGAAAGAAAATGCAAAGATTGGAGTCAGTCAACAAATTACAGGTACTGCAGTCAATTTAAAAAGAACATTCAATTTAATGGAACAGTATAAGGTACAATAGAGTACAAAAATGAAAAATCCCTACCGTGGCTTTCTTGTCCCCCGAACCCGTAACGATGTACTTGTCATCGGCAGAAATATCGCACGAAAGCACGGAAGAAGACTCCTTTGACTGAGGGAGGATAAAAAAAATAGCATTTAGGAAATTGCGGAGTGATCCAGTCTGATACCAAACATTATATCTAACGGGGCCTTACTTGAAAGGAAGGAAAGGCTTAGAGTGAGAGAGAGAGAGAGAGAAAGAGAGAGGCAAAGGTTCTAGAGTTCCGAAAGGAAATACTTACTTGAAAAATAGACGCGCCGTAGGGCGTTCTCCATGCATTCAGCAAATTATCTTTCCCCGTTGAGACAAACCATTTGCCACAGGCAGCAAATTTCAAAGAAAGAACACAGGAGTCGTGCAGGTGAAGTTGGTACTTGTCAGGTTTACTACAGTGGAGAACCTCCACATTGGAATTCTCCATACCCACGGCCAGCCACTCACCAGTGGGACAGTAGCCGAGAGAGAAGATCTGAGAACTAAAGTCATGTTGCTGAAGCTGCCGTCCTTCCCTCAAGTCCCAGGATCGAACTGTATTGTCCAATCCTCCCGTCCACAATTTACCGCCGTCCGCAGAAATGTCAATACAACTTGCACCGTCAGTGTGACCTTGGAATTGTCTTACTAATGTTTGATTGTGTAGGTCCCAAACTGCTATATTTCCATCACTGCAGCAGCTGAAACACACCTGGGGGACAGAACCATTTATTAGATTCCCATGTAAGACGTCCCTGACAATAATGTATTTCATGTATGGTGCACTCCCTCTCAAAAAGGTACTATCCCTGAGAAGAGAATCTCTACAAGATTCTCTTCAATTCTCTAAAAAAATAAAAATATTTTGACAAATTTCCTTCTAAATTTCTGTCATTAGAATATAATAGCACGCTATAGTTCAAATCAAATTTTGCTACTTTTAGGGCTGCTCTTATTGGGAGAGAGAGAGAAAGAGAGAGAGTACACTCCAATGCTGTGGAAACTTCAATAATGTAATTAATATAAGTGCAAAAATTTTTTAATCCCCTACACTGACAGGATTATGATTTATTGTCACAGGTCATTAAGTATACTCTTATGAAGGCACAATTTGAGGAGGACCTACTTTCGAGTCAGGAGAAATGGCAAGAGCATAGCAGGCCGGAGCCGAGGAAGTAAGTTCAGCCTTAATCCTAGGAGTGGGTGAAGCCAAATCCCATATGGAGAGCGTTGAAGCCTCTCCTCCTACGATCAGTGTCCGGCCATCCGGGAGTAGTTTGACCGATCGGATGTAATTGTCCCTCTGTAAACAGTCCAACTGAGAGACAGGACTTTTACTTCCGGGTTGACTAATGTCCCATACTTTGACGCATCCTTTCCCTCCAGTATAGACGTATTTGGTGGGATTACTGATCGTCACGGCACAGACCACCTCGCCGTGAGATAGCGTGTTGATCTGCCTGGCATGTCGGGGAATTCCTGGACCCACAAGGGCGTCCGGAGGAAATGGCACCGGTTGCATCTGACCATCAGCTGACACATGGAACGAATAAGCTCTGCAATCCCAAACCCACAATTCAAAATGTGAATTCCCCCACATCTCTTACATATAATACATACTGATACATCCTCATATTCCTCTATACTATAGATATAAGTATACGTGACTCTTATCCCAGGGAAAGAATCCCATGAGTGGATATATTATCAACCACTACAAATCATTATTGGAAATTGTTCTTACGGCTTTCCTCCAGGAATTCCTACAAGTCCGGGTCCAAGGGGACCACGCATGTGAGGGTCGTAGCCGACCTGCAATCAATCATGAGAACATCATCCTACTGTATGCTTATTTCCTAAACTTCTCACTTGAGAAGATGTCAGAGTACTAGTAGCTTTGAAGATCCTTAAAGTTTGAACTCACCAGAGGAGGACGTGGGTAACTATTTAATGCAGGGCTGATATTATTATGCAGGTATGCTGGGTTAGGACCTGAAATTCCCGGAAGTAAAAAGTTTTACTACTCCAACCATCAACTCATAACTGCCTCCGTAACTTTCAATCCCCTCTGAACTTCCTACCAACTGACGTGCATATACACTCACCAGGAAATATTTCCCGGAGAGCTTGTCAAGTAATAAACCATTATAAGAGAGGGGAAAGGAAACGGAGGGAAATAATAAATACTCGATACTTGAGAAGCACATACCGAGAGGTGTAGCTCTGGCCACAGGTTTGATGCTGGACGAACTACTGTGTGACCCGGAATTTGGGGTGGTTGATTTACCCGTAGGAGTCGTCGGCTTCTCATCCTTTTTATTTGTCGATGGCGTGCTGGAATTCGACGAGCCACCGCTTCGAGGACTAAAGGGAGGGGGGGGGCGAAGAGAAAAAAAATTGGAAAAAAATCTTCATTACTCCTGGTATTCCGAATTTCCACTTTTGGCATTCAATTGTGGTAAGAATTCTCTCGCGGAACATTCCGCTAATACTTTCTCCTTTCTATTTCTCAAAAGAAATATTTCCCACCACTCTACCCCACATCATGGGTCGGAAATACTTACAGCGGAGTGAGCCGCCGGAGAGGGAAACAAGGAATGGGAGACAGTGAGTAAGACAAAACAGTTGAACTTGGACCATCTAATTACTATCAAATGCATTAGGACTACTATAGTGCGCCCTGAATCCAAATGAAAAAGTCAATAAAGGTATTTCCCACTGGCTTGACATTGGCCATACATAGATAGATACTTCACTTCTATATAAGGGATATAGGAAGGACGTCATGCCCAGGAACGTATCACAGGTTCATTAAACGCTGCTGCTCTCTCCGGAGCTTTCCTATTACAACACCAATGTCTATGTGGGTAATGCAATTTGAAACCAACGAGGAAAATCTCTTTGGTGCTTCTTCTTTGGACAGTGAGAGAGAAATAGAGAGTGAGGGAAATACAGAGAAATAGGGAGAGAGAGTCCGGGAAATATAAACATACATATATATATAGAGAGAGAGAGAGGTAACATAGGGATCAGACTTAGTCAGCCCGAGTCACCATCAGAATTAATGAGGTAATTTAAACAATTAGGTCTGGAGCTCACACTGTATTCAAGATGTAAAGCTTCTAAAACAACATGAACACTTTGGACACGAAAAGGAGAGAGAACGAGTCATTAGTTAAGTTTACCTATGCGGCGGCACGTGGTCTTTCTTTGATGGGAGCTTATCGATACCATTCTCACGAGGTGAAACGGTTCCATTAGGGGGGGTCAACGGGTCCTGCAACAGTCATTAAGCTCCTCATAAAATCATTCCTAAGTACCTCGTAAATTCATGCACACTCAACTCCCGTCCGTAGACTCTCACTCACCCAGAGCAACTACAGCCCGCCCCACAAATACCTACATACATACATTACATGAGTCACTATATAGTCTCCTTATATCTATATTTACAGTAATTATATATAGTCCTCCTACGACTGTGACCTCACATTCCTCCACCCAATTCCCAGTCGGAGCTCAACCACGCTCCACATAAACACAATTTACTGTAGGGTGTAAACTCAAAATAAAATTCAAACCAATGTAATCCCATTAGAGCTTAAATGCTAACAAGCTTATAAAAAAATCAATGATTTACAAAATCCTTGTAGCACTCCCGCCTTAACTTAATTTGTAGTCTAATCTGAGCTGGCTTATCAAATTTCTACAAACACACGAATGTCTTCCCATTTTAATTCCTTCTGAGTGAGAGCAATTTTTTGGGACTAATGTGAGCCGTCCATTATTTACGCGTGCATTATTACGGACATTATTTTGTATTTGTTTATTTTGTATAATTATTTTTATATGTTACAACCGTAGGGACATTAACTTCTACGAAAAGATATGAAAATATAAAGAAACTTACTTCATTGTTATCATCCACGACCAGATCCTGATCACTCTTTTCGCCATCACTTGCCTGTAAAATAGTCGAGATGAATTGAATCTATATGAAATTTCGGTAATAAAAGTCAGGGTTTCAATTTACACTGTTTACAAATATATATGTATAGAGTCTTGGTCGGAGAATTGAATGATATCGGGGGGAATGGGTTTTGAGGAGACATGCAAGGCATTTGACTAATCATGGGGCTAAGTTCCAGTCACAGCTTGAATCTCGGGATTGAATTTACGGACGGTCTAGAGGTAATAATTCAAGGGGAATGTACGTAGTTTACGATCGACAAGAGCTTTGTAGCTATTGAGATGGAGAGAGAGAGAGAGGTACTAAAATTTGGCAAGCTCTCAAACAACAAATAACTCTCAGGGCAGATAGTTTGTTTCAATTTAGCTCGAGAGGAGTTGACATGTCACCAGAGGAAATCATCATGTGTCACCAAGAGAAGCTTTTTCATGTCAACTGACTCGAAATAACAGGAGTGTAAGAGCCCGGTAACATTTGTGTCAATACTAAAGTGAGTCGGGGATAAGTGGATGTTTTTATTCCAGAAGACCCCATCCCTCTCCTCCACATTAGCTTCAGTTTATCATTCCGTTGCGGTAATTTAGTACATGAGGACGGGGCTTCACAGCTTACATGGTTACGTCAGAGTCCGTATATTTTATGTACATTTCCTAAATTTTGGGTACACTCTCCAAATCCGTCGACACATAAATAAACAGAAAGATGAGGAATAATAATAATAATAAAAAAAAGTATACCTCGTGTTTCTCCTCACGTTCCCTCTTTGGTCTTTTGGGTTCGGACTCCGGACTGCTCCTCGGTCGGAACTTGTCACGGTCACTGGGCGACAGGGAATTTCTCTGGAAATTTAAGAGAAAAACCGAAAGACATGAGAGAGTGAGATTCATTGCACGTTCTCAACTGATTTACATTCAGTTGCTTCCATTTTCACTCCCTTTCCCACATGAGTTCACACTCGGGCCATTTATTATGATTTATTTCCATGACTTCATTTCAGCCTCCTTCTTTTCGCCCTTTTCCCTCCAACACTGCTCTTTCTCTCTCTCAACACAATCCATATAGGAAAATGCAGACTTCACCACTATAGTAATTTCCACGCATACACTCACACACACACATCCGCTACATAAAGTAAGCATCTGTACATGCAATGCAGGGAAATCCAACCTTAGTTTTTTTTAATGCATTGCTTATCCTATATACAACCCATGTATATATAAAGCATTCCCACATCCTCCCAACATTTACACACGCCTTCGCCAACGCCATTCCTCGCTAATTCCTAACAGTCCCACTAACACCAACTCCCTATCATACATAGCCCTGAGGAGGCACTACTACAGTGAAAGTAGTCGTTTACTACGGGTTAATTACCCTGTGTACATATGTCCTCCCGCAAGGCTCCAGCCGGTCACGTAATGCCTGTATTTTGCAACATTTATAACTTGTTACTTAATCGCTCCCCCAATGCTAACTCCGGAATGGGAACACATGGGAGAGACGAGAAACAAGTAATTATGTCATTATTATTATTATCACAGTCATTTCCTCCTGGAAAAATTTGAATAATTTTGATTGATCCAACCATACCATAAATTCCGAACCGTGTACGCACCTTTCTCCGCCTCCCCCTTTTAACATTTACCTTATCATTACTCTCTCAATGCTCAAATCATAGTCCTCCTTTTATTTTCCCAGTAATTTTACACTCACTCCAGCGTCCACATCTATACATCTGCGCATTTACCCTGAATCAACAAATTTCCATTGGAGACCATCACTCTAACAATAAATAATACACTACCATTAGCCACAGTGTTGATACCATTGTTTTAATAAGTTATTATTACCAAATACCGAATTCTAATGTACGCAGTGTCAGCCTGTTTGTTTGTACGCATAAAGTTTCTCTGTGAATTTTGGAGGTGACAGAATTAGATACATAATAATTTCATACCTATTATTCACTCCTGCTGTTACCCCGGAACAGGTGTCCTGGTAAAAGAATCTAGATTCCCGGAAACCTTACATTACATTACACAACCTCTAATTTGGAAGTTTGATGAGGCTAAACTCTGTTTTCCATAGGCTGTAATAATTGCAGGGCTTTGATTTTAAAGTAGCTATTCAAATATTGTGGGGGAATGGATAGGTATGTGAACATTTGTGATGATAGTTCTGGGGCTGTAGGCAAATATGAGTGTTTTGGGAACGTCCACTGGATACACTATCCCGGAACCTCACCAAACATTATTTCAGGGGGGAAAAGGCCGCCTGCCATGGGTCTGCTGAGGGCATTGGGGTACCTCGTGCAAACACTTGGATTCAAGTGAAAAACCCATGTAAAGGCAAACTTAGTTACACAGAGTGAGAGAAAAAAAAGAAGAGAAAAAAATCGAGAACAGGGAAAGTTAGAGAGAGCATGAGTGGGAAGTGAGAGAGGGAGAAAAAGGATAGAAATCCATAAAGAATGTAAAGAGAGGAGAATAAACTAGGAGAGAGAGAGAGAGAGAGAGAGAGAGAGAGAGACCAAGGCAGTAAGTTAAATTCAACAAAGTTTGCATAAACTGTACACTCCGTAAATACAAGTTTGTCTGGGTAGAAAATAAAACCCTCAAGAAACGCTTCATGTGGTTACCCTTCTCTTTGTACGGGGAAAAAAAAGTTAGCATTCGCAAAATTGACTCTCTTCCTTGTATTTTTTCAATTGCTTTTCTTTCCCACTATTCCCTCGTCGCTGGAGGTAGTAACGGGTGTATGTGTGTGTGTGTGTGTGTGTGTGTGCGTAGAAGGAAATCCCAAGAAAACAAACAGAGAGTCTGTCAAGAACATGAGACGACGTTCTGGGCCCTATGTACATGTACATACGTAACCGTAAGTTTAATCTCCCAAAGGGTCCGTAGCTTGCATAGAAAGTCAAACAAGTAGGAACTTCTATACATAGCTGAGATATCATTTGTGGTACATATGTAATTTTATATGCATTTTATGTAGATAGCGGATGGCCAAAAGTAAATACCCCCTATTGCTACAATGCTCTGTCTCTCTCTCTCTCTCTCTCTTTGTGTACACGAGCAGACACACGCACATGGCAAACAAATTCGGAAAAAAAACTATGTCAAATTGAGTTGTCAAAGTTTCGGTCTTTTTTGAATTACCCTCGGAATTGAATAGTTCTCAATGCTGTGTACCTAATACCTCTAAATATAGGGGAAAACCGCTATATATACAAAAGCTTCCGGCTAGGCCCATATAAAGTGGTAGAGTGTGCGTGTGAAAGACTATTTTGTCTTTCAGTTTATATTCACAGGGAGAGAGGAATAAAAAAAAACCAGGAGCAACCACCAGACCAAGACGGAGAGAAAACTAACCAATAGCATGGGCACAATAGGACGTAATCACTAAAGATTTTTAGATGGAAATTTCATAAATAAATACTTCTCTACCCTTTTATTCCATTCAAACACACTCGAGAGGGATCTTGATTGAAATTCAATTACCATATCTTTTCTTTCCCTTTCCCTTTAATCTCCACATTAAACTACTTCCCTGGGTTTGAAGGCCCAGTTTTTTTTATATACAGTCCCGTAAGTACAAATATGTAGGATCAAATATAAGGATATAATTATATGTACAAGTATAAACGCGTGCCATGCTGTCAATTCCAAGGAAACCCCCACGTCTGGGAAAGTTACACAAAATTACAATGATTCCGGAATAACCACCGTAATCTTTTTTATCCCTTCCCCCATGTACATAGTTATATATTAAAAAAACCCTCGAATTTCTTACAATGCTCTTTCCTTCTAATGTATTGGGAAACCTCATATGTGTACATATATAGATACACCAGAGCTCAAAATCTATAAATATAAGAGTGGCTGCTCAGGACATACGAAAAGTATGCCAATTTATTCCAATAACAAAAAATCAGGCTCATATGCGGAAAGGGGAACAGGGGGAAAAAAAGTGAGAGAAAAAAAAATTATGGAAAGAAGACGAAGGAACACACACACACACACACACACAGTAGAAAGGAGAAGTGAATCGGAGAGATGGAAGTCACTTTAAAATCAAAGCATGTTCTCAAGCGCAAAAGGACCCTGAGAGAAAGGAGAGAGGTGAAAAAGAATTTAAATCCATGCGGTGAGAGTAAGGGGAAAGGAAGAGGTAAATCGTCTTATGATTAGCGCATGATACTTTCTCACACACACTTTCTCCATCTCTCTCTCTCTCTCTCTCTCTCTCTGTCTCTGTGGTTCTCTCTCCAGTCAAAGGATTTTATTTTATTTTCCCCTTGAGACTATATACACGCCATTTCTCCATGCCCTTCCCATCCCATCCCTATCCTTAGTACCCAGTCAGATGACGTGGAAGGCTCTAAACTCCAAGAAATATATGTGCATGCATAAAATCCATGATATTCAAATAAAAGGAGAAAGTAAAAGAAAAGTTTATTCATGAACCCGTCTCTTTTGTTACCTCCGACCTTTCTCCCCGACTTGCTCCCAACGCTAACGATTACTACGTTAAATCTAGCTTGAAACAAATATGCAAGTAGGACTTGAAGCTTCTTCTCACTCCGTCCCAGCTCAACACATATGATCCTTGGGAAAAAAATATGCAGTGTAGTCATCTTTTTAATTATACATATATACAATCCCCTATCTGTAGTATGGACTTCCCCGTCATGCCCCTACCAACAAGGCTCCAGTGGATGAAAGGGAAAGGAAAATACAGAATTTCCCATGTGAGATTACATGTGCATGTGTGTGTGTGTGTGTCTGTATGTGTGTGTATGTGTCTGAGTGTGTGGAGGATACGTAAAAATTCCTTACGTACAAAAATTCTTAGAGATTTATATACGAGAAATATGCGGAGGAGATATGATCCTATTTTTATATAGGTTTCTATATCAATCTATAGTTTGGATAAGAATTTTTTCTACTCCCTCCTCCTCTTGTTCTCTTTGCCTGCCTGTGAGAAGTCGTTTTCCTTTCTAAAGGTGACTGAATGAATGTTGAATCCTTTTCAAGATTCATCCGACTGGATCTACTTCATGCTGCTTTAGGATTACACATAAAGGAGACATAAAAGCGGGTTATGGGGAAGAGAGAGAGAGAGAGAGTCAGCGGACGGGAGAGAGAGAGAGAGAGACAGAGAAAGAAAAGAGAAAGGGGGAAAGGAAAAAGCCCCAAGAATATAACATTTGGATGAGACAGTCACAAGGAAAAAAGCCTAGATAAACGCATAAAAATCGAGAGGAAAATGTGAAGAATCACCGGAGGTCGGCGGGACATCAAGAAAATCGACTGTGGAGAAAAGTCATTCTTTCTTTTTTCCCCCCTTATCTCTCTCTCTCCCTTTACAACTACCTTTCACCTTTTACTTACATCCCAACCCGTTTTTTCCCCTTTTCATTGTGTATACATGTAAAGAATAGAAACATGATTTGAGCAGAGCAATAAGATGCAGCGATAAAATACGGGGAGAAAGTAGTTTTTTCCTTGTTACTCTGTAGCCCCGCCATGGAGCTCTATCCTCCCAGTACACAAAATACAGACGTAGGGACATACATATGTATCTACATACATACATGAAAGTGTATGATATAGATACACATAGGGGAAGAGTGAACGTTGAGAACAGAAGGGATACAGACCCTCACCCAACATCACATGCCGTCGAGAGACTGTTGCCAAAGAATATTACTTTTAACAAGAAAAAAATGTAAGCCCTGTCAAGAAACCCAACCGCCGAAGTCATGGGGAAAAAATCTATTGAGATTTTTCCAGCTTTTATATACGTATCCCTATCTACAGATTGCTGGGCGAATACATTATTGATTATTTCTGCTCTCCTTTCTCCTCGGCTTCCTCTGTCCTTTTGTTGAATACTTTATACTTGTAGATAAAAAGAGGAATGCAAATAGTTCAACCATCGATAATATTTTTCTTGTTGAATGCCTCAATAGAGAGAAAGAGAGAGAGAGAGAGAGAGAGAGAGAAAAAAATCTATTGTGGGGAGATTCAATTTGAAACGCATGTACACTCATAGGTCCCATAATAAATATGTATTTAAAATGACTTTACAAATTATGGAACATTTTCAAGGGAGCCATTGCCAAACATATGTATGTAGCTAGAGGTACACGTAAAATTGGCCCATTTCGCTGGTGCAATGTCCAAAAGTAGTTAAATTGTCATAATCAATTATAAATAGTGATTCAGTAATTAAGATAAAATGTAATTATAATAGGGAACCATTTAAATTACTCCCGATCCCCATCCCCAATTCAGAGGACCCGGGCTGCATGGAAGTACCCGACAGGGAGAAAGAGAGTCGGAACAAATTGGGGAAACAAGTCCAGGAGACAGCTGACTGTCGCCAGCCTCAGACATAAGGCTTAATAATTGAGGCTCTCATTGGAACCCATACTGTGAATCCATTTAAATTCCTCCAGACTATACACTCACCTCCCATTAATCTCAATTGTCCTTTGAAGCTCCCTTAAATAATTAAGAGTTATTGAGCACCAAATATTTTCTACTTACCCCCCTCCAACCCACTCACACACACACACACACATATATATACTTATATATATATATATATATATTCAAACACATAACCAAATATAAGACCTATCACATAACCACTTGTAATCACTCATGTCTATTATGGTCATCTGTAATAATTCCAGACGCTAACCACGGAGTGAATGTACTTCCCAAATGTAATCGCTCTTAACAAGCTTCAAAAGCTTGACATTCCCCCGTACTTACAACTACACCAGTAATTATGATATCTATCTTTAATTAACAACTAGTAACTTCAATAGGAGGTTCGCAGGTTGGAAGGTTCCCAAGTCGTCCAGGACATTTCACAGTAGATATTTAAAATTGAAATTACGTCTACAACTATAACTTTAAAAATATTCGGAGGTGAAGAATATCTATTCATCTATACTAGTGTGGAGGAATCCTGGAAGAAGAAAAAAAAAAGATCGACTTGTAGCCATCAAGTCTCATTTCCTGGATGGGGAGTGAAATCAATTCGTTCCGGGTTTCTGCCTAATCTCATGCATGTTTCACTGCTTCACTGAGCCTAGGACACGCTTCACTTCATACAGGTTCCTCAAGGAGGTTGCCGATGAAGACAGAGAAAGAGAGAGAGCTTGTGTATATGTATTATGTGTGTGTGTGTGTGTGTGTCTGTAGAGAAAAAACTAGGAGTTTTCACAAAGGGAACGGAATCAAGGGTTTGGAGCTGAATAGAAAAAGTCCAGACTAGCACCTAGCTTTTATACAGGCCTAAATGGTAGCTTCATGGTGAGAGTACGTGTTCATACAAAAGTGCATAGCATTAGTTGGAGAGAGCTAATGTCACTTGCAATCCATCCATCTATCTCGCCAGGGAGACTCCTTTCTCCCTATGACTAACCAAAGAGGGGCTATATTAAACCTATCAAGTATCATGACAGGAGCAGTCTTTTTGTCTGCGGGGAAAAACCGCTACACTTCCATAAAAGTGCAGTGGGATAGACTCTTCCTACATCCCTTAACGTGCATATGTAGATACATATCTATATATAGTGTGTACAAAGCATGTTGGGAGCTCCGGACAAAAAATATCCGTAACAATAAGAGTAGCTATGTATGTATGTATGTGTGTCCATGAACATTGCTACTGAACCATAAGGGACTATAAGTATTTATATTCTATATCTATCTCTCGGCCTCTCCCATAACAACCCATAAGAGTTTCTTCACGAAAGCATCATCATTTCTCTATTATCACAGCATCGTATCTCAACTGAAGCCACAGGGATTTCCTTTCCAACTCTTATACCTTTCAAATGCTATCTTCCTCACTTTCTCTCCACTTTTTCACTCCCTCCCGCTCTCCTCTTCCCGTCTCACTTACATGTGTACATAAAAATTTCCCCTTTCTCCTCTCCTCTTTCATAACATTTGACTACCCGTCCCGATACACTTTTCGAGAGGAAACCCTCCCTCAACCTCTGGTTACTTTTGGGAATAGAGAGGAAAAAAGAGCAAACATTTTTTTCCCCTCCAGTTAACTTCCAGCCCCAATGTTATGCTTTTACTTTCTCTCTCTCTCTCTCTCTCTCTCTCTCTCTCTCTCTCTCTCTCTTGTGAATGTTACATGAAGTGAAAATTGTTTTGCTCTGGAGTTCCTAGAACACAGACCCGAATAATTTCTCGGGGCAATTTTTTCAACTCAATGCTTCATACATAGAGCCCCTGTGAAGAATGTGTTATTTCTCCTGTAGTTTCTATAAAGATACATATTATTTGACCCGGATTTTTCCTCCAGCAATAATATTCTATTTACTACCAATGACCCATGTCTCCAATGTCCATACAAATAATAGATCCAGAGTTATCTCCCAAAAAAAGTATAGTAGTATTCTCAGATGACAGGGAAATTTCGTTTCCTTCCCACAACGGATCAACAACGTGACTGACAGAAAATCCACAAGTTAGGGAAGGACAGAGTGGGCTAGGGATATTTTGTAGAGTGTAAACATGAAAAGAATCCCTGGCACCCGAAACCACAGAAGAGCGCTTCTCGCGGAACAAATTAGTTTTTATTAACAAATAATTTCATCACTCCCTGTAAAAACATATGGAGAAGGGGGGTTCATCACTATGCAGAGGTTTAGCATTCCCCCGCGGTTGAGATAATATAATGAAATTTAAGTTCGGGGGGAATTACCACATTTCCCACATATCACTCACATGCGAGATACTTCTCTACTACAACTTCAACTGAGCCAGTACTACTCCAAAATTTTCCTTTTATATAGAAAGGAATCCAGGGAATTCTGAGGATGTCAGGTTTGGGCTGGAAATGTGAAACTTATAGGTACAGTTTAGCTTGAGAGATACTCTTTCTAAATTAAATTATCTGGCCAAAACCCCAACCCCACTGAATCTCAGCTTGCTTCCACATATGCACACATGTATGAGTCCCCGTATGTACTCCATCAAAAAGGAGCCAGCACGTGTGGGAGAGGATACAGAGAAATAACCAACACGGAGGGAAAAAACGGACAATCAATACTAATTTAGCGGGGTTCCCTGTAGGCAGGGTTGCACAATTGAAAATGCCATGGCATTTTCGGCATTATGCCTGCCCAAAATGCCCTGGCATTTTGGGCATTTTCATTTCATGGCATTTTTGGCATCTATGGCATTTTCGGCATTTTGGGCATTTTCAGCCGAGGGCAGGCATTTTCGGCATATTCACTCCAATTTTTTAAATATATGACTTTAGCTACCTGCTAATTTTGCAAAATAAGTCACAAAACAGTATGTTGCAAATAATTTTAATATTCAACTGGATTATATAATAAATTTATAGAAACAAACTGTTTCCAAAAAGGTTGAAACCTGGAGCCGGTTGATACAGACATATTTATGGAAAAATAATAATAATTTTATTTTCCTTATTTTGTTGTAAAAATTCGCTTGTACACCGTGTCTGTAATTATTTAGATTTCAAGAACAAACATATTCGGGCAAAGATGCAACACAAAAAGATAGTTGTTAAAAGATTAACAATATCATTGTTTGTGAGCTTCAAAACTCGTCGTCATCTAAATGCATTTATTGTTACATTTTGAACTCCTAGAATTATTACACTGGTTTACTACGGCTGATTAAATGCAGTTTTCAAAGTCGACACAAAATTTGCTACGGAATCTCCAAGTTTTGACATATTTTATAATCGTCGCATTGTATGTATCGAATGGAAGTGTAAAATTTTCTATACTTTACAAGCCATTATCAAAATACGGAATTTATACTGGCACTGTGCAAATTGTTCTTTCCAAATCCAAAAGTTTTTTAATGTACAACGTTGAAGGTTTGCAACTCCGTTGGGGCTTATTGAAATAGCCATTAGGGAATTAGACGAATTAAATTATTTTTTTAAAAATCAAGTATAAGATTTTCTAAAACTGGATGGGTTTGATTATACTATGAAAAACACCCTTATATTCGCTAAAGGAGCAATACTGGTCATAGTGTATAAGTTTCTGTAAAAATGCCCAATATGCCCAAAATGCCTGCCGAAAATGCCCAAAATGCCGGGCATTTTCAGAGTAAGGCATTTTCAGGGCATTTTCGGCGTTTTGGGCATTTTCAGGGCATTTTCAGGAGGGCAGGCATAAAACCGAGGGCATTTTCATTTGTGCAACCCTGCCTGTAGGCATGAATCCGTTAATTTGATTATGAAGAAACTTTTTCACGCGCTAATCAACTCTCACTGAGGACGTACTTCCCTCGAAAATTACAGTCCATATGTAATTACACTCACACAGGCCTCTGTCAGGATATGTATTTGGAGGATTTGTGTGATGGGCATAAGAGAGCCCAGCTCCTCTCCATGGCACTACATAATTGTAAAAACGCTCGTAGTTAATTCTTATATCCCCTCCCCCCCTCCTCCTCATGGTTCCCTACATAGAATAGATATATGGACGGAGGTCTGGTGAGGTCTAGAACAAACTAGGGCAAGGCTGGATTGCACACATGGAGTAGGCAAGACACTCATATAATAATTACTGCAATGCTCCACTTGGATGCGTCCTTACCGCAGGGAAGTAAGCAGTCCATAAAATGCAATAATAATTATCAATGGAAATGTAATTTGAAGTGAATGAGGTAAAACCGAATCTCTTTCACCGCAACTATTCCCATGTTACCCGGCTCTCGGGCTATCTCTCCCCGTCAGAAAAAGTAGCCCCGGGGCACGGAGCAACATCGCACGCAAACAAAAATGCTTTCCCCATTTCTCAACCCTAGCAGAGAGCTGGAAGTCAAAAATAAACAGTATGCTTTTAGCACGATGGTAATATGTATGTAACCAGTTGCCCTGGGATTTCATAACACCCTCGAGCAAAGTATAAATATGCGGCGTACGAAACAATATTAATTATTATGACACTACAAATTCATTTCCCCTGTTTCTTCACAAACACTGAACGAAATAACTCATGTACGATCCAAGTTTCGGAAATACCAATCCATTTGGACGCTCGTGAATTAAATAATGAAAATACTACTCAGCTTTATTACCAATATCCTAAAAATGATAAAGGCAATGTTAAATCTATGGCGGAGCAAGAAGTGAACGGTGAAAGTAAAACATTGAATAATCCTTCAAAAAAAAAATATCATGAATTGAAAAACGCTTCTGAAGTGATAAATACTTAACCCGTGATTTCACTTTGAAGAACCTTGAACGTACGTACAGTATGGACGCGGGTGGGGAGATCAGTAATTGAATCCAGGCGGAAATAGTCAATAGTCACCAAATCATGGGACTAAATTAGCTACCAACAAGCCCATCATGCTCCCAAGCCTTTTTTGACTCGTGGGAAATAGTAAGTTGGACTTGTACATTCATTCCAGGAGAGCTCAAATCAGTCATTTCGTAATCCCAAGTGCTTTCAGCTAAAGCCCAAATTCATGGACTCCACAGGCTACCACTCTGACGATTAGTTAATTTGATTAAGTCAACAATTCAAAAGCACCTGAATGGAGGGGCTTGTCTCTAAGTCAGGACGTACTTACATACTCATGGATACAGTAAATACTTATATGTCATTAGCCCGTGCCGAGGCATGTCTACAACTACGTGTATATCCTATTTTATTGAATATACTCGAGCGCTTTGGGTCCTCCGCAAAAGAGAAAATTAGCTGTAAATAGTAATAAAGGATGAGGAGCAAGCCCAAATTGGAAATTAACAGTCTCACACATGTGAGTCCTGTGGAGAAACATTAACTCCACTCTCTCAAGTTCACAAGAGCCCGGGTCTGGGCTACGCGAGCTGTGTGTTGGCTGGGGAAAGAGAAAGGGACGGAGGGGGAAATTAACCAAAATATTGTGCAATGACCTTAATGAGTCTTTGATGAGGTTTCCATCCCCACTATTAAAAGCTCTTTAACCGCCGGAAGAGAATTAACGCCTTAATCAATTTAGTCATATCAGATGACTACTGTAAGGAGCCTTACCCTTCCACTTCCAGCCCTGTCCTCTAACTCACTTTTCAAATCGCTCATCATAGAGTTACTAAAAACCCGCAACGGCTCCCTATTTGTGCTCCAGACCCGAGGACAGTATAACAGCCCAAATAATTTTTCCTCATATGTAAATACGCACACGTTAAGTCCTTGAGGGATCCGAGGCTTGATTTTCCTATGAGTTTCTATGAGTAAGCTCATTTGAAGGATAATAGGGAAAGTGGGGGTAGACGTGGGAAGATAATAAGGACATTTATATGGGCAAAATTCTACATTATACGTTTATATATCTATATGAACGGAGACTTTTATACACATAAACGATGAAGGTGAACACTTGAAAGGGAATGAACCAATAAATGTCATTATTTCATTTCCTCCTCATTTCCTACATTGAATGGATTGCCATCATTGCATTTCTTCAATTACTGGACCACTTGAAAGCTTTAGTATCTCCCGTAATAAATTCCCCTCGTACTGTTCTTTCTTTTCTCTCCAAGTACATCTTGTATGAAGCCCTTAGAAAAAACGCAATTTCCCCATTATAAAGGAAATGTAATGTGCTTTTGGAAGTTCAATGGGATAAAACACAGATAGAGAGACATGGGGAGATAGAAAGGGAGAGAGAGAGAGAGAGAGAAAGCAAGAGAGGGAGAGAGAGAGAAAGTCATAAAGAAGTGTAGAAGGATGCTCGCTCTTTGTACGCGGTGGTTAGAGCCATCTCCTCTTACATTTGTAATCTAAGATTGTACTAACGGAGTCACTTAGTATTCTCTACTTGGATTCAATGGGCTGAGAAGATAGTTAAGAGTGTACAGTCCTATTTATATACATAGAGGTTTACACGCTCCCTATAATAATTATATAGTTAGCTCCTCTTACATATCCCTATGAGGGACTTACTACGAGGGGTATGGAGCGTATAGGAAGGTGTTTTCTCTTTGGTGAAAGCATCCGCCCAGTGTGAAGGGATAGTCAAGGATGTGTAGGATTGTTCCAGGGGATGAGTACATATTTACAAATAAAAGTCAAAAGAGTTTCCACAAAGTCACACTTTGGCTCCAGCGAGTATTATTGTGTTGCGGTGCTCTAATGCAATTGCCACAGAACAGAGCTCATATATACCTACAGATGTAGATCTCCTCGCAATGTGTGTATTCCGTGGCCCAGTCCGATTGTGAAAACAGTCGAGGATTTAATGAACATCAAACGTCCTTAGGGATTTTCTCTCTATTCCAAACTTTTCTCTCCTTCGGGCTTCCCCTATATATATATATATATATATCTGTCTCTAGACAACAGGCGGGTGCTATGCATAAGCTGACTGGAACAAATTCAGAGGACATGGGTAGGAGCGGGTGCGGACATTCCCTATATATTTGTACAAACTCGAGTTTCTATCTATAAATGTTATCTCCTCCCGAAGCTTTTTTTATATTTATGTATTTTGTATGTATGTACTTTCTCCTTCTGGGAGAAAGTCTCACTCAACGAGACAGTTTATAGGAGTTTCCCCAGCATTGGAACAATCTTACATGGGTCTCTCTCCTACGAGGTCACAATAACAACATGTAATATCCCAGGGAAAAAATAGGGAATCTTGTTTATCTTGATTTTCAAGGAGAGAAAGCATTCAGTCGACACTTATTGTACAGCACAAGTGGATTTACTCTTCAGATTAACAAGTGACTCAGTGGATGTATACAGAGGCTGAAGGGAGGAAATCCTCATTCCGCCCACGTCCCTCGCACCATATTTATTAAACTAAGGCCGGCTTCATAACAATTTCCCCCGACTTCTCAACTCTATAGCCAGTAGCTCTCGTCGGGACGTAGATCGTCCCTTCATACAAGAATTAATACTTATATTTAGCTAAATCATGAGTGCACACTATGACTAGGTATACATTTGGAGCTGGATGTATAGATACAAGGATAGCTCCAAAGATCAAGGGTGTACATTTGCAGTTAATACATCTCTGGGAAAAAGATTTTTTTTTAATAAAACGAGGTCACGCATCTCCCCAGAAGCCATATCAAGCAAAACCTTGGGAGTAGATATATGTATGGAGGGAAATCAAGAGGAGAATTAGAGCTGAAAAACCCTGTATGCAGAGCAATTGGAAAGCAAGTCAACAAGAGTGGAGTCAGAGCGCCAAAAAAAAAGTCGAGTGAAAGCAACAATGTTCCGCAGCCTATGTGGCTCTCACTTTCCCAATGATTACGGATTCAGGGGGCGTCCCCAGCTAAGAGATTCTGCTTGATTTCACAAGCCATGTGCTTTAGCCTCGGTCCCTTTCACTATATACAACTCTCCACCTTGAAAAACTCATCGTCATTCCGGAGAGTCGTGTCTTGTGTCTCTGATTCCCTCCTCCCTAGCCCAGCATAGGCAGACGTACATGAGGACCTAGCTACGTATACGGTCCTATGTATGTACCACTTGAAAAAAAAATCCAAGATGCAGAAAGTACCTTCAACAGTCAGAAATTGGGGTCTTTCCCCTTCCAAATCAAATGTTTTTTTCGGTATATATTGTGTTGCATCAATAAGAGGAAGGAGAATATATAACAGAGGGAATTCTCTTGGAATTTTCTCTCCCTGGAATTTCTCTCAATTTGCTTTCCCTTCCATATTTTAACATTAAAATTAATCACTTAAATTATGTAGATATATAACCGGGGGTAAGGTCAAAACCTTATTAGTCACCAGGCTAAATTCCAGCGTATTTTCTCAAAGTTGGGTTCTTAATAAATATAGATATACAGCGACTACTCCGGTCATATAGATAGTTATGAATATCCACAGTACATGGTTTTTATAGGAGCACCTCTGAAAGGGGCTTGACTATTTCGACAGCCCGCCTTCTGTAAAGGAGACATATCAATTGTGTAGGGATAAGCGGGAGAAAGTCAGAAGTCATTTGTCCCGAGAGGGAGGATGTTTCTTGTGAGGTGCGGTCATAGTGAGTGCTCCTGTAGTTACTGTAGTAGCTACCTAGGTATGTATTTACCAGGATGTCAGAAGAATATGTTCAAGTCTGAGAGACACCTTGATAAACATGCACACCACACACGTACCACGAGCAAGTTAGGTAGCAGTGTACCGTGGAAGTTAACGGGCCGGGCCCTGATTGTAATTCCGGTCGGTGAGTTCAACAGTGCTCGATATATGGAAAGGAGCGAAGGAGAAGAATAAGAAGAAGAAATGGAGGAAAGCCAATGCTAACAAGCGGCAGTGGGTTGAACACGATTTGATCCAAAGTAGCGAGAGAGAGAGAGAGAGAGAGAGAGAGAGAGAGAGAGAGAGAGAGAGTCTTTGCCTTCATCATAGAAACACTAGCACTCTTCCCGCATACTAATTTCCGGCTATGCATATCCATACGGAATACTAACATAAGCACATACATAATATAACAAATGTACATGTGTTCTTTATAACACACACACACACATACACTGCTGTACAAGTACAGCAGCGCTATAGCTATATGTATGGGTTCTACACAGCCATAACTCAACCAAGAGGAGAAAGTAAAAAAAAGACTCTCACTCCCCTCTTCAGCTCTTACCACAAGGAAATTTTTTTTGTGGGCTTTCACCATACATGTAGTGTGCGTAGCCTCTCATGAAAGACAAGCTCCACCTTGTGAAAGGATAATATAAAAAAGTCATACTTGAGTTTAATCACGGGAGGACGATAGAGAGGAGAAGAGGAAGAGAGGGCGAGGGAGAGCGTAACAACATAACATAAAGCCCATTTCCATTTAGCACTCCTCACTAATCATACACTCGGCTCTTTCCCACAGGAGGAGCGAGGAACAACAACCCATTTACTTTTACATGCAGATCGATTTCATATTACCACACTACTGCCTCATTATCACGCCCTCACTCCTACTCCTTTCTCCACTAGCCTCAAGACCCAGGGTCCCTATAGAGACACTTGAGCTACAGAGCTCTCCTTGCTTATCCATCTCTCTATAATTATATCCCAATGTGATCAATGCTCTGAAAGCACACCTATAGGCTCGCTCAGCATTTGCATATTTATCCCTCAAATACAAACAGAAAATGCATGCATACTTGTCATAACAAGTGTTTGAGTAGGGTTACAGTTGTACATAGCCTCACCCAAATAATCACCATGTTTGTCCTCCTTTGTATATATACACACACGTACTTTTTACCCTGATGATGATGCTGAGGAGAGAGAGAGAGAGAAAGAGAGAAAGTAAGAGAAAAACAGGGAGAGAGAGAGAGAGAGAGAGAGAAAGGAAAAATGGTGGATTATTAAAGAGTAAAAGGGAAAAGGTGCCGCGGTCTCCACTCCTCCAAGTCTGCCTTCCCACTTGTCTCCATGTAATTCCTATCTAAATCTCTTATTCGCATGTCAACACTGCATTAACTCCTGGGAATGCTATTCCTCTCCTTCTCCCTCTCCACCATAAACAAAACTATTTTTTCCTGGATAAATATTACCATAAAATATGACTGTTCTTGTCAGCTCCAATCATTGACTCCATAAATCAAAAAAATATTTCCCCAAAAGCTGTCGACCCAAGAGTAACCCTTTCCTTCCATACATACAAATATTCCCCCTATAATGGATACGGCCCAAGTATTTACCAACAAGTACCTACATATGTAGATACATATCTATATATATATTTGGAGAAACTATTTAAATAATTATTATTGAGTTGCTCAACAATTATGACCCTCACTGTGCCAGGCTATTCCCACATTTGTACACACACGTAAGAATTAATTCCATATTACAGTCCGAGCCAGCCACCGGAATTAAAAATATTCGCACATAAAAATATGTTCTTGAGGGAGTAATTTCATGTGGGATCTCCAAAGTGGCTTTCATATGGGAAATACACGTACGTATGTATGTACATAAAGATACATCCACCAGGCACAATCTCATACTTCTGGGGAAAGAACAAACCCAACGGGCATTTATTTACAAGGTTTGGGTGAACCTTGGGATATTTATGGGATACACGACACAAGGCATATCTCAACCATGATATGAATCTATACTGCATTTATGTCATATATAAAATACATACTGTACGTGCAATGCACACACGCCTCATAGAAACATAAAATAATCCCAATGTGTAGTCTTGAATGAAAACTTGGAACGCATATGTTTCTACGGAAATACAGTATCTACAGATACATAACATATAGATAGATACGTATGTATGTGTGGCAAGAGCACTGGTGCATATGTGGTCATATCATATGTATCTCTGTGGATGCACACCCAGCGGAGTAAATGCTGGGGAAAGTGGATTTGTTCATTTTGAATAATGCATTGGCGTAATGAGTGCGAGGGGACGGAGAGGAAGCAGGAAACTGTCGAGGAAAGACCCCCTTCGTGGTAGGTTCGTTTCTGGACAAGTGTAATTAAACATTAAAAATGTGCGGGCAAATATGACGAGAGCCATTGTATGTAGAACATGCAACTCAGGAGTGACAGGACAAGGTTAGAATTTCCTGTGTATGCAGTAGCAGGAGTAGTAAGTTGCGCCCACAACCCCATAGAGTATGCAGACCGCATGTAAATATGAATGTCTGCCTGCATAATTCCCTCCGTACATACCTTATTAGTGGCTCAGTCTTATTAGTATGTAATTATATCTCCCAATCTAAATCACATGGGCACTAAATACATACATAGACTTTTTGCATTTTCTAATAATGTACTATTGATTTAGGGGGGAAACCAGAGCGAGTGCCAGTAAGAGAGAGAGAGAGAGAAAAAAAAAGGGAGAGAGAGAGAAGCAACAGTAATATTGAGAGTGGTCGCACGTCCCTTCCATTTTTATTTGCCACGAAAGAGGCAGGAAGTCTGAACATGAGAAATCCATTGTGTAGCCATTTCACGCCGCGCCAGACCACGCCATCATATCATTATTATCAACCATCAATCTCTTGTATATCTCCCATCCTTTAGGACACACACGCATTTAAAAAAATGCTCGTGCATACAACCGTTGACAAACACCCGTCCCGCTCATTGCATATGTCCAAAAGTCCAGGAGTACATGCGTAGATCCATAGAACACGCTCATAGAGCTCCTATAAAAAAACACACACACACACGCAAACAAATCTACCTACATATGTACAATGCTATCTGCAGAACTGGTACGAGACGTCATTACACATGAGAGCAAGCGACCGCAAAAATTACCCAAACACCATCCATATTTTTACACTATCTACTTGCACTTATTCGGAAGTCCCACTCTTAATCACAGCAATTACTGGGATTATCCCCGACTTTCCCCAATATTAAATTCCCACAAGACATTAATTCTCTACTTTCCCAGTCCCCCGTAGTGCTTTCTCCAGACTGTGTAAACTCCCGCTGGAAACTAAACACGGACAGATGGCGCCCCACGTCAAATTTTTTAAGTACAAATGTAAAGGCTATATTCAAATTGTGATAAATGTATTTTTAATTTATTTAGGAGCTCATTGTGAGTAGTAATTACTATATACAGGTATGACAAAATGACAATAGGACTTGACGTAACATTGAAGTGTAACTTACACTTCAAGTGCACCATGTTTAGCTCAGATACGAAAATATTTGGGGCATTAGGAGATAAATGAGGGTTTGTACTTACGTAAAAACTCAACCAGTAAGTGTCTGGAGATAAGGAATGGATATATAGGGAAAATAGGGAAAATAGGGAAAATAGGGAGACGTATCCTATCCCTCCAAGCCCATAAAGAGAGCAATGGTGTGCAATCTTTTGGGAGCCAAATGGTCCTCTAAATGTTCAGCACTACTGAAGCAATGGACCATAATAGAGGAATAAAAAAAAGTTGCTGGAAAACCTGAGACTGGTGCAAGATGCATATGGGTCTGTACTTTTAGAGTTGTTGCAGTATCTGTATACATACAGTGGTAGGGTGTGTATGCATGGCCAGAGTTTGAGGATAGGATCCGTCCCGGCGAGCCTCAGTTTAAAACAAGTTTTACTGGGACAGGAACGCAGAGATACAAGTATACATATGTATACGTACATGTACATAACCATAGCCGTAATTATGAAGCCAAGCGGAGGAAAGGAATGGAGCAATTGTCTATAAAGTTAAGAGTCACTCGTTCCCTCCACGCTTCATTACGTTAACTACAAGTTGATAAAGCGACAGGACATTCCCGAACTTGTATTTTATTTACACACAATTTACAGTTCCAGCCATTACAACTCCCGTATAATGTGACTATATAGATGCATATCTGACTCATATCTATCCTCAGAATTTGTTGGACTGTTGAGGCCTCCAAACTATTTTTTTACAGGATCAAGGAGCCACTAACCACAGACCGCTCCTGAGCCGACTGGGATACTCAAGTTCGACTGTAAACCACTACTATATCTATAGGTATAGATACAGTAGTCACATGCTATAATGTGGATCTACAATAAATTGTACAGTGAGCTCTTATTATAGGAGACCCCTCCCAGGATTTTCCTCTCAGGCACAATATTATTTCCAGACGTTCTCTTTGACCAGGGTTAATTCCGGTGCTTGGGAGTATAATTAAAGGAAGTCATAAATGTACGAAAGAGTCCAGCCTTGTCTTTCCGAGGGATGCTTTAGTAAGTAGAGGGGACTGTATAGAAGTTAAATGTAATATGTACGACAAGGATAGACCTGAGGAGATTATCAGGGAGGAAATCATAAGAAAGGAGCTTAAGAGCTGCCATGGTTGACGATACCCAGCAGGATTACAATGACAATGACTTTTCAGCTTCAGGCCAGATTAGATAAGGACATTACTGTTTAGACTTGAACTACTACACAAAACGCTGCATAAAAGCAACTTTAGTGCTAATAAACAGTAAACAGCCTCGGAGAGTTTCACAGTCTTAGGAGTCGGCTTATTTCCGAGGCTCTTATACTCACTCACTCCATCCCTTTTTATGTCCTCAAACCCCCCCCCCCTCCCCTTCCACCTTCTCTTCATAAATAGTTTAACTTTCCTCTAATAATTCCCTACATTCCGTCCTTGTACTGTACAGAGTTTTATGAAAAATGTAAGTCATATGAGTGTACGTACAATTACAGAGACATTTATCCACATATAAAAAAATGTACAGGGAAAATATATGATGTGATGAAATAAAAGTAAAATGTCATTATTAGATTATAACAACAAATCTCCTGGAATTTAATCACGAGAGAAAAATATCCCTCAGTGAGAAATAACATTTAGCTTTAAAAGAGAAGTTTTGTTTGGACATGGGGGGGGAGGCGGAAAGAATAAGAAAATTCTCTTATACACGTTTCATATTTTAAAAAGGGACGACGCTAAAATTGTTCAAAAGGAACATATGCCTTTCTATAACGTACATATATATATACAAATGATAAAGAAATACTAGAAATTATGGAGGTATAGGTATAGATCCTAGCTACTACATATGTATATGGAGTTTAAACGTGGGAGCAGGCTGGCTGCTGTTTGAGCAATAATTACAGTGGCAATGTTAATTGGTTCCATTAGTCGAGGCAGCAGGAGATAAACTCGGGTCCCAGTGCATTATTATGTATGGGCAGAGAGACGAGAGACACTTCCACTCCTTCCCTTTAATTACCCAAACATTACAGATCCAAATGGACATGTTAACCCGCCTGGCGTCCCTTAGCGTCCAAACACGACCAGGCCGGGAGTTATAGTCGGAGGTGGAGGTAGTGAGAGGATGGGGAGATAAACTTGTGAAAGCATGCCATTTCTCCATTAACTTTCCACTAGACTAGTTCCCAGCTGGGCTAGTGGTGCAAAATCTCCACTTCAAATGACTTACTCACAGATTTATTAGTCCCTGTGAGGGGAGAAAAAAAACTCTGGACTTATACATGGATGTGTATATTTAAATGTACAGGGGCCGTATGCATACTTACAAACGCTCATTCACTCCATCCTACCGACGGGTCCTTTATATGTACATACATATGTAACGTTATTATTGTAACGTGTAATGGAAATACATACAGGGAGTTAAACTGTGTACAGACACTATTTCTAATAGAATGAGCCTCAATGCTCCGAGACCTTAGGTATCTACATATGTAGTTCCCAGGAACCATCAGCTAATAATCAGCTATGTATATTCTGGGACGTGAAGGTGTTTTTGTATGTGTAGCTACAAAGTAATCATTCATGGAAATTGCTGATAGTCAAATGAGTTTAATATCAACGTCGTCATTCTTAGCACGTGATTTCATTCACTTTCACCCTTCCTTTTCCCTCTTTCTCTTTCTCTCGCTCTCTCTCTCTCTCTCTCTCTCTCTCTTTCTCATACAAACACAAAAGATAAATCTTAATGTTTTTCCGCTCATGCGAACATTTACATTCAGCCCTGTTGAAATTAGTCGCCCGGACTATGTACGCTCCAATCTCCAGCAATAATAAACAATACACAGAAGCCTCGCCTCTGACTCCTCACCTCTTACAAATGTATACAAGAAATTCAAAGACTAGAGTATATGCTGATCGTACAAAATAACTGGGCTCATTCTGACAGGAGCATTGTACACAACTATACTGTAAAATATTAAGGCCAATGTCAATCCTTATAGAGGATATAAATTCTACAAATTATATTATACTGAGCGTTTGGATAAATATAGGGACGTCCTTCAATATTCCAATGTATTTTCTCTAATTCTTTTCATAATTATTGCCCTTGTAACTTTTTAGGATAAATTGTTGGAGGGATAGATGGAGGACGGTTGGGCTGCAATAAAGAAAGCTCTGAGGAGAGTAGAGTTCTTGTCGGCTCTGAACAAAATAGAATAAGAAAACTTGGGCTGCGGAGCATTCCTCATGGAGAAGAAGAATTGTAAATAAAATAAGTGAGGAAACTACAAACGGGAATGAAATACTGAGTTGATTACAGTATACGAAAAAAAACAAGGTTTACCGTTGGGCTTGGAAATTCTGAATGGTACTTGTACCATGTGTGGATGTGTAATCTATCTATCTATCTATGATGTACGTGTGCTACTGGAGGAGATGGGTGGGAAATAAGGATTAGTTCCCTGGAAGAGGGGAAAGTTGGAGTATCAGTTTTCAAACACATTTGAATTTTATTTGAGGGAAGGGGGAAAAAAGGGAGAGAAATTTTAATGAGAAATTCGAGGACTTGGAAGAAAAAGAGGAATCAAGTGCTTCAATGGAGGTACACACAGAGAACATACGACAGAGGCGGAGGTTTTTGCGGAAGACAAAATAAACTTTGGTATCATTTTCATGGAGTTGCCACATGAAAGATGCTCCAAGAACAAAAAGATTCTCCTTGACTCTCCAAATATAAAATTTCCTTTTTCTCCCCTCTCTCCGTCTATTTTGAATGTTGACTCAAATATCAAAAACATGCAGGAATGAGGGATAAGAACTAGGCTGGAGATGGAGAACTTTTTTCTTATACACTGTAGGTAGATAGACGTATCTATCTGTAGATACTACTAGGGGCTGATGTAGGGGTAGAAGTAAGTTCCCCTCAAAATATATAGTATTTACAGGGAACGGCCCTCTTGTCCCTGAGTCTCTTACATACCTACTTTTGAGAGGAGAAAGAAAAAGGCAAGAGGGAAATTGTTTGCTTTTGAAACCCAATATTTTCTTTTGCAGATACTGATGCCAGCTTCTTATGCTTGTCCTCACCTTTTCCTTTCATCACTCCTTTACATGTTTTCACATCCACCCCAAAACATAAATGACTACCGAACTTCCCCCTCTCCAAACAAAAGCTCCCTTTCAAAAACTTCCACATAGAAGTTGACACTCCAGATTACTAGGAAAAACTCCATTAAAAAAAAATCTAACCCCTCCTCTCCCCCCTCCCCCCGCATATTACAAGTGACGATAGTTTCACAAATAGGACTATTTATTAACCCTTTAGATCCTTGGGAAAAAAATCGCATTCCCATAAAAATACTTGTGATTGGTTGTAATCAGCTTCAGGAAGAAAAATATCCCAATGACAAATCGTCGTTCATGCATTATTAAATAGATATCAAATCCTTCCCTACAGCACAGGACTTTTACATGTTCATCCTATATACATAATTATGTACATACCCTCGGAAGAGAAACGTCAATGAGACTCTATGAGCATGTTCGCTCTCTGTTCTATCACCACTAAACACCCACATTTGAGAGAGAGAGAGAGAGAGAGAGATGCACAACCAATAGTTTTTATCACGCCAGGCCGATAACACGGAAATTATGCTGACAAACAGTTACCAGAAATTAGACCATTGGGCTTGAACCTTGACACTATCAAGGAGCTCTCAAACATTTTACAACAAACTATAGAGGATATCTCCACAAACACAAACTTTGTTCAGTAACTGTCCCATAATCATTATAATCTCCATGCAGATTATTGCAGCTCCAGATATATGACATTAAGCCTAATCTCATAATTTACGACACTTCGCTCTGAGTCGGTCCGTTCCTCCAGTCCGCTCCAAGGACCAAATCTCCTCAAGAGTTTGTCCCCAGCAATAAGTTTCCACTAGATAAGTGCTAATTCATTATCAATCATGTCAGACTCCCTTGACTGGGAAACAGAGCGTGCACAATCATCCATAAATTATCAATCATTATCTTGAGGCTGGTTATCACTCAGAAATAATAATAATCATTACTATTACTGACGCATTCGAACCATAAAAATATCCCAGGATTGCTCCCAACCCTCCAAAATATTTTCTTTGATAAATAATAACCTCACAGATAGATTCATAATTACATACAATTTTTATAAGGACAATTCTACATCACAGGAATTTCCCATCAAGACAATTTCCCATCAAGGGAATCTTCTACCCAGTGAACCTCTAATTGAAGAAATTTACTATGATTTTGATATTAATTAAATTCAAGGGAAACTTATCCCCCAAAATAAGCCAGCGGATTGTAAATGTACAGTAAAAAAAAAAAGAAATGTACCAAGAAAAGGCATGGGAGTAGAAGAAATTGAACATATGAGGAAATCAAGTTACAGATACTACAAGGGGAAGGAAGAATAAGGAGCTGCAGGGCAATTCATATAAAAAAGTCCGAGTCAATAATCAATACCTATGTTTTGTTTGTTTGTGCTTGTGTGTGTGTGTGTGTGTGTGTGTGTGTGTGTGTGTGTGTGTAAGTGATATGGCTAGGAGGCAATTCCATGGAGGAGTCGTTCAGTACACGGGAGTACACAAATTGTAGGTAGACGAGAGAGGGAGAGAGAGAGACAGAGAGAGAGAGAAGTGAATTGAGTGTAGTAGTGCTTGCACATGAATGGATCCCGTGCCTGGTCAATAGTGTATGAGCTCAGAGGGGGGTAAAGACAAGGCCAGTACATATTAGTAGTATGTAACTTGAACTACGTCCATATGCACATAGGTAGTAGTAGCTATATGCCTAAGCCATGGCCAGGGAAGACATAGCGAAGTAAAGATTGGGGCTGAGTTGAAGACGGCGGAAAAGAGGAAATTGATTGCCGTACATGACAGGATTTAGGAGTTGGACGATATCTAATCTTTGAGTTGGAGCCCAACCTTTCAAGTTGAATCAGAGATCAGACTAACCACTTAACCTCTAGAGTGGACCAACCACTTTTTCCTCGTCTCTCCTCCTTTATTCTCCTTCCAACTAGAACTACTCTTCTTTTTCCGAGAAGAACCAATTTTTTCCCCTTCTCTTTCAGTTTGTTTGGTCTTTTAGAGTCTTGGACTCTGTATATGTGTAGATATGTGTGTGTGTGTGTGTGTGTGTGTGAGTGTGTATGTGTGTGTGTGTGTGGACGTTTCATGCTTGTCAACATCAATTCTCCTCTCTTCTCACTCTCTATCTCACCCGGCGTCTATCTCCCAGCATCATCTTCCTATACAGTTCCTATAAGGATGCTATTCTCCTCCAGTACAGGTCTCCGGACACTGAACATGTCCAAATGCCCCTATCATACATCATTGTACAGATAGAGTACAAAAATGTGCACATGAAACTTTGACATATAGGGTCCAATCCCTCCCCACCATTACCTACACTTGTCAAGTACGCACAGTTATCCAGCCTTGGTGTCCCTACACATTTTTACTTACATATGTACATGCAGGTGTTATATGACATGGGATCTACATCCATGACTACAGCCTACAGTCTACTCTTTATGACTAGAGCTTCTCTCCTAACAATAAGAGGATTCCCCCTACAGCGCTCAAATCATTTTGACACGTCCACGCGTATAGTACCACATTGGTAATATTCGGAATTTTTCCCTTTTATCGGACGGGACTATAGGCTATGTATAGTAAAAAAACAGTTCCTTCGGAAGGGTGCTCTGAGAAAGAGCGTTGACTGTATGAGAGCCCACAAGAAAAATAAATAGTACCAGTCCATTGGGCAAAAGTCAGACCTCCGCATTGTGTACAAGCTTTGATCGATGATAAGCTTGCTTTTATTTCTTGTCTCCTTTCTTTCCCGTCCCTGTACTGAGATTCCTATATCGGACCCAGGGACGTCCCTGTATGTACATATGTATTTCCTATACACTGAGATCTATAGATACGTGCCTAAACGGGAAGGTCTGGTTCCCCAGGATTTTTTCCCTCTCTTTCTCTTGTATCAGGATCGTCATCACTACCGTCAGAGAGATGGACAATGTACCAAAAAAAAACCTCACAACAGTGGAGACGACACGACATGACAAAACACAATGGCACATCATTTCACTCTAAAAGAGCTTCTATGTTTCTCTGTCGTCTCTCATTATTCCTTTGCCCAGTGCCTTCTCTCGCCCTCCTCCTCCTCCACCTCTTGTAGAACAAGTACAGGGTCATTCTTTTTTTTTTTTAAAAAAAAAGACACTAAGTTGATAGCCAAACACCTCCAGTCCGACTCTCAGCCTACCACATATTATCCGGCAATAAGTTCCCTTTCGTCTTTTTTTTTTGTTGTTGTTGCTGTTGTTGTCTCCTACGGGGAACTTATCAGTTTAACAACCCTTTTAAAACTGAACATAATACTTACTAACGACCATTAGAGAGACAAGGGACTGTAGTAGACAGAATCAGGTCTGATAAGGATCCAATGCTCTTACACACAAGCCCTGTAATATTCTCGGGCTCAATTCCAACTCCATTCGTCTCATTGTCAGTTGACTTGACTCTTTACATTTTTTAACGACTCTCAGCCCAATACATTATTCCTTGCTTCAAGGTGGCCGGGACCTGGTGATTAGGGACATGCTCGTTTAAAACCTTATCTCTCCCTGCCTTGTTCTTCCCATTGTACTTCTGTCCATTGAAATTCAATAAAGCTTGTTGTTTGCTCTCGAGCGAGTAAATATTTCTCCAAGGGGAGCTCCCGAGCTTCACATAAAGTATTTACAAAAAGTGAAATGCAAAACAACCCAAGGAAAAATCTTATAGATATTGGTTTCTTCCCTCCTCACAAATTCAATGATATTTGAAGCGTACAGATGACTCTCCCTAGTACAATTCTCTAGTACTTCTAATGCTATATCTACCATGTGCTAAAATCATCCCAACAATTTATACTTAATTATATTTTTATGATAAAAATAAATCCTGGGATAATTTCTGAAAAAAAATCAACCCTGGAGACAAAAATCTAATAGAAAAACATCCGTTTGGGGACACGCAAGATAGAATCCCTATATAAAGGAACGTTAGACATGCCAGGAGTTCAAGTTCGAGGGTATTTGTGAGCCGATCACAGACGTACATATACATATGTACATTTCCCTGGACCAATGGATCCGCCTTGAACAATGGATTTTTATCGGGACAAATCAGCCGAATAAATTGCCGGCATACAAGAAACCCGATGAGCTTTCAGTTGAGGATTACAAAAGCTGAGGGGTATATATATAATTGCATACACTGTGTAGAGATTATGTAATTATAGGGATATACTAATCATCATTGCTACAGGATGAGCACAGACACTGCATTTCCAGTGTTACATGCTTAAACCCATGTGTGTATGTAAGTCCGCCTGTTCTGTAAGGAGAGAGATACGAAGGCTCGTAACATACGGGCCAGCAATAAAAACAAGCCTGGGTCATCCCAAGAAAATTAATAGGAGCTCATAATAATAAGTGCAGGAGGGGAAATGGAGCCGAGCAGTAAATAATAGAGGGCGACGTACATAACAGCTATCATTTATTACTTAAGAGCGATAAGAGGGTCCCTCTCCGTCGGAGACGAAGAGCAGAGGGGAAAAAAGCGGATCATGTCCTTCATTATATTCCCAGGATTAAAAAAGAATCAATCCCGCCTTGTAGTACTTAACATGGACAAAGCCCTTACTTTTACACACTTTACACTGTAAATCAATAGAGCTTCAAAAGCTTTCTTATAACTTCAAAAAAAAAAAAATCCCCCCAAACTTTTTCTCTCAGGAAAAAAACAACTTTCTGAGGTAAAGACTAAATTGATAGCTTCAAGCATATCATTAAACCCAGCCCTTGTCAACATTTCCCGTAAACATCGCCGCTGCATTATCATCATCAAGACCCAATCATGCTTCGTGTAAAGCCTCAAGAGTGTCTATATCAAAAAAATACAGGTAATGGATAAGTAATATACAGATATATACAAATACTGTAATTACGTCGTGGTGGATATCTAATATGCACACACATACATATGCATAGTAATTTCCAGTACGGGGAAAAAAATCTTGCCGCAAACAAACTTGTTACTTGCTCCTTGTCGAGGTTAAACACCCGGTTGGTTTACAATTACCCCTTTGCAATGGCTCACACACTATAATGCCTCCTTTTTTTCTCCTCCATTCAATTAAATTTGAGTTAAGCTTTCAAGTTGCACTTATTATCAAAGAACCGGCACTACAGTAAAAACCTTGGGATTTTTTTTTAAAACCCTGTAGACACTAAAACGTTATTAAAATAATTTGTCAATTAACAATCATTTGTATGAAAGGATCCATGGACTCATTAATTAATCAAATATTTCAGGTATGCACGACTATAATATGTACTAGTAAGTATGCCTGAGTAAAAAATCAGACCTGCCTTCTCATTGTCAGTCGTGATTTTTGTTAATGGAATCAGAGGACCAAGGGGGGTTTTCTAATTGAACTGAGCCAGCAAGGGATTTAAAAAAAAATGAACTGAGAATGAAAGGGATTTTTAAAAAATTGAACTGAGAATGAAAGGGATTTTTTAAAAATTGAACAGAGAATGAAAGGGATTTTTTAAAATCGAACTGAGGAGGAAGGGGATTTTTTTAAAATTGAACTGAGCAAGAAATGATTTTTAAAAAAATTAAACTAATTCTCAAGGGATTTTAAAAAAATGATCTGTGGGCGTATAACCAAATCAAACTGTAAGGAAATCCTTGGAGAAAAAATCAGCCCTAAATTTAATGTTTAAATATATGTATGTGACGATCCACATCCATAAGTAAGTGCATGATGAAATGGAAACAGAAGAGAGTTATACTCTAAAAATAAAATCCGGCCACACAATGACAAAAACGATTTGAAACTGATTTGTCATGTTTCAAGTCAAATCTATAGGAGTAAGAAATATATGCATTCCCTTGAGACCCAAGTGTTATTACCCGCATACAATAATTCTCAATTCCCTCAAATCCGTTCCCACCATTGGTTCCTCCCTGGGTTGTAAACCACAACACATGCGTTCCTATATCTATAGATCTATATCATATATATAATATGCATACATATGTATCTACATACGGCCAGACTACATCAAGCACCTACAAGTATCTCATCTCCCTATACGCCTCGCTCCGCATGAGTCACCCCACATCATGAGAAAAAGGCTGAGGACATTACTCATGAGCTGTGGAGCGGGAAAATAGCAGTTTAAACTGATTCCTCCCCAAAAGAAAATTAAGCTCAAAATACTCAATCCCCAGTGTAGAGTGAGACAATATACATGGTTAAGTTGTAAACGTACTCCTCACCCTACCCCACACATGTATATCTATAATTATACATATACGACCGTCAGAGAAAATGCCAACTCATCGGAAATCCATATCAAATCACCTCAAAATCGTCCCATGGACTCAAGCAGAACCGTTTCCCTTGAATTTCATTACTCCCACATTTTATATAATCAGTTAGTAGATCCAAAAAAAAAAAATCTTCCTACTGTATTTTCTACACACAGTCCTCAAAACATTTTCCAGCAATTCCAAGTAGGTAACCCACAGGGGAGCGAAGTTTAAAATACAGAAAAAAAAGTGGGAGAAATCTCAAACAAGCATGTTGAAAATGTAAGGTAGGACATACATAGATGTAAATATACTGTACTAGCGGGTGAAAGGGAAAAGTTGAGAGGGAATTTGAACAAAGGGACAGACACAAAAAGAGTCGAGACGAGAGAAAAACTTTTCCGAGTCGAGTTTTAATTGAAATGGAAATCACCGAGCGTGAAAATGAAGGAAGGCAGTGGAGGAATGTTTCGAGTTTTATGAGACATTCCATATTTCTCGACTCCTCCACATGTGAGTGCAGGGCCTGACTTTTCTTTCCATATATACCCATAATAATTTATTCCTTCAAACAGAATTCTCTTACAAGTCTAAATTAAATGCATGATTTCCTATATCTAAGGGAACACATATGCAGGCCCATAGGAAGGACAGAGCCAACTCTCTGAAGATTCATTTTGGGCAGATATGTAAAATACGGAATTTTTAAATTCACGTATCTATGTATGTATGTCTCTACAGGCCAAAGCCCCTATGCATTTTTAAGTATCTACATTTAATTATTTGCCTAAATGTAAGTGCATACTACTATAAGTATCTACATATGGGAAATAAGTGCGTAGGAAATTTCCTCCAGTCGCGCACCGAGAGCAGAAAAAGTTTGTCAAAAGATATGCGCTCATAAGGATCCTTGTAAAAGTTGGAAAGTGGGGGTTCTCTTTTATTGGAACTATCTCCGCCATTCTATTCCCACAAAGCCTCGGCTCCTCACACGTAACCTTCTACACAACTTTCTCTTTCCCCATTACAGTTCACTCCGTCTATGATAGCAACCCTGGAAAATAAATTTTAATTCTAACCAACAATGATCCTATGATAATTTCAAAATTCAACTTTCACACAAAATTAAGGAAAGCGCTCAAACATTTTTCCTCCACGTAGAAACCTGACCCTTGGAAGGGGATCTTCTATAGAAAGAGGTCACTGTAGTCAATTTCCTGGATACAGACTTTGGAAGATCCTATACAGACATCTTCTCTAATTGAAAATACATATATGTACAAGTTGGGGATGAATGCCTATAAAAATATTAGACAGCAATTCACTTATGACTGGAGACTAGTATTGAAAGGAGAAAATTAAAAAGAATTTTTTTTTTGGAATCAAGGGAAAACATTAAGTACTAGAAGATCCAGAGTCAAGTTCCCTTCCATCTATTTTTCTCATTTATCACAATCTTATCACCACTGACATTTCCCTCAACCTTACACGTGGAGATTAAGTGATTCGTTAACTCCACCCGGATCAATTTCCTTCGTTAACTACTTTCTCTCAATTTCCCTCCCTTTCTCCTTCCTTTCCCTTCCTCATCCCTACAGAGCCGGGCTAATTAACACACACACACCTCTCTCTCTCTCTCTCTCTCTCTCTCTCTCAAGAAAAGACCTCCAGAGAGAAAAATCCTGAATGAGAAACTTCTTCCCTTGAACAAGCATCATGGAACTCGGATGTCCTAGATATTCCCTCCTTTGAAACCTTACATAAAAAAAAAGTGAGTTCTCAAATTCAATCTTGGATTGTTTTGTCCCAACTTCTCCTTTCAAAGTTCATATTTTTGTTTCCATCAAAACACAAGGCTATTTCAAGTCTGGGAAGGAAAAAAAACAATATCATTAAGTAGATATATATTCCTTTTGGAAATTTGTGAAAGGCAGTGTAACGAACTGGAATTAGTTTGGGAGGATGGATCAAAAAGAAAAAAAAATATAATTACCTTGTACATACATACATACGTATGTACATGAGAGACGGTCGTAATTGAAAAGGATGCTCATTGAAATATTTTTATGAAAAGAAAGTGAGTGCGGGGGCGACAGTTTGTCAAGGGAAGGACTCATTTCTTTTGCGCTTTACTCATGTGTAGACATTATTGACGGCAGGAATTATATCTTGTTTACTCAGATTTACTAACTACAGCCCTCCCACACGTAAATCAATATTAAATGAAACCCGAGAGCTTCATTGGGACCAAGGACTTGGGATATAAATGACGGATCCCATACAAATACAACAACATACATAATTATGTATGTGTTCCAGACAGGGTATTCAGCTTTCTCTTGTTGTCTGATCCAGGCATTAAATTAAAAGAATTTGATTCAGAAATTTAAAAAAAAATAGTAAAATTCCATGTTGTTTTGTATAATTATTATGTAATTACACATGCAATTATTTTTTTAAATCTGGGAATTATCGACTGAAGCAATAATTTCTATGGGGAATGAATGGAGATGGTTTTTGTAATTGTTGTAGTTCGGGATGAAAAAAAAGGACCTTGCAGTTTCAACAGTGCCACAAGCTGTTCAAGAAATTTAAGGAGCAATTTATTACTAGATATAGAAAGTTGTCTGGAGGGAACCCTTGATGAATACAAAGTGAGGAGAGGGGTAGGGAAAAAAACAGGAAAGAGATAGATAGATACCAAAAAACTTTCCTATCAAAATGGTCCAAATTACCACCACAATTGATCTTAATTATCTCCGGAAAGCAAGCGGAGGAATTAATTTATTACAGAGCATCCATCCCCTTTTAGAAAAAAAACTTCCTCCCACAAGAGTCCCCTATGAGGCTCATACTGTATCCCAACGTACATAATAAGTATAATTGCAAGTGTCTACATATAATTTTCCCCTCGAAGAGCTGAAAAAAAAACTAGAACTGGAAGGGATGACGGTGGATTGTAAATTACTCGGATCTTACTTACATCACCGACACTTGAGCATGTACTTAAGAAAGGAATTACCAACTTGTCGCCTTCCATTTACTCTCTTACCTTCTCGGATGCTCGTCTTCACTTTACAAGAAAAAAAACTATCTTCGTAATATATGTAGATATACAGCCCAGTTAGATATAGTATCTACCTGATAAAAAAAATTATCCCCTCAAACTACACACGTTTCATCAAGTACCCCCGAAAAATCCCACAACTATAAAACAACACCTAGAAGTACATTTTTTTACATTAAAATACATACATACATACACATACGTTGTGCCCCGCATATGTAGGGACAAAAAGTCAGAGCCCAAACTTGTTGTACTTGTTTAAAAAAATCCCTCATCAAGATGCAATCCAGATAGCTTTGAAAGCCCTGGAGGGGGGGAAATAATAGAAAACAAGGGTCCAGTTAAAAAGATGCAATCTCCAAATACACCACTATGCAGGTCCTCCTGATAGCCCTTCCATTTTGATCCTAATCTCACGGAGTCGTTGTCTAATTAGGAGGATAATCAGCAAGTAATCAAGATTCCAAGTCTGGCATTGTCTCTTTATCGCCTATATTTTTTTTTTTTTACTGTCGGTCCCTTTTCTTTCCCAGGATGAAAGGACATTTCACAAGTTTTTATGTGCATACATACACTGTATTAAAGTATAATTATTATTACACACATCGGGAGGAATGTTCCGCTCCCTTTAGAGCAATCTGTATTCATTTTTTCATATATCTAAATTTATACAAGAATTGGGAGAAAAAAAAGCTCAAGGACCTGGAGTGCACTAGAAAAATCCAATAAATTAAAGAAACTATCAATCACTAAGCCAATGACTCCTTGATTGAGAGCAGATATATTATTTGTCAAATATTGATTTGACGGGGAATAGTAATCCTTGACGTGGACATGCTCTTTGGAATGGATAATTATCCCAGGACTTTCCGACATACCCGTGGGTGAATTTCCTAAATTGACCCACGGTTGCTACACTATACAAATGGATATGTATACATACGGAGCTTAAATGGCTGACGGCAGTTACACTTCTTAGAGTTAACCCTAGTACACATGCGAGGGTAAGTACTGCCCCCTCTATGTATATTTAAAGGTCTTCATCCAATATGCACCCAATGCAGGAATTAATTACGAGCCATTAGTTTGACATTTGAAGTCATGCATGTGTAGCTCCTATGTCCCATATGTATGTATGTAGAGGGCTATGAGAATGAGAGCAGTTCCGAAATAGGAGGCTAACAATTTATGACTCGATCATGTAGCAATATATGAGTAATTTTGGTACATGGAAAAATAGGAGAAAGAGAGAGAGAGAAAAAAAAATGGGTTCATTACTTTACTTATGTGGCGATCCTCCACGGCTCCTAAGGCTGCATATGGGAAGAAGTCCAGGCCAAAAAGTGTAATTGAGCATTGGGTGTTGAGCGTCATTGAGACGGAATGAAATGCACACGTGAGTTGTAATTGAGCGGAGTCCGAGCCAGGGAGAGAGAATATTGATTAGCAATTTGGGGTGTGACAGCCGTCAACGAGTTACACAAAGTTGATTGTGTTGTTATTAGGATGATTGTGTTCAGTCGTCATCGTCATGGTACAGTGTTGTGGGGAGTAGATGGAAAGGACGGAGTTGGTGTGTGTGTGTGTGTGTGTGTGTGTGTGTGTGTGTGAGAGAGAGAGTGTGTGGTGGTGGGCGAGGAAGGGAAAAAAAATCATTCAATGATGATGATGATGATGATGATGAATAGAATGGAAAATCAAATGAGATTGTGTCGGTCGTTGTTGTCCACACAGCCATTGTTTCATTGAGGATATCCAAACGAGCGTAGGGTCATAATTTTGAAGGAGCCACACCGCGGTGAACCAACCGGATGACGAAGCACGGAGCATGAAATAAAAATTACAAGTAAACCAATTCCATTAAATAAAATGTCATGTCCATGTTGAAAAATTTAATGGGAAATTGGCCACGCAAGCTCTACACTCCACACAGTCCGGACACATTGTGTCTCTCCATACAGACAGACATTGTCTGTACACACTCAAATTATGTACATACATACTATTCAAATACACTTATAAATGCCTATACTCATGTACATATTTACATAATTATGTATATACTATTATGTACACTGCCAGCAAAGCCTCCAGCTCAAATATACATATACAGTCCTAATACCTACTCATACTAGTTTGTGTCCGTGTACATACATAGTTGTTACAAATCCCTACAAGAGTGTATGTACACGAGTGTAAAGTCCCTAGGACATATTTTGTAGTATAATATAGAATTAGTAGGAAACTCATATACAGAATTTGTACGTAAAGCCTGAACAGACTGAAACATCCGTACAATGAAACACTACATTTTTATACTGGGCTGTATACTAATAGGAACATTCTTATGTACATATGTATATCTATCAATGCATAACTTGTACAATCGTCCGAGCAATGTTATTATAGGAAGGTATCTATACATATGTACATAGGTGCAGTAGCTACATGAGCATGTGTACAAATGTAGACTCACACTGTAGTATTTGTAGAGTACAAAAAGAGCGACAAGAAAAACGAAGGCCCATGTCGTACAATTTACTCTCTAACCCAACTTGACTCTTGCATGAAAGGCTTTCCATTCCACTTTGTCTGATATTATGATGATAGATAGAAAGTTCATGTTCCCCTGACATGCCATTTACCTATTTATTAAGTTGAAACCTTTTTTTTTTTTAGTCCGGACTCTACTCCTCCTAATGTGTACTAATACATCCGTCCATTGATACGTATACGAGTGGAGGAGCGTACATACATGGGGGAATATTTGTCTCCATATATAGATCCCTAATATGTAGATATGTATGAACAAGGGAAACTGTTTTATTTAAAGAGGCCGGTCCGTACTCGGCCCTACATGCAGGATTCCGCCTGGTGTGCCCACAATATTATTACATTCAAGCACACACCTCCACTACATTATTTATAGGGAACTGCATGAGCACCCGAGTCTTCCCACACTGGAATTGGCAATGGAATTATACACAGAGGCGGAAATCCACCAGTGACTGTCTCCCTAGAAATCCACCAGCAGACACGTACATAAATAATTATATATATATCTATAGATATAGAATTTTTATCGGTGAAAAACCATTAGAGTCGGAGAGTAAGTACGGAGTATGGACTCAAGGCGGGTTTTGAATTCTCACTAATGAAACCCCCACACTTTAATCTTGTCCAGCCACAAACGCTAATATCTATAATTTTTTTTATCACCCTTCACCATTAGCCTGAACATGGGTTCTAGTACATGCGAACATACTAATGGGGAATGTTCCCTAACCAGGGGGACATATGTAAATATACGATGTTGTATGTATTTAGGAAGGTACATAGATTCAATTCTTCCCCCCGACCTTTAGCCTACTATACTGTAGGATCGGAGTACATAAGAGGAATGGGAAATGTTAAGTATAACCGACATGCTCCTTTTTTCCTGTTCCCTATGAGCCATGGAACATTTTTCCTTTTTGCATGCATTTTGAATTAAGGAGTGACAATTTTAGAGAAATCTCCTTCAAAAATCTTTACTTTCATCCCCATTACAGTACACGCTTTCCATTGAGGAGGAACAGTACCATTAAAATAGTTGCAGTATTACAAAAAAAAAGCTGCCCTTATCAAATTTATCTGCCTCAAATTTTTTTTATGTAATCCTTTATTGGAAAAAGTTTTATTTGATTTCCCTGACACACAACTCCCTCCAGACAGAATTCTTACTTTTTGTGAACCTCAATTGAAAAAATTGCAAGTTTGCTTCGTCCAAGTTGTGTAGATGGGTTCCATCGGGGAGATAATAATCAGTTGAAGTGGCAACATTAGTACAAGTTGTGAATTGTAAATTCCATGAAATTTTTATAGCTCCTTGGTTAGGTCAAAAAGACAGATACACATACATAAGTACATATGTAAAAGTCATTATACTGTAACTTACATAGGAACCACTGGATTTCCAATAGGATTGAACGCTCCCACTAACTCTTGGAGGAAGACTAGAAACCTGAATCTATAGGAGAGACCTGACACCGCACACAGAAAAGTATAGGGACAAAACCTAGGGTAGCAATTCCTCCTATTGTGAAATGACCATGCACGGTGTATCTACCTACTTATATTATGGATATACATAAATTCAATAAAATCTTTACCATAGCCTTGTGGAAAAAAAAATCCACGGAGGAACAAAGACTGGTCTGTGTAATTCCCAAGGGTGTCGTAAAATTAAGAACTATTTGTAGAGATAGCCGGGTGGAAGCTCCGTCTCTCAATGAAATATACGGCCCTTCACATGTGAGTCCATTTTGCTCCAGGAGATTTCCTCCGAGCCTTATCGACAGGGCTATTGACATCTATTGCAAATTATGGAGTCGGATTTCCACCATGTTTCTTTTATTACTCAATATTTTTCCGGTCGCCCCATCATGCCCCAGGTATGAGGCTCAAGTCACGTTGTAACTTCCTAGAAAAGAAAACTTTTCCCCATCACTGGACTAGTTCCAGTACCTAGTATCTACATATATGTACATAGATACCGTACAGTTGAACTTCCCAGGAAAAATCTCGAAATGTTTCCTATTTTCAAAGGACTTTTACTCCCCACTAATAACATTTGCGGGATTTGTGGAGGGAACTGTACTGAAAGATTTAAATGGAGTCTACTTGAATTCCTACACACATATGTTATCTGCACATAAGGTTACGTCATATATGTATATATATATACCTACGTCATGGAATTTAAAAGTAAATGTTTTTATACTTATAGTTTTTATAGTCTGTGTTGAAACACTATAATAATTCTAGGATCCAACTATGATCCAGGCTAAACTGGGGAAGGGAGGGACTCGCATGGGACTATGGAGCCGTAATTATACCAACTCAATGTGAATACACACAGGTGGTGTATGCTCACAAAATTTCGAGACCTGCTTGGAGGACTGTGAAAAGAGTAAGCAATCCTGAAGGAATTTCCCAATGAGACCAATGAGGAGAGAGGAGGAAATAAAGGAAGGTAAAAGAGCACACGTAGCCAATTCGGGTTGGAAATTCTAAAGAAATCTCAGGACAAGAGGGGGAGTCGTTGTGAGGAAGAGGATGTCATCCTTACTCCAACCAAGTACTTCTACGGGGCTAACTAAAGGAGGAAAAAAAAATCTGGAGGGCCAGGAAGGTAAGTAAGTGGCACGGTAACTTTACTTCGAAGAATACAAGAGGATACCTATTAGCTGCGGTCATATAATCTAAAAAGCGTGAGAGGAGTGGGAGCAGAGTCACAACCGGAGTTACTTTTAGAGAGACAGGAGAGAGAGAGAGAGAGAGAAAGAGTGAGATTCAGAGAGTGAGAGAGGAAGCAAGTGGAGAGATGGAGAGCAGACCCGTGAGGATTGCAAAGTATGGGAATCTCTATACTAGAAGGTACTGTACTGTAGTAGTAGGAGGGATGAGAGTAGGACAAGCGTTGGCTGGAGGACTCTTCACCCGGGCAGCGATAATCGTTCCATGGAAGCATGTCACTTCCGACAAGAAGTCTGTTCTGTACTTTTAGTAGTACAAGTACCTGCATATATGTATTTAACTCCATAGGAATATGTGTCCTACTATGGAGGAAGTTCCTATGACAAGCTCCTATATAAATAGTAAAAGTCTCTATAAGAACTTGTCTCTCTCTCTCTCTCTCTCTCTCTCTCGCTCTCTCTCTCTCTCCACTACAAGTGTCTACTAGAGACCCATAACTAACAATACGCCAACTGAAAGAACCAACCACCAGTCAACCCGATGGGTATCATACTCGATTCCATTAGAGAGACGTGAAGTTGTTCCTTGAAGAGTGTCGACACGACATAACAACAATAAGCCGAGGGAATGTGAAAAAAATCCTCTTCAAACTATCACACTCGATCAGAACCATATACACAACAAGTCCGAAAATTCCTCAAGTGTACAATGGAAATGGGCAAAGTAGGCATTGGAATATAATAATAGTCATGGGTCTCTGTCTCCTTGCCCGTGCACTACTCCTCGCTCTTCTCTCTCTCTCTCTCTCTCTCTCTCTCTCTCTCTCTCTCTCTCTCTCTCTCCTACCCTGATGGACTCTTTCATAAAAATCCAATTGAATTTGTCCTTGTCGTCCTCACCACTACCACACATACACTACATGCACAACAGGCACTTGAGGAGATAAAGAGAGCCACTTGAAAAAGTTTAGCTCAATAGAATCCAGTACTTTGCACTATCGAGTGCCAACTGTAATGATAGAGACTCACAAGAGGGCTCCTTCCGTATTTTCTCCCTCACTTTGTTCAGTCTCGACTCCCATTCATGGCACACTCATATACACAGATATGTATACCATAGGCTGGCTAACAAAATAATACTTACGTATCTCTATCCTATACGTATGTACGTACAGAGGAACTCCTCTGATACAAGTATCTATACTATGTGTCACTGCTCAAAAATCCACGTGAGTGTAGATATATATGTACATGCATAGCTACTGCTTTCAGCAAACTTGGGAAAAATTTCCATGACATTATTATCTCAAGCCTGGAGTGGTTTCTAAAGGGTCCCACTCTCTCGAGTCTTATTACGGACCATCCCCAAATATCTACATATGATACAAACCTGACATGGACCAATGTGAAGATGACGTTCTGCAAGGGTATGACGCAATTATGAAAATTAATTTTGGATTAGAAATAGGTAAATTAGGAACATTTTTTACAGTATGAGGGAACCATGGGTTCAGGACAGTCCGATATGTTATCAAGTTTTTTTTTATAGGAGCGAAGTTCAATAAGGTGATTTAATATGATCGTGGTAATGAGTTTAGATGTAAGTACTGAAGGGAATATGTCCATGAAAATTTAAAATTGAAATAAGCTCTCATAGGGGAAAAAAACTGGCTCAAGTCAGTTCTTCAAATAGAGATATGGAATTGGATAGAGCATTACCGGACAAATATTTTGACACGTACACTTAACTAGTGGATATCTGCATAAGCTCCCAAAGTGTGCACACACACTCACTCATCCGCTTGAAATGGTAATGAGTTGTTATTTGCAGACGGCATTAGTACATTCGGAAACGTAACGGGCCAAGTGGGTATGTAAGAACTGGGACGGAAACATAAACAGTATAGGTTCTCCCCGGTCCTCGTCCCTCACATATAAAATTATAGTTCTCTGGAAGTCCCTCCACATTCGTGAGTTAAGTACACATCAAGGTAAAGTGACTGGGGGGATTAAGTCCACAAAGGAATTCCTCAAGCTTGAAAGTTACAGGATTTATTTCCAATAATAATTTCAAGGGACAAAAGGCAAGCTCTCCTGCACAGATTTCAATTTCATACAGTCAATATTTGCTGTTGGAAGTTCCAACTTATTTTTTAAGGCTAGATAAACATTGACTCATGTTGGTAGAATTGAGAATAATTCCTCTAAAACCCAGCCAACAACACTAGCAAACATACCCAATACATATATATACTTGTACTTATGTATGTACATGTGTATCTATATATATATATATAGAAGATAAACAGACAATCTGATAAATTCTCCCAATACGTCCATACATACCTATACATACATAACAAAACAAACTAAAATCAATAGTTTTGATTACAAGTAAAAACCTGACATTGTTGGGATACCGCCCTGAACATGCAAGTCTAGTTGCTCAAGTTATTTGTAATGCTGTCTATTCCATACCTATACTACCTCTCAATGTGTAGTAACACAATAGCACGATTCCCTTCCATTTAGATACTTTCCTCCTCTAATTTTTAACAACTCCAAGTCATACTTTAACACTCCCTCGTCGACAGTAATAATTTAGCCAAGTTTGTTCCCCCTACTGAAATACAAATATAATAGAATTGCACAAATACACAGCCCAGCCTTCAAAAGTCCAATCCGACAGAACAGAACATACTACTCAAATCAATTAGTAATGTTTGCTCAACTTATTTTTCAGTGAGCGGTAAAACTACTGAGCACAAGTCTCTATAGATACAGATAATATCATCCGCTGAGGTGAACCAACAAATAACTCCTTTTTCCCTCCCGTCTTTTTACCAACCATCTGTAGCGCATTACAAATTACAAAAATATTCCCTGAAGAATCCCTACTTAAAATGCAACAGACACCATTTGAAAACTAAAGTAATTACAGGAGTGTGTCATTGGAAGAGTTTTTAATTTTGTTCCTTAACCAACTCTAAAATTTTAGTGGGAGCTAAATTTCTTAAACTAGATAGCTATGCTAAGGCTATATACATGCGTAGATACAAAAATAAAATTTTATAAATATACGACTGTACCTTGTACTTGCACAGTCCGTGTGTAATAATTATTGAACGAGCTACAAGGTGAGGTTTGACTGTGGACTGATACATGTACAAACATTACTTTATGGACCTGAAGTACAGGCACAAATATACAATGTGCCTGAGCATAATACATGAGGTGGAAGAGCTGGAGTTGGTTCATGGAGAGAGAGAGAGAGAGAGAAAAAGCTGTCAAGTGATGAGCAAACAAGGAGAATTTTCATATTATGACATTTCCCTAACTACAGATATATAAGACAGCCTCACAAAACGTGGCAATAAAAAGTTCCTAGGAGCCCCGCAGTCGAGGGAAAAAAACACTGGGAGTATCTACATACATACATAAATACAGCGTAAGTGAGAAAATACAACAAGAAAATATCCTGTCAATTTCTCATGAGCATGAGCAAGCTGTAGGAAAATATATCGTGAGGGAGAATTGAGAGTCAATAGAAAAAAAAATACTCATGGTGGCTTCCCACTTCTCTATTTTCCCTTTCATATGTATGTATCTACATATACAGGAACCCTACAAACACAATGCCAGCCATGGATGTCAGCCTTTCATTAGGAGGTTAACTCCAGCAACAAATCATCCCAGTATGTACACTCCCGTCAGCACGCTCATCATCAGGTGAGTAACAAAGTGGAAAAAAGCGTCATTCTCACACAACAAGTATTCCTATACAGGGGAACAATTGAACATAAAGAGCTAATTATGTTCACATGGACTTCAACTCCTTCACACAATAACGAGACGAGAGATCACACTGTTGCGATTACACTCCCTCTGACTATACATCCCTATCCTTTACAATTTATCTCCAATATATACGGTCCATGTATGTATGTAAATTCGAACGAACGCTCTCCTCACAGGGTAAATCTTCCAAGTACAATCCACATTTGAGCACATATAGCTAGACCATTATCTCCAAATTGTCTTCAGACTGTACTTCATACTATAAATGGTCTCTATACAACTACATGCTCATCCACGAATTATAGGGCCTAATAGAAACCCAAGAGCTCTGAAAATCCTGAAGGTCTCCCCACGCAGATTATTGCCCTTTCATTCTTGTACTTATGAGATTATACTTAACTCAACACACTCCTCACCTCATACACACACACACTCACACACACTCACTCACTCACACACACACACACACACACAAATTTCCCCCCTCAAATAAATACTACAACTCATACGAGCAGCTCCTAAGTACCTCCAATAACATAATATGCACAATTACAAAAAAAAAGGAATCTTTGAGAAAAATCTCTTAACGTGATTATCATTTGCATGTAACAATTTAAGCACCTTCGTGTGAAACACTTGTGTTACTTTTCCTATTGAGCTTTGCATGGCCGAGGGAAATCGTCCTTTAAGCCCAACTCTCGTAAAATCTATTGTGTCATAGTATGCACGCTTTATATTTACACTACTCCCAACCCTGTAACAAAGTACTAAAAATATTGACAATAACGTCCCTCATATCTATAATGACATGGTAATGTTGGTTGGGCATATGCTGTGGCACAATTTTGCTACTGACAGTATAGTCCGGTGATAAAAATTAAGGAAGGGGTCCAACCTGGTGGTTTATCCTCACGATGAATATCATGCTTCGCATTGAGGATGGCCAGTGGGTGAGGACCACCTAAGCCAGTTAGTCCAAGGAGGGAAGCCGCGGAGGACGGTGGCAGAGGAGCTCCTGGTAATCCTGGATGTGGTAACATGGGGAGGGGTGGGTGAGCAGCAGCGGCGGCTGCTGCTGCTGGTCCTAGCTGCTGGGCATGCATTTGTTGCTGCAATAAAAGACAAATCCTTTGTAAAAGTAATCATCCTTGAGAAGCAAGTCAGGAAGAGAGGAAAGGCAGAGAAGGATCGAACATACATTTAATAAATAATTCCTTCCTCAACCCCACCCTACACATTCCCTACCAAGTTCCTGGGCTTCTCTATAGCTACTAGAGATAAATGTAAGTATTACACCAATAGTAAATTAACTCCAGCCTTCACCCAAGTTATCGCTCGGGGTTCCTAGAATCAGAACTGATAGGGTTCCAAAAGCCAACTGATGTCAACTGAAATCATCATTAAGTGTCGGAACAAATTACAGAAAAAATAATCCTCAGGATAAAAAAAATATAGACCCTGGTCCTTTGTGCCTGGATGGGGATTGGTAAGCTCAATGCATTAAAATATTTAAGAAGGATATCCTTTTTCGACAGACCCTTCCAGCAGCTCCTGTCCATTAGGGAAACTTGACATTGCATTACATCAATTACTCTGAACAGGCAAAAAAAAAATCTACTGGATTTATATCTACTTTTCATATATATATATTTTTCCAATCTACTGCATTACTATTAAAGCCCCTGGCGGAAGAGGCTCATTGAGGGACGCTTGGCATATGAGACACATCCATGTATGCACATTGGGGGGGGGGAAACTTCCATAGGAAATTGAAGCATCCGTATGGGAAAATTTTTAAAAGGAACAAACTCATCTACAAGGACTAGCATTGATAATTCTAAGAAATCCCAGTGTTGTGTCTATCTGGATTAAAATCTTGCTGCTCCTTTTGCTACAATAACTGGTTGCACAGATCTGCCCTGGCAATCTGACATGGTCAATTTAGCGAAAGGTAAAAACAAAAAACTGCATGAGCCCAAACACGTCAAACTAGATTAAAGGGAGCTAAAAGAGTCATTAACATCGAGTATGACATTAGACATGATGAGTTGATTGTAAGTCAAGGGAGAGATGATAAAAATATAAGGACTCACCAGTAAGCGAGGTAAGTCCGGACGCTGTTGCTGGAAAAAATACAAAGATAAATTCTATTAAACCACCTTTTGACTCCAGACTATTAATTACACACACACACACAACTAATTACATGGTGCAGGCGTGAGACAAGGATCGGAATAAATTGTGAAAATTAAAGACCCGTGAGGGGCGGGATTTGTGGGTTGATTCCCATTGAGTAAATAAATATATACCCACGGCGTCCCAGCCCCAGATAGTACTCATGGGGAATGATAAAATATATAAGAGATTGAACACAACGATAGGTATTAATTCTCAGTGATGAGTCTCAACATTAGATCCTTCCCACTGATTAGTATACCCCCACATGATATGATGAGTATCACATGGAATTAAGTAAATAATTCCCGAGTCAGCTCAATCCTGTACACAGGTAGAGACGTATGTACACTTAATGTAAATAGCCCTGTAGTCCGATAATTCTGAAGATACCTCTCTCCGAGGAGTGTCCGAGTGCATCGGAACACTGCTCAGGGAGAGATATCGCCATGAGCTGAGTCTTTAAAATAAAAGACCAGTATCCTTACAAGAGTCATGTGAGAATTGAGGGATGCTCTTATAAGGATCCTGGACTGTACTAGCTCCATCCATCTAATTACACACATATACACTACAATAATTATTATTGCACTCGTCTGCAAATGTGTGGAATCATTTACACACATCGGAACGGTACGATTAAATGTTTCATTCCGTACTAAAGAGACAGGCTGAAGGGAGCATGGAGTTGTGAAACAACCCTGATTAAAAGGATGATGATGATCATGCCTCAACTTAAGTTAATAGCAGGAGGTTTAGCTTTCCCAGAAGAGATAAACCTGAAATGAATACTCCGATGCACGCTACGATACGCTTCAAAGTCAGCTCAACATAATTACTTGTTCACTCAGTAAAGTTGCAATTACGAGTGTAACTCTGTAACTATGTGTAAGTTTCCCTTAAACTACAGTAGTAGAATTCCCTCTTATAGGACAATCTCTCACTGTAGACTCCTTTAAACACCTCATACCACACAATTCCGACTCAATGTCAAATAATGTTTACTTTGATTAAAGTGCAAATTTGAGAACAAAACCCTGAGTTCCTTCCATACTCTATTTCTATTGACTCAGCTCAACTCCACATATTTATTCTCTCCCCATTTTTTTTTCCAACAATTTATTCAAACTCCTTCATTAAATAGAAAATTCTCCCTTGAAACTCCTCAAACACGTTATATTCTCTAATATTGTTATACAAGTTTCCCTCGTTATAAAATATACAGTGCTCCTTGATTTGGCCCTGAGCCTAGATTTTATGAATAGTTGTAGATAATTACTAAAAAAATATATTAAAAAATATTTGATGGAAATAAGCCCTTGACATAAGGAATTGTTCGGGTATAAGGCTATATATGGAGATAGGATCATCGCTCCGATGTGAACCGATGCATCGGCTCTCGTATCATATCCTTAATAGCCAGAGCTGACTTCATCCCGCGAGCACACCTGTCATCGAGGAAAACTGCTCGTTAATCACTATTTTATTGCAAATGATCTGTCGACTATATTAATGACTTGAGAGTCGTAAATACATCCCGCTTAATGTAAATCCCAAGTACATTACAACAGTCACAATATGAACTGTCCCAAGTACAATGGATCTTTTTTATTGATGGTAATCTCCCATTTATTATTTTCAATTAAAAAAAAAAATAACCAGGTGGAAAGTTTTTTGAGCAGTCAAATTTAGAATGATGTGTGTTCTTCCCAGATAAATATATGCTGATTCTGTTCCCTGAGTGAGGAGACAGAATAAGTGTACTCAATTTATCACACGGGGTCTGGGACAAAGTCACTTTTGTTTTTTTTTCTACACACAGGAGTAATTAACGTCCAACTCACCCCGATGATGGCATTCAATTCGGTCATCGTGACTTGCTTGGCTCGGTCCACTGCCGTCGCAACTTGTTGCTGATGCTGGGAACAGACAAGGAGACCATTTGGTTAACAACCGGTTTCACATCATTTTAAAACAATTAAGTTAGGATTTTTTATCCCAACCATTTGTAATCCAATGGTACTTAGTAGCAGTAGATTGGAGTACTATATCCTACATATATCCATACATTTATTAGCATCCGAGTCAAAAAGAATGTCCTAATAAAATTACGAGTCTCAGGAGCACACACACACACACATGTACATACATACATACATACGCTCTTGCTAACCATAAGAGACCTGCTGAATGCTCCTGTACTATAAAAACATCTCTCGTAATTTTTCTCGTTTTTTCTCATTAGCATTTCTTACAACCGCATTTCCCTTCCTTCCCTTTTAACACCCTTCATTTTTCTCGTTAGCTTTACAGGCCTATTGATATTTACCGCCAATTACACAAATAATTAAGGAATGGATGTAAAAATATCAAATAAATCTGTACAGTAGACCCTCTCTACTACAACAGGAGTCTCAGAGTGCCCCGATGGGTGTGTATTAAGTATTTACGTAATAAATCCCAGGTCTGAATTGACAGTAAACACTTCATTTTGGCTTAATTATTAGGGCTTGAAAAAATTCCTGGGATGGGGCGTCGTAGTAGGGAGAGTCCACTGCATTCATTGGATTGTTGTATTACGATTATTCAAGTAATTATTATTATTATTATTATTATTATTATTATTATTATTATTATTATTATTATTCCAATTAATACAAAAATACATACATATATACTCACCTCTTGCGAGAGGAACGGCAGGATTTGGGCAATGATCGCATTGAGTCGTTTGGAAATCTCGGTCTGGAAAAAAATAAAATAAAAAATGCACAGATGAGAAAAAAAAGTATTCATTAGTGAGATGATAATTATGACTGGAACAATCCACACATTAATACACAATCATTCCTCGGCCATTTATTCCAGTAGCTCCGCCGCGAGAGACACGATATATATATGATTATTGAAGAACGTAAACAGTAATTAAGTGGAGCTGAGCAGGATGAGAGTCATTAAATTAGTAGGGGTTATTATGTACGAGGATGTATGTATTTGAGACCAGAGGATCTATGTACATTATATATTATGTATGTCCATAGGGAGGAATTATATACATAATAATAATAACATGGTAATAATTATCATATGCACCAATGGAACAAACTACTCCTCCTCATAGAACATTATGCTCTAGCACTAAGTCCCATCCATAAGAGATAATGCTCACTTAAAAACACAGAAGTGTTCATGCTCACTGACTCCATTAATTGATTTCATGAGCGAAACCAGACGATAAAAATACTCGCACACAATTAAGCCCCGCATGTTCACCCTATAGGAGCTCCTTGGGTCTAGTATGGAGGGAGTTCTCGCTATAAGAGACCCCATCATAAGAGAGTTTTCTCTCTGAAGGAGAACAATTATTTGGAGCAAATTCCCACTCACTAGACCCCTAATGCTGAATGCTAATTTCATTTTTTGAAAGCTTGTGTTACATTTGCAGAGTACAATTTTGTCTTGGTTTTGGGTCCCCCTTATATAGAGCGAGGTTCCTGTAAATATTCTGTTTTATTTGCTATATGTAATTACTATATTTCTATGGAATTATTATAGATAATTAGTCCCTAGTGTACTAATATATATATAAAGTGAACTCTCACTATAGGATCTCTCACATTTATAAGTCTATAATATGAGAGATGATCTCTACAAAAATTTTAGGGTTATTTATGGAAGTAGAAATTATAAACTGTGATACCTTGTCACAATGTTAATTTTTTCCCCAGTGATAACAACCTGCCGCTGTGAGATTGGGATTGGGATTTATCCGAGGTGCTTCAGAATAGAGAGGAGACTGTATATATGAAATGTAGTAGTGTAAAAAAGCAATCACTAAAATTTTTTAGTATGGAGCTATTACGACCGCAAAACCTCCCAAGGGATTTTTTAAAATGCGCCGTGGTCGTGGGTACTCATACCGTAGGTTTATAATAGGATATTTATCCATATCCTATAACGTTTATACATTCGTATATATAGATAGATATGTATATTTATAAAATACGTCAGCATACGTGGATCCATGCCTCTGTGAAAATATGGTACGTGCAATCAGTAGCTGTCATTCCGAGAGATAGGGGAAACCACCGTGGATTTTTACAACCTTCGGACCGACATACAAGGAAAGCAATAATATTATTATTATCACAAACTCATTGACACCATCAAAAGGGGGGCAAAAAAAAATCCCATGAAATCTCTACCCACACTTTTACAACCACCTCTTGGAATTATTATTAAAGACTTACAGCGCGAGACCAGTCCAAATCATAAATCTGACGCTTTTTTTACGACCCAAGCCTTTCCAACAAGGAGCAGAGATATATAGCTACTGTTTTTAAAACAGTAATTTTAAGGAACCCCCAACATTACCCTTAATTATTACATATGCAGACGAGCACACTCCCATATGCAACGCATATTAGGGCTCCAAACCACTGCAACTCATATAAATGAAGTGGAGGTTCCATGTGAGGCAGCCGTATAAAAAAAAAACACAGTGTAAAAACGAATGAAGAAAGAGATTTCAGAGGGATTTTTCTCCGCTTAAATTTAATACAGAGGCTTTAAATCCTCCCAATAAGCTTCCATATGGGGAATTTAATTTAATTTTTTCCGCTCTGCCAATATGCAGGATCCCCTAATATAGAGGATCCAGGACAGGGTATCTACACATACACATACACAAGTATAGGGATTACAAATGTATATCCCCCTTTTGGATTTGATACTGGGAGTGAGTCGCATAAACGTAGAAAATACACAGTTTGAAATAAGTAAATGCATGTATGTATCTACATATCTATGTATATACGGGGGAAAAAAGGAAACGCCAAGTCGTTCCGTAATCCCTAATAATTGCGGGGCGAATCCCCTATAAAATATGATGTAGGAGGAGAATATTAATTTAAGCAAACAAAATATTCGGTTCATATTTAATGCTCGGATCCACCGCACTTAACTCCAAAGCTTATGTCAACAGAGGCGATAATGGGTGACAAATTCCTCACTCGCATGCATCTCCACGAACCCATGTTCTTACAGGGGGAGCAGAGCTCTTGGACTGTTTTACTCTGCTCTTCAGTATATACAGACCCTCAGTTCTGTGTATTGGGCAAGGCTTCAAATACGTACATACAGCCTTTGTAAAATTACAATTACAATTTGATGTAGATATCTGCAGATGTAGATATCTATCTATAGCAGATCTCTATAATAAAAACCCAGTCCTCAGTCATATACTGATCACATGGTTCTTTAGCCCTGTTTTTCCAGCAGACTTTATTATTCTACAAGAAATTAATATATACAAGTAACCAATGCCTTATAAATGGTATGTTGACAAGCACTAAACAATATTATCCTTCCTATATGTACATAGATACTCACGGGTCCATGGAACTCTGTATATGCCCTTGCCCTTATATGGGCTGGGACCATAGAGGAAATGTGAGTGTACATACGCAGAAGTTGCTTTTGTCACCGGAATGAATTTCCTCTCCATAAATAACAACGACTCGCTCTTCCCTCCATCACGCCCTTCCAGTTCGTTAAACTACAGCAAACAGAGGCGAATTATCCGGAAAATCAATAGACTTGTCCAAAAGTCGGGGAAAAAGTGTGCTCCACCAACACCCACGCACACCACACACTATCGGAGGTCTGAGCGGGAGGGAAATCTTTAATAAGTATTTATACATATCTAATTATATCTAAGGAAAAATAAACCAAGAGTGTGAACCGTACTTGATAGAATGATAGACTATTTTTTCCTTCGAATCTCATACAACCTACATCCTCACTTTTAAATTCCATTGATTTAGGAGAGATCTTCCTGTCAATATAAATTTATGTAAAAGGAGTAGAGGGATGAGAAGTCTACTTACAGCTGGAAGAAAACTGGAGAAAAATCATGGTTTTTCTCCACACACACACACAGGGGTAGAGAGAGAGAGAGAGAGAGAAAAAACAGTTTAGATTTGAGATTGATTTCATGGGTAACAAAAGGAAGGAAGAGGTTATGCCTCTTGGAAAAAGCCTCTTTCCCGACACTCTGTGTATAACTTGTGCATAGCAAGGACTGCTCGGGGAAGGCTGGCTCAATTGATAGATTCGCCTGTCACAGATTCCTTAGAAAACATGGATTTCAATCGAGTGGAAAAAATCCGGGAGAAAATGCACTCCGACAAGACAAGACGGACACATCTTACCATCTTTACCTATCTATCAATCCGAGGACCCCACTTGCACTGAATTTCCTTATAGGCCCTCCCTCACACACACTCTCCTACACTCTGTAGGTACGAGTCACTTTTGTATATATGGGGAAGTATAGATACAGACATTTTATAATATAGGTTTGACTCTATATCTCTGAGAACCAACTGCTCCTTAAGGATTGCTTACATAGCTGAAAAAAGCGATTCATTTTATTTCCTCGGATTTATTTTCCTTCGCTCTCTCTCTCTCTCTTTTTTTTTTCTCTCTCTCTCACTATTTCTCTCTCTCACTCACTCACTCCCTCCCTCTCCTTTTTCATGCTTCCTTGCTCCAGTGGAGTTGGAGTTAGTAGTACTAAACGAGGGAGAGAGAGAGAGAGAGAGAGAAAACATTGTACTATATGGATCACCATTTGCTGAGAGAGGAGCGGGATTGAGGGGAAAGCTACACACAGGGTAAGGATGGGATGTGAGATAGAAAAATACTGGTTTGTTTCCACATTTCTCTTCCATTGTGACGCCTCCAGCGCTTACCTTCATCCATGTACTCAGCTTGGCTGAGTAGTCACAGCTTTCCTCCTGAGTACCTCAGGGATGAGGGAGCTACATACATGAGTGTATGGCTTGTATGTACAATGTGTATATCTATAAATGTGACTCTATGGACTGGCACTATAGATTGTAATCCTTCATGGGTACAACTAGTATAGAGTGCATAGCGTGGGGATGTGGGGAATTGTTGGAGAGGTTTGAATATTCTCTGAAATTTTAAACTTAATTGTTCCTTGCATACAAAGGTGGGATTGCTTATATGTAGATATGTACGTATGTAGATATGTACAGAGTGCGGTATTAAATATAGAGCTGTCTGCATCAAGCTACGTAGAATATCTGAGTGTAATTTTTCCTGTGTGGAGGGAACGAGATGCAGGGCTGTTAAAAGGTATTTTTCTTGTTTTATAAATCCGACGGCCCGCCTCTGACTGGATGCTGGGCTTGTAGTTTATTAGGGGAGCATTATATTACATATGTAGAGGAAAAGCTAAGAAAAGTTTGGAAGAGTGCGCTCTCCTCTCATACAGACTTGTGGCCAGAGTCAATATTGGCTCAGCTCACGACGGCAAGGGAAGAGCAGGTAATATGTCGGCTGTGTTTGCTCTGCAAACAAAGATGTTCCATGTTTATGAAGGTACAAGGAGTAAGCCTATAGGGACTTTGTCTCCATTGTGCATAGAGATCCTCCCGCTTGTATACACAGTAAATGATGGGATGGATAGGTGTATGTTTATAGCTATATAGGCATATACATATGTATCTATATGTAGGTATACATTGGTACGAGCCCAAATGGATCTTCCCTTATAGGAAGTTAAATAGCCCAACTGGTATTGAACAAGTATAGGGGAAGAGGAAATAGGGAAATCATTTCATGAACTTGTTCCTCCAAAAACTTTTCCAAACTGCTAAGTACACATTGGGAAAAAGGACCCAGGCATATGGAAATCCCTTTTAGCGCGGAGTTCCCAGGGCTTATATATGTAGGTACATACGTAGGTAGAATCAAATAGATAATGTGAGGAAAGACTCGGGATTTTACATATGTGGGAACAATGCGTCCTTATAGGGAATTCATAGGTCTATAAGTGCCTAGGTAGATATAGGAGAGGATCCTGTATTTTCCTCTGTGTAACTAACTAATGTGACTGAAGGAAAAGGTAAATAAGGGATTTTTCAAGATTTTTCTGGAGAGTTGAAAAAATTCAAATGGGGCATTTTAAATCAAAATCCAGCCTCTACTTTGTGTATACTCGTTATATAAGAATTCCTTTTTGAAGAATACTGGGATTTTGCTGACGGTATTATTTTAAAAAAAAATATTTACAATAAAATTATATTTTTTAAAATTCAAATTCAGCTTGTTTTTTTCAATCAGGGCTTCAACATCAAGCCGAGGAATAAATACTGTACAATGTACGAATTTTTAGGATATGTCACTGTGTTTTATTCATAAATCATTATGTATTTATATATAAGGGATTTCAAGACAAAAGGAAGATCAAGGAGCGTGCTGATGCCAAAGCGTAGTTTATAAAAATCGATCGAGAAGTTATCTTCTGAGCTTAGAATTCAATTGAAATTGTAATCGACTTTGGAAATCTGTTCAAAGGTAATTTTCGGAGGGAAGACTTTGAAGAGGGTTAAGTAATGATCCTATATACTAAAAGCTGTTTTTTTATCCCCCTACATATGTATGTATCTATGTAGATATATGAAGGTAGCACGAGGGAAGAAATCTTAATCTTCCCCTCAAGGTTTGTTTCTCTCCTCTCATTCTCATTCTCTCTCTCTCTCTCTCTCTCACTCTCTCTCTCTCTCTCTCTCTTTCTCTCACTCTCTCTCTCTCTCTTCCTCTATGCCTTCTTCCAGTATCATGAACTTGATCTCTAATGACTTGTTAATCCTGTTATAAATGTTTCCTATATGAGCAGCCCCTTATCTTATGCAATCGGGGAGGAAAGGGAAGGAGCGTTATCTTGTTCCAAGGATGGGCTTATGTCCCTCAAAGCTACTGCACTTCCTCATGAGCTTTCAGCCTGGGATCTTATTAGCAGCTGACTTTAAGATGATTACTCATGACAAAACTATCAGGGCGGATAAATTTCTATGATTGGAGGACTTCCTCTAAATAATTCTATCCATAGGGAGACACTGCACTTCCCTTCCACGAGCCTCTCCAATTTCCCTACATCCCAGTTAATTGTGAGCAATAGCCTTGAACGTAACTTAACTTCAGATTTGAGCCCCCTCAAATTTTGTACAAGCACTGACTTCCAGAACGCCTTAAATAAATTACTGGGAAGCCTTCAGATCTTAAAATTATTCAAAATCCACATTTTGCAAAATCATACAAAATACAAACAACGTCTGTCTGCTGATTTTCTGAAGCACAGATTCGAAACTGTTTCCCCTCCTTAGGGACTTCGTCAATGCTGTTTTACTGTGTTACGTAACTTGAGGTTATGCTATTATGTCAATATGTGCTTTGGTAACCGTAAATATTCTCAACATTTGATTTCCACAGGTTTGGGTGGAATCCTCACTTCTGCTTGCCTTCCTTTGTACGGAATGTACATACGTGCATATCTACAAATGTTCCCACAGTGCAGTAAACATCACGTATTTAAATACCCCCTCCGAGGCACACACCCCAGAGCTTTTCCGGTGTGGAGAGGGAGGAAAGGAGCAGAAAGTCAGAAGAAAAGCATCCTCACTTCCATACAGGAGCCAGCCTTCCCAGCATATGTGGATACATATGTAGGTACATATGTTGATAAGGCAGAACGGAGAACGGTAGTGTTGATGTAGAATGGAATTCCCGGCCCTTATCACCACTCACATTTCACTTTCCACAGCGGAAACAATCACCCTCCCCGTAATGCATACTTCAGCTCAAGCCTTTAGTACTCATACCTACACCCAAGTGCACATTACACAATCCTCCCGTATCTTGAGTACATAGAAATTCCCCAGCTACTTACCATATGCGTAAGTGCACAGGACTGAGGATCTTTTCGTTCCCAAATGTCTATCCCGCTTGCATATAGGGCTAGCCCCGAAATAGCATGCAGACATTGTGCAATAACAACTCTCCCATTATTCCCCATTGTATCGCCTTGTAAACATGCGTGTCCGTGTCAGGGCCGTGTTTATGAATTTGAATAATACACCTCCCATATCTACAAATCCAATGTGCAGAGGAGGGGGGGGGTGTGTGTAAGCGTTATATGGGAAGCTCAGACTTCCAGTCATTACATTCCCGTTAGATTCAATCCCGAGTAGAGAGAGAAATGATTGGGCCGGTGCACACAATGTAGCAATTTATTAAATATGTATGTGTCATGTTGGGGGATAGATCCAGAGTGAGAGAGAGAGAGAGAGTTTTGTAGGTGAAAAGTGTTATACTTGAGAGAGTCTGGGTTCTCGGGCTGAGGCCCTCGGAAAGTAGGGAAGAGTGGAAGAAGATAAAGCGGAGGAAGGGAAAGTACAGCAATTCTCATCTCATAAAAGTCACACTTGAGGGGGATCCGGCCCTCGTATCATTTGTAATGGAAGTACAGTGGGAATGGCACTGGGGCATATGGACTGTTGGGAAGTATGAAGTCATGCTATAAAGTACAAGCTGGATAGGAGTTAATCTTGGATATGCCGGGCCCTGGGCCTAGACAAGTCCTGTGTAGGTGTAGTGAAAGTACTGTCTCCATAAGGACTTATACTATTGTGTCTGTGGAGGATAACTACACCTTATGTTTTTATGGAAGAGCTCCATGTTACTATTCAAGCGTATTAGAGATTCTTTCAGAGCCATTTGTACGCTTTTTGATTAAGATTAGAGGGAACTTTTACCATCATCATGTTTGCTTTCTCTTCCCTCACTGGAAAGGAGGCGAGAGATGGGCGGGAGAGATGGGAAAACATAGATATCTAGTATTTATACGTCCAAACATAACTAGGGCTATACAGTGGACTCTCCCCACTATGGGATCCATCTCCAGAGCACTTTCTCCATATACGGTCAAAAATATGGGACAAAAATTCTATTCCTAAAGATATATCCCTATATGGGAACTTTCCCCCAAGATTTTTATAACAATAGAGCGGAGGATCTCACAACCGAAATTTTGAAGCTTTTCAAAGCCTTGCTTTTGTAAAGTGGGTCGTCTGTACAGGGAGGAGATGCTGTGAGTGTGGGACAAAGATAGATATAGTTATCTGTATGGAGTTTCTGTCTATAGCTTTTATACTTTTATTGCACAATTGTCCTATTACGGACCCATTGTACAATGTACCGTGAGCGTACATATCTATATGAAACATTGGCTCCAATCCTCCAGTACACTCTTGCTACAATACATTCCTTTAAAAGAGCAATTTTCCTATTTCTATAGGAACAAGATATTCTCCTTTTAGTCCAAAGTTAACTTTCCTCCCCAACTCCGAAAACTACAGACTGGAATATACAGTAGTCTAAGAGGAGGACTTACTTGTATGTTATAGACATGTAGATAAGTATAAATTGTACAATTCGTAATATGTAACTGTCCACATGGAGAAAATCTGGAGAGCATTTCTGGGGAAGGAGTTCCTCAGCCCAAGTATCTACATATACATATGTAGCTACATACATACAAGTACGGGAACAACAGAGGTCAGGCCAATGTGTGGGACAGTGTGTGAGGGAAGAAAATCCGTTCTTGATACACTATACCATATTATTAAGAGGAAGATCCTATAAAGGGAAAAAATTACGCCAATGCCAGATCTCCTCTTTATATTCTTCCTATCCTGTAGATTCTTATGTATCTTCACATAAGTTGTGTAGATAGATATAGATCCTAGAGCACAATAGATTTTTTTCCCTCCCCTGTCTGCGTCAATGCTACACACAATGAGTTTAATGTAGCGATATTTTTTCCCCATTACCGTCCCTCTTTTACTCTCTACATTTAGTACGGCTGGATGTATCTATCTATAGCCAAGTGTCTATTCCCAAGGCTTCTTCTAAAAGGTAGCGTGAGGCTCCTCAAGAAGATCCGAATCGAGGTTATCTATGTAATGGCTCGTGGTAAAATTTTATGACCGTCAGCCCCATAGCATCCCTATATATAAATACATATATGACACAACGACATCAAATCACATTGAGGATGAGAACACACCACAGACAACAACCTCCGCCAACTTTGTGGAATTGCGAGACTTTTTTTCCCCTCTTTTGTGTTCCTCCTCCCCCCCTCCCCCCTCCCCTCCCACATCCCCCTGAAATAAGAACACAGAGATACATACGTAATTATCTATCCATCCCTGGCTTAGTACACAAAACCAGGAGTACCTAGTGCCAGATTTCTCCTTCCTTATTTACACCCATGCACCCTTGAACTACCTTCCGCTAATTTGGAGACAAATGCAGAGCTTGTGCCGCTGTCTAACTAGCTACACAATGATAGTATTTTGTAATTAATAACTATTGTATAGGTAATAATAATTGAATGAAACACATCCCGACGGCGAGGAGGAACACTCTCAAAGAGATTCCCCTTTTGGCGGTGAGCGCTCAAGGAAAATAAAAGGGGGAAAAAAGCAACAATAAAACCAAATGAGTAGCTTAAAGAGAGGAGGAAAGTGTGAAAGGGGTCTTTTGTTCCCGGCTTTTTTCACACTAAAAGAATGGGCGGAGGGACCGTAAAGAAGGGGCTTGGAATTAATTACAATTTGTGAACACAATTTGTGAACACTTTGTGTGTGAATACAATTTTTAAGGAATCCTCTCACATATCTATTGTAGAGAGGTATCCTTTGTATAATTTCTTTTACACGTAGAATCTGCCTATGATCCTACTGAGAGTAAATGTATTTACACATGTAGGGAGAGCCGTCCCAGGATTTCTCTATGCTACAAAAAAAAAAAAAAATTGGGAGATGCCTTTGCGCAGACCAGGTCGGTAAAATCAGACATTTGCAGTAATATAAAGTTTACACTGTATTTATACATAAGAGCAGTGTCCTCAATGTTTTTCCTTGAGTGGTGATAAAAAAAGATAGGATTTTTTTTACTGCACCCCAACTCATCTCCGGATCTACTATACGGACTTGTAAGTGAATTTTCCTCGTATTCAGGATATAATTTTATATGGATTTAAATATATATGTAGAATTTATGCAAACATTTATATATACGTAGATATACTTACCCTGGGACAGTCATAGTTACGGGAAGCCAGTTTGAGACACTCGTAAAGAAAAAGGGAGGAGAAGGTCTATTGTGAGGAGACAGCCCAGGAGTTGTTTGTAATTGAAACCTTGCCGCCAAATGGACCATTAAAATTTATACTTGTTTGCATATAAAAGTAAATTATGTTTGCTCAGCTTACATAAAAGGTAAAATGTGCATTTACATCTCTCCAGCTCATTCAAATTTATTATCTCTGTCACCTCTTACTCGCCTCTGAAACCCCACATGGTAGATACTCTCCAGTTCCTATAATTATTATGTACATAGTAGCATGAACAGCTACTTTACAAGCCCCGAGTCTTTTTTTTTTATCTTTTTTGCCAAAGGCTCCGTATGGTCGGAGTTATACAGAGTACATTTTAACTCCTCTGAGAAATTTTGACTTTGAGAGAGAGAGAGAGAGAGAGAGAGAGAGAGAGAGAGAGAGAGTCCCTCCCAAAAAAAATAGCGTTTGTAAGGGAAACTTTCCGCCTGCCTGCATGCCCCAACCACAAAAATCAGTTTCAGTTTCCTGTCAGCTCTGAAGTTCCCGTCGGTCGGCGGGCGTTCTTTTAACCAACATTTTTATTCCGACTGAAGACAAAAAGGGGCTAGGAAGCAGGGAAAGTACAAAGTACAGGAGTAGTAATGACAGAGTGTAGCCACATGAACACACAAGCATAAGAATAAACATGGGAGTAATTTCATTTCACTTTGATAGTATAAGGACGATTCCTTTTTTTTGAGGGGGAGGGAGGGGAGGGGGACTCTTTGCTATATTTATATATCTACTAATATGTATTTATTTGTAGAGCCACACGTACATATTATGTTATGAAGTTATCGTCTATAAGGACACGGGAAAAAAAACTAAAGAACCCCATATGGAGAAAGTTTGAGGGGATTGTGCACATGTGAATTTGGGTCTCTCACATAATATAGACAGATACTTGTACACATCCCAGTACATATGACGTACATATGGAGACGTAGTCACGCAGTGATAAAAACAGAGACACGCCAAAGAGAAGGGAAAAGTTCTTAGAAACCCTCAAGTGTTTACTTGGTAAATATCAATCATCGACCCAATCGATGACAGAGTTTACTCTTCACTTTTACTACTTGCTATCTTCCTCTTTACTTTTTGATGACTGTTTTCCCAATGCTCACAATAACAGAGTCCACAAACGGAGCTTCCCCCATCCTACAACCCAAGTACACAGAGCCCAGTCCGTCCTTTCCCTTCGGCCTGTATCCATGGGCACACAGATATCTAAATGTTCTTTTATGAAATAGAAATAAAACAATCTCCAAGAAGAGGAATTACCCTCCAGAACGGAGTAACTACAAGGTTATTGGGATCACTCTTGTTTTCATAAATCCTACTTTTGAAGGAGAAAAAAATGAAAAAAGTGTGTAGTAGATAACTTTATTGATAAAAAACAAAAAACCAAATGTGACCCTTACTACTTGAAAATAAATCAATTGGGAAACTTCAAGGAGAGAAGTTGGGCTTATGCCTGTAAAATAAACTTGAGGGCATGGAAAGAAAACGTATGTGACAAAAAGGATGAAACAGCATGCGGAGACTGTATTGTGAATTGATGGGCCAGAGAGGATACGAAACATTGGATTTCACATCCGCTGATTTTCTCTTCTTCTTATCCTTCTTAGAATATTTTTGTCCTCAGTATCTATGTCTCCTCGTCCTATGCATATTACAATGCCTACAAGCATTGCCCCCAGCCTCCATGCGGAGAGAAAGAGTTGAGCACCGGAGACAACAAATCAGGGAAATTTTGACCGAATCAACGAACCGGCAAGTGAGGAGTAGCAAGGGCGGAAAATAAACATGAAGTCTCTCTAGTACATAGATATATGAAATCCCTAGTAATTCCGCACACACAAACACATATGTAATTACCTACATATGTTTCTATAAGTATAGAATATACTGGAGAAACTCTTGTGTGTAAGGGCAATACCTACAATAATTACTAGTGCTCAGGGAGTCACGAGAGATTGTACAGACTCGTGGGCTAAATTCTGTAGGAGGGACTGACTCTCTGCCCGTGCTATAAAGAACAGCGTGAATATTAATTTGAGTCGTGAAAGGATAGGAGAGGGGTGAGAATATGGCAATGCCATTACGTTAATCGAGGGCATTATAATAATCATCCAGAGAGCCCTGCTCTCTCCCATGTAGATCCACATTTCCCTGTCGCTTGCCTTTTTCAAAGAAAATCCCCCAACTTTCCCCAGCAAAAACTTACGTACAAGGATAATAAAGCCGATAATGTTCTCATTATCTCTCCTCCAGCTGAAACACATGAGGGCTTCAACTCCTTTTTTTTTGTCTTCCTTCTCTCTCTCTCTCCCTCTCTCTCTCTCAAAAAAAAAAAACTTGAACCTTGTTGCTGGGAGAAAAACTCTCTCAAAAATCTCCTCAACTTTTATTCCTTATTATGAAGGATATGAGTAGATATAATTATTATATTAGTATGTATAAATAGATATCTTTATACAGGAAAACTTCAGGAGACTATACTGGAAATTCCCCCGAAAAACTTCTTCCTCTCCTAACAATTAAGAAGATATAACAAGGGAAAAAAGGAGGATTAAGTTGGACTTGTTCCTGGAGAAAGTCTCCTCTCATATATAGTAATAAAATTTATTACTCCCCACAAAGCTCTATCTACATACATACAGTTATATCCATCCAGGCTAGAGACTCAGGGAGGCAAAATGGAAGGAATTTTTCCCACAAACTTTCCCGCACTCCTGTTCCCCTCCATATTAATTTCATGCTTGGCTAATTAAGGAGCTTTCAAAGGGTAGAGTGGGACGCGGCTTTGAATATCTACCATAGCCATACTTAGGAATTACTGGGGACTCATCCGAGCGAATGGACTGTTTTTTAATTGAAATTTTTTTCTGAATTTTCCCCGTAATTCTTCCCAATTTTTTTCCTTGTCACTTGATATCGGGGTGAAAGTCAATTGAAGGCTCTCTTCAATGGAGGAGAACTATACATGGACAAATTATAGTAGGGGGTAAAGAGTCAAGGGTACGGCAACAATGGAGAGAGTTGAGGAGAATCCTGAGGAATGAATGTATGTATATCTTCTGTATTATCCTATCCCTTGAAATGTGGAAGGGAAAAGAGGGAATCTGGCTTCTGGGAATGGAGAAATGTATCCAGACATGTAGGGAGGCGGCACAGTGGCAGGTGCGGGAGTGTAGGTAAAGGAGCAAGTGCTTATATTGGATCCTTAAAGCTACTTGACAAGCGTCTCCATTTAGCAAATCAAAGTGATACATTTGGTCCAATATAAGCCTATTACTGCCACATCTTATCCTCTTTCCCCCACCAACTGACACAACAAGTACCTTCGGAGCTCACACTCATCTCTTTCCTCCTTTCTCTTTTCCCCTCCTTTACACTCACTCTCAGTGTCTCTCACTCTCTCTCTCTCTCTCTCCCTACTTTTCTCTGACTCTACAAGCAGGGACTTTTTCACAGAAAGAGCATTACCATGTTCCTTGCCTATTTCTAGATCAATAATTGATACGTTGCAGAAGGCTTGAGGGGGAGCTTGAGAATTTTCTATAACCACATTTACATGCAGCCGGATCTATCCATCTGTATTTTACATACCAAATTCTTCTTATACAATCCCAAGCCCCTCACTTGACTGGTAAAACGATTTTTTTTTTCTTAGAAGTTGCGTCTCCCTTAGAGCTCCTATTAGTTTTCTACCTCCGATACATTTGAGTATGTAAAAGTGAAGGTAAACTTTCTTTTAAAAATAACTGTAATGCAAGTATGTATGTAAATCTATTTCCCAGTACTAGAGTATTTCCCATATAGGATATGAAGGCACGTGTGCCTATAGACGAATTTGTTTATCCTTATAGTGTCAATGTAATTACTCGAGTAGGTATGTATGTATACTCATCTTGGGCAGGAGCATGTGTAGGCCCTACATGGAGTAATGTATGGGATGTGAAGCCCTTGTAATAAATATCCGGATCTAATACTCAAATCCTAGAAACTACTTGCTCCAGGAGCCTTTTAAAAATACGAGCCTTAAAAATGCAACTGACTCGGGAATCCAGAGTCTCTGTAGTATTTAAAATGAATGAACTTATTGAAGCTTATTCTCGCAATTCCGTATCCCTCCCCCTCCCTCCCTCCCTCCAACCATAACTTTGAGGGGGGAAGAAGCCCAGCTTGTTTATTCCATTTATTTTATATCAGATTCAATCAGCAAACTGCATTATACAAGTCTCATTACCTACAAAGACCGGCTTGGTTTGAAATGAATATCAAATCAAATTGAATTGGAAGCAATTTCCCAGCTACTAGTATCTATATATCTACATATAGAATATACCTATAAATATCTCCTGTATACTGTAGTGAGTCAATACTCACAAGACATTTTCCTTCCTGGCCCTGGCCCTTTTGTCCATAAGTCTTGTGTATGGCTTTCATTCCTCACAAATTATTTAAGCCCAGTTCCATTCCCAGCCATGACTTTCCCCTCAAACACACACACACAAGCAAATACACAAATACATAACAGGGGAACTACCACCTTTGGAAATTACACTTGTTACTTGAACTTGTTACTACAACTTCATATCACTTGATAAAATATGAATGAGTTGGAACATGAGCGAGGAGTGAGGGAACAAATATCCGACGTACTCACTCCACGCTCACTAGCACTTTCCCTGTACAGTTAGAGACTAGTGTGAATACATATCTATGTATCTATCTACAAATACATGATTGTATTGTGGAGTCCTCCCCAGTAGCTATACATTTCAGGGCTGAAAGCAGAGAGGCTCTTTCCATGACTTTCCGCCCAACAATAAGTGTATGGGTGAAGTGTGAATTAAATTAACATTTCCTATATTTACTACACGTGGAGGAGGATTTCACAAGTATTTTGTCTTGGGAATGGCCCGACATTATAGTAAATACAATTGTGTGGGGAGACCGTAGTGAAGGCACGTACATACGTGCTTTCCCTGCATGGGAGCTAATAGGTGTAGGAAAAGGTATTCATAAGAAATCCTATGAGAGACTCCGGTCCTATATGGAGGAAGGAACCGTAAGGGGAAATATATAAGGGCGAGAGAAAACGCACAGGCAGCATACGGCACCACTTAAGACGATTAGAATTTAAGGCTCGCCTTCACCGCCCTCTCGAAGCTTCCGTAGCTTTAGGGAGGGCTGCTCAGTGCAGTGTACTCTATAGATATGTATAGCACACAGTGTGGAGGTGTAGGCAGGACCCGGGAGAAAGTAAGGGAGAGGTGGAGAAAGGCGAGAGGAAGGAAAGAGGTCGACTTGTACAAAAGCTATATTTATTTATGGGATCCCGGCAGGAGACTTAAGTTAAATGTAATGTGACACTGAGAAAATCATCGGTTTTAATGTAACTCACGCCTAGGCAGTTATGAAAGCGGTGGATGGCAATTTCCTCGCCTGTCACCTCCACATAAAACCTGGAGCAAGGGTAGTATCTCTCTTTTCTCCCTGTAGTCGACACTTATCCTATAGCTATAGAGTCACAGAGGGGCAGTTCCCGTCCAGGTACAAATATACATTTAACTAACCCCTATAAGGTGTTTTTGTGAGGTCCGGGCGGGAGTCTATTGTGAAGCCTCGGAACGGAGTAGGGACTATGTAGTATGTACAGTTAGGAAGGGAAAGTCCGGGTGTAAATAGTGGTAAGAGTAATAAGGAGGAGGTAGTAATGCCTAATCGTGTCAAGTGAAGCAACTCGGAATGTTTTACCCAACCATGCATCGCTCCTTTCCCTGACTTTCTCTCCCATACCTCCTCCCTACGGCTCTGCTCCAGCTAAAGCACATCAACTTGATGTGCTTCAATGGTTGTAGTAATGCCCCTCAATATGGGGCTATTAGGAATTGAATGGTTCTTTTCTGGAAAAGCTCTGCTCATGGTTTCCTCTTTTTTCCTTCTCTTTCTGTTACTAACTATTTTCTCTCTCGCTCTCTCTCTCTCTCTCTCTCTCTCTCTCTCTCTTTCGGTCTCTATCCTTTCCCCATGTATACGAAGGCTACTTGTAATGACACGCACATACCCACAGCCTGCCTTTCTCTCCGTATTGATTTCCCATTGACACACGATTAGTTGATTACTCCAAGAGAATACAGACAGCATGTTACCCCCTGACGCGTGCGTTTACCACAAGGGATCAAATCAATAGATAGCCTCGTGAAAACTCCAGTCAGATCCCGTCCCTGATAGGCAGTGGACTGAAGCCTTCCAGATGTATGCACGTGGATACCCAGAGATCTTTTACAGATATATGGTATCTATATGTATACTTATATATATAGTATGTAAACATACAATTAATAATGTAGATGGTACTTTCATTGGAAACTTTTCCCTATCTACTTGTCCGTGTAGTTCATGCATGTTTGATAGGAGGGATTACACATGTTGTTGGCGGTATACATGCATATGTGTACTTCTATAGAGATGTAAAGGGACGTATGCACACAATTGGGGACATGCATAATTGCTTGAATGTGTAATTACAAGTGTGAGCACTCTCGGGGATGTACATTACATGTATCTATGGATAGGGAAGGTTTTAATTATAAGTATCGGACATATGAAAGTAATTACCGATATGTATGTATATGTGTGTGTGTGTGTGTGGGTGTGTATGTATGTATGTGTGTATGTGTGTGTGTGTGTATGTATGTATGTGTGTGTGTGTGTGGGTGGGTGTATTGTAAAGGGAGAGTGACATTACCTACACAGGGCCAGCTAATATGCCAGCACTTGTCCGTAAGTAGGCGAGAGTTTATGTGCAGTGCGGGGAATAAACCGGAGATAAAAATAAATTTCACATTTGCTTATCTCCTCATAGGTCATAGCCCCATCAAATCCAGTGTGTTTTGTGTGCACTTTGCAATGCCAAAGTGCTCAGCTGTCTCGGGAGGGAGAGGTTGATGCAGGCAACACCGCTTGCACACGTATTTATGGCTTATAGCGTGCCCACACGGCTGAGCCAGCCCCTACCATTGACAAAGTGTAGGTAATAGCGGGGGGATATATTGAGGAGAAAGTTTTTCTCGGATGCAAAGAATGGCAAATGGATCGTTAGAGATTGTCCATATGTTCCATCCCATCAGCTACATAAATGTCAGCCCGCCCATAAATATACACTTGAATGCACACAAACACACATCCCCTCTCTCCCTTTCCGCCTTCTTATATTCGTCTTATCCCCTCCTTATCTTCCGAGTACATAACCATCTTTTCTCAATTTCAATTTTCTCCTCTCCCTCGATCCCATTCTCTCTCTCTCTCTCTCCCCTCTCCTTTTCTCACACTCAATCAAGTTCCCTCCGATGACTTTTCTATCTTTGTCACTTTTCCCTATCCTGCCTCTCATTGCTTTGCTTTGAAAAATCATTACGGCACTGTCTCTCTCCCTCTATCTCTTCCTCTCCTTCTGTCGCTCTCTCTCTCCCATCATTAAATATTTTAGACACTTTCCCATGTTTCAAAATTTCCCTCCACGGATTTCATCCTTATTCCATCAACACCCATCCTCTTCTTACTAGAAAATGAAATTCGTAGAGGGAATTTGTTTTTGGAAAAATGATTTATTTCCCTCTACAAATTTCATTTTTTTTTTTAGTAAAAAGAATAAAATGAAAAAGCAATTAATAATCTTCCGACTTTCACTCCCCTCCTCCTCTCTCAAGGGAAAAAAATCAAATTCCTCTGAAGCTGAAGCCCACAAGCTAATAGAGCATTTGTGCATATAGGAAGGGTTATGGGAAGGAATATTATAATTCCCCGGAAATACAAAAAAGGAAATTAGAGTGAAAAATTGGGGATTGAGGAAATGAAGGAAATAAACTGGGAAAGGTTAACAAACCAGATTCTTAATAAAGAGGAGCGACGGGAGAGTGAAGGGAAAGGAATTGAAAGGAATTAGCATGGAAGATGAAAAGGAGAGTGGGAAAAATATAGAGATTTGCTCTCCATGAATGCACCCGGGCTATGGTGTCGGGAGAGAGGGGAAGAGAAGAGGAGCGAGGGGAAGAATACAGAAGAGATAAGTAGATAGGAAACAAGTTGTTCGAGTGAAAGAATAGGGAAAGAAGTTGTCGTCGTCATTTCGGAGGAGGAGGAGGAGGGAAAGGAGTATAAGAAGACGAAGAAGAAGAAGAAGAAGAGAAGGAATAAAAGTAGTAGGGCAAAGTGAAAGGAGAAAAGAAGGAAGAAAAGTAAAGAAGTAGACAAGGAGCGAGATAGAAAGCAGAGTTTCCCTCCTGAGTCGACCCGACATGAAAGCTCAGGGGAGTTAGACAGTTCATGCGTATCAAAATGAAAGAGAGAGTGGAAGATGTGATCCAGACACTAATGAAATTAAAAATGGAAGCAGAGGCAAGAAGAAATCAGTATAAGTGAGTATGTACGGGCAAGGAAAAGAAACTTGCTTTTATATTGGAGGTTCCCGACCCGGAGAAAGCTACAGAAAGAGAGAGAGAGAGAGAGAGAGAGAGAGAGAGAGTTGTAGTCAGAGGGGAAAAGCTTTTTGGGTAACACCTCCAGGGTCGATTTCCGAGATGTGCTCCTCTCACCACAAGAAGTCCGTAATTGGAGGAGCATCAGCCTGTAAATGGCAGTCCCCTCAGTCCACACAAACTAACTCCACTCTTTTATAACCCTAAATCCCCCTAACCTGGTCCTATCTATCAAGTCCAACTCCACTACTTTCACCCGGATCCTTGTACATCCAACGAGTCCTTCCTCTATGTATGTATAAAGAACCCTACAAATCCTTCCCCATACATAGATATATACATATACCCACAAATTTTTCCCATGCCCACAACTTCTCCCGATATATGCATCCACACCCGCCTTTTTTCCCGCCGTCCCTAAAACCAATCTAAGAATCCAGAGCGAAAGGGGTATAATTATACGCATTTAATCCTATACCCATCAAGTTCCTACTTCCCCATCAACTTACTTATTAACTGTCTTCCCACACAACCTCCTCCTAATACACTCTCATGCAAATGCGTCAGGTGCAGACATGCACGCTTGCATACGTAATTTCCATACAAATACACACACACACACACACACACTACTCACATCCGTGCATACATGCAACCAGCCCAGCTTCAATTTGCAAGTCATGTGTGTAATTATATGAATGGGCATTGTTTCCCAGCCAATTCATACGTATGTAGACACACACATGTGTTTCTATAAGTACTACATGCATATAAATCAGGCGCAACTTTGTCCTGCATGCATATGTAAATAAATCCGAGGCATGTAAATAATTACGTGTCATGCACTCAAGATCTGTGGATTGTGGACATATCATGTAGGCATCAATACATGCACTGCTCCTGCCTACACTGCATGTGTAGCTCTAACAGAGGTTTCCAAAATATTAAAGTGCAAAATCCTTGTGACTTTTATTCATTCAGTGCATTTATTCCTGCACGTCCGCGTACTATTCTGTGACCAGGGATAGATATGCCGTTGAATCTTCCTTTTTTTAGTATCATTGGATCTGCACTGACGTAGTATGTAAGTGAGCTTAAAAGGCAGGACCCTCATGGAAGTATCTATCTCTATAGAGGATGAAGAAAGCGGACCGTGGTTGAGTAAAAAAGAGAGACAGTGAGGAAGAGAGGGGAAGGAGAAGTGAGATAAAAAAATCGATCCACAAAAGAGACTTGTACCAGAGCGAGTGTACAGAGTGTGAGCAAAGCCAGAAGAGTGGGGAAAGCAAAGCGCCAAGTAGTTTCCCAAGTAATAGTAATCGTGCTCTTGTCCGAAGATACATATCGCTCAGACACGCAAACATGAGGTATTTTTCCACTTCTGCTCTATATCTTCCCTCTCTCTCTCTCTCTCTCTCTCTCTCTCTCTCTCTCTCTCTCGCTCTCTCTCTCTCTCATACTCTCTCTCTCTGCCACACATAGCCACTGAACACCTCCGACAGTGCACCCGTGACACTACCAGCTACTACACGTACATACATATCTGTATATAATCTGCCGTTGAGTATTATGTACACGGACAAAACATGGGGACTACACCATGTACCCCTCACAGTCACATACAAGCTTATAGTACATACCAGCAACTGGAGTGTGGCAGAGCGAGAAAATCCAGAGGGAAAGGAAGTGAACCACTCAGTCAGTCACTTTTGCCGACCCCATGTTACACTCGTTCCAGCAACCATCAAACATGTTCTCAGCTCACACCTCACACGCCCTGCTCGTTCACCAGAAACTTTTTTCCGCCACCAGCTCTCCTCTCACATCCAAAACTAGCCTGGCTCTATTATCCTCACTTCACGTTCACAAACATGTCCTTTCTCTCTACACCCGCCTATGTACTGGAAGTATGTACTCCGCTACTGTCTACATGTCCTCCATCGTACCATGCCCTTTCCACCATGCACTTCCCATCGTCCTTTACAGCATGGGCTTTATAGCATGTCCGCCGTACATAACCCGCTCTTTATAACCCGTTTCTGGATACCATGTTCTTCATAGCATGTTCTTCTCAGTAAGTCCTGTACTACATACCGTGCTACCCAGCCCTCTCCGCCTATTTCCCCTGTCGTTGCGAAACATAATCATAGAAAACCATAGACCAGGAGAGGGATCTCATTTTTACATAAGTACACTTCCAATACACAACTTTTACTTTGGCTCTAACCTCAGCTTTGCATTTCCTCTCATGCACATTTCCCCATGTGTTTTTCTATAGGGACTCTTGAATATCTAGTATATGACTTATAAATATATGGCTTATACTGTACTGTACATATAGTTTAACCTGTACGTGCGTCCCTATAAGTATATATCCCGGAAAGAACTACTCCTATGCACGACACTTGTCCCTGAGCTGAAGAGAGCATCAAGCCATGCTCAGCATGAGAGGGATATGGAGCTGAGCCAGAAAAACATTGTATATCCACTTTGTCTTCACTTTTCAAATCAATCCCTTCTTTTCCCCCTTGCTCCAGTGTGCATCATCTTTTTGTAGATATGTGTCCTACCTTTAGCCTTTAGCTTTATAGGACCTGAACATCAGACCTGAACATATGCTCTTTTATTATTTATGTGCATACATCCCTACAGGCATTAGCTCGAAACATATATAAACATCGGAGGATGTCTACATGACATGTGTGTGTGTGTGTGAGAGAGAGAGAGGGAGAGAGAGAGGGAAACTAAACTTGAGGATAACCTAATTCCGAGAACTCCTTCGTAAATAAACTGGATGGATGACTAACGACGTGAACTCTGTCTGGCACCCAGCCTTTTTTATATTTTGCTATATCTAATCCATATCCATAACAACTCTGTGTATACGTAAATGCATTTCTCCATGTAAGCCCCCATTTCTCACTACTTCTCACTCTTTTTTCTCTCTCCCTCTCTCTCTCTCTCTAACACACACACACACACATACATACACACAATCCTTTTAATCTCACTCCTCCAACAACTTCTTCTTTCCCCCCTGTGAGTTATTTACCCGAGAAAATGAGATTCCATTGGAAGAGATAGTGCGAGAGGGGAAAAAAGGATGCTCTTCTTTTGGCATCCCAACTCTAATTGATTTCAATTATACAGGCAACAAAATCCTCATCAGGCTTAACACACCATCCGTCATTCCCAGGGTAAAGCACTCTGTCTCCTCCCTTGCAGTGTCTTTCCTCTTATCTCACTTTTTTCTCTGAAACTTCATGCCCCATATATCTAGAGATGTATCAAAGGTTTATGTATCCACATATAGGCACAGTCCCATACATAATTTACACAGAGCTAGTTATAAACTCATCCTTATTCTTCTCAACTCTTATTATTTCACTGCGGCTCCCTCACATACACACACACACACACACACACACACACACACACACACACACACACACACGGAACTACACTCATTTAATCATACCTCCCCGCATCTGTACATGAGCATCTAGCAAGAAACACGTTAGGATTTTACAAGATCACATATCTATCCCTCTGATGCAAATACATATCTGGAAGATTGTAGTTATATAAATAGTACAGAGCACACTATTCACAGTAACATTTAACAGTTCCTCTCACACACACACACACACACACACGCAAAGAATCCACACAGATTTGAAATTCTAAGACACACTAGAAAATAAATTGCTCTTGCATGCTACCATTGCCAGTTTTGTCACTATAGAATTTCCTTTAATGTCTGATTTATAATTATACCATTATATTACAATAAAACTATTCCCAACATGCATGAGTAAATATTAGGGGCCCTGCTTCAACTTGAGACACATACATTCTACATAGTGGGGTACAGTGAGCTCGAGCTAATGATCAATGAGGGAAAGCTTTCTCGGCTATATTGAAAACCCTGGATGTAATTACATATGAAACTATCTATAGATATCAAAATAATAGTTAAATTTATAGAGAATAAAACCAAATAGCCTGAGCACATACGCAATTAAATGCACAAATGTATCCGAGCTATAAACACAGAGACAATGGACACGGCATCCTGCACAGGAGCGTCTGTTCTGTAGCTTGTGGACGTGGAGAGGGTTCCGCGTGCGGCACACGCAAAATTAATGATAATGTAATTCTATACTGTTTAAAGCCCAACACACAGACAATCATAATCACATTACCTGTTCATGTGTACCCATTAATCGGTTATCATTACGGCTTTTCAAATAGCCTCAAACAAATGATGCCATGACGTACAATTCCACAGGTACATATCTGTACATAGAAGACACCCATACATACAATCCTGTACATGCATAAATACAGGACCCGTATAGTCCAACACACAGTCCTCCTTCCCCACCTTAATTACGACTCTGGTTGGGGAGATAGACATAATTATATGGAATCCGAAGTCCCACTATGTTACTTACTAGTAGCTATTTCTACGAATAGGAAATTCAAAAATCATTACCTGCTTATGCATCTCGACATTAAGGCCATAGGACATCTCGTAGTACTGTTGGGGAAAGAACAAGAACAAAAAACCAGGAATTAGTCATCAAATTATCCTCATTAGTGCGGAACATGGAAATGGGCAGATCGGGGCAGAAGCACAAAACAAATTTATATAGACAGCGTATTTTGTAGGCAACGATAAGATATACAAAGCACAGGAAGAATATACCCTGCACAGAGTAAGAATAATCAAGCAAGAGTTTCGCAATAATGTACAGCAGAAGTCATATATGTAATTACGTTATACACATAAAGCCAGAATATATAGCTTGTAGATATAGAAATCAAGAATTCCTCTAATATTATCCCAGCAATATAACAAGAGAGGAATAGTGGTCACCATAATGAAGGAGTTACCGTGTAGTCCTGGGTAATAATTGATACTGATACTGTCAGCAAGTGTGGTCATTAGAATAAAAGGAGGGCATATAGGAGGGTTCATTAATTAGTTACAGCCAGGTGTATATACACATGGAGCTGTACTGTAAGCCTCCAATAAATTAGGTGTAGGGTGTGTAGCTCCATATAAAAAAAAAGCCAAGAGTAGGTAGATATATATATATGTATAGATATGTGAGTACAAGGAGGGGAAAATGTTGTAAATTATGGAGCAGGAGGTAGATGCTAAAAAGAAACAGTGCTAAACAAACAGACAAAAGAGAATAGGACACAATCCCAAATGAAAGTGATGTGTGAGTTGTGAGTTGGTGAGCCCCATAGTCGTCAAAATATGCAACACAAAGCCAAGTCGACAGTCCAGAGTGACAGGCATGAAGGAAAACATGAACTGTCCATTTATGTGCACAAGATTTTTCAAAAACATGACCACCCTCTTGTCATTATAGGATTTTCAACAGCAATCAAAAGAGAGGGAGAGAGCTGATGAACAGGAGCTCGGAGATGTCAATACTACAAGCGTACATATTCATATATGTATCTATATCTACATACGTACAAACAAACATATTACTTTGCATACATATATCTATCTGTAGTAAGTATGTCCCAACAGGGACAAAAGTCTCCCCATTGGAGATGTCAGGACGGAATGAGATTCATATGGTTTTTCCAGGGTGTGGGATAAACTCTGTTGTAAGTTACAATTGAAATGTTATGAATTTACATGTACGCAGAGAGGATCAGCAAATGTAAGGGAATCCTCCGTGTACTTTAATGCATGTAAATGAACTCCGGCCCAGCTGGTGGCTAACGCTCCAAAGCATATTTATGTTTGCCACATGTCAACATCAATAGTGAGTTATCTGTGAAAACAACGCATATGTAGAGAGGATGCGGACTCCCAATCTCGGTACATTATGTAGGACCTTCCCTGAATATTGATGTGTAAGGGATAACAAAAGGATCAAATACTGTATGTTTAAAAAAAAATATCTGTGGAAGAGTATAACTTCCATGTACTAGTAAATTACAAGAATTTTTCCTGGATGGTGTAATTAATAGACTGGTGCCAAAAAAAATCTCTATAAATCCACAGAGATTAAATTCCTGGGAGAGAAACTAAAAGGAGAGTGTTACAGAGATGGCTTAACAGCTCATTAGCAAGCAATGCCAGATAATGTTGGAGGGTGAGGATGAGAGCTCCGGGGGGGAAAAAATGAATTTCGATTGGCACAATGTTGACACGCTAATTTTATGTTAGGGAATAGTAATGTACAGCTGTGTATGCATGCTCTATGGAGTACTTCCAAGCTCATAATTGACACTGTATAGTTGTGTTTATTTCCCCAGTAAATTGGAACTGTCGTCTAGAAAGCTCCACATTTCTCCTTGTAAATTGCCTGTGGGCGAAACATTTTCATAGAGGAATTAGAATTTGGGAGTTATCCCGTACATATTGCAATGCAATGTCATATGGAGGCCCGGGGAGAAAAATAAAGAGGGAATTTTTAAAGAGGGAAGTAAATAATGGTAGTAGTTGTGAAATGTAACTTGTTTATAAAACCTATTTCAAAAGTAAATACTTTTGAGAGTTTGTGTGTTAGATACTTTTATGTATATGTATGTACATATGTGTGTGAGTGAATGTGTGTGTGTAGAGAATAGAGAGAGAAAAAAGTGTCAACTGTGCTTAAACGCAAGATTTGTTTTTGTTCCAACAATTTGTGGTGATCCATCAGTCAGAGTCTTCGCGGCAGACGGGCTAAAAAGTCTATGAGGATTTACCGCAACCACAAAATATAAATGTGCTCCATCCTTCGTCGTCTCACTTGCTGGCAAATAAACAAGCTCTCGGGATGGTTAAGGGAGATAGAAATGTTCGAAGAGAGAGAGAGAGAGAGAGAGAGAGAGAGAGAAAATATGAAGGAGAGGAACAACATGTAAAAAAATCCTCGTTTATCTATGCACACAAAACACACACGCTCACATATGGAGATGATGATGATAGGAGCAAACACATGGTGCTCAAGTTAACACTTTGGGAAGGAATAAAAAAAATTACTTTGTTTTACTGTACCCTACATTCTTGCCCTGAGTCTGTGTACATAATCCTTTTGGCACAAGGGTCTTAAGAACATTTGCAAAATGAATTCCTCTTCATCTCCAATACTTGTCTTCATTTTGTGGAAGTTTGGATGTGCATAAGTTCATATATGAGGATTGTGAGTTCCCCTACTGTCACAATGGTTTAAGTCCCGTCATAACATAGGGCATGTACATACGTACTTCTACAAGTTTTTCTCACATAGAAAATGTTCTCTATTTGTCATGATTTGCTATCCCCCACAATTTCCTAAGAGCTAGTGTTCGAGAGCAGAGTTATTTTTCAACCTTTTTTTCCCCCTTCTGTCTCTCTCTCTCTCTCTGTTTCAAAAGCAATGGTCCAATTCCAGTTGGAAGGTTTAAAAGATGCGGAGTGTGTATTTAAATAATCGTCAAAAACACACCCAAAGCATAGCTAATTACATTACAATTGTCAGTTACAGAGGACGAAAACATTTCGGCTCGTTGCGGAAAAACCATCAAAACTATTGTAAGACTAGGAGATGATGTTCGAGCCAAGAAAGAAAAAAAATAGGTTGACACTGCTCCTTGACTCATCATGAAAGGATGAGAGTACATGTGTAATCTCGGGCTTGTTCATCAACGTATTACTTTCTACATTGCATTGGTTTTGGCATGTATTTAAATACTAGGGAAAGGAATAGAAGGGAAAAAAAAGAGTTTCCCGAATTGAAGGAACACATGTGGGATTTTTTTTTATCTTCTCCTCCAAATTCAAAAGTCATCTCAATCTCCCCACACGTCTCTTCAAATTGCATTTCCCTTGGAATGAACATGTTCATTTGGAAGATATTCCCTGGTATCTGACGATATGCTGTTCACATTTTTTATTTCTTCACGGGATGTAATAGTGAAACCATAGAGAGTTTTTAAAATAACATAAATTGACAAAAGCTGGGAACAATTTCCGATGCGGAGACGCATCCCATGTACGTACAGCATAAATAAAGCAGAGGGGGGAAAAAAACATAAATGAGAAGAAGCGGGCCCACAAAAAGGGTAACTTAATCTAGAATGAATTGGCATATGGCAAAGCATTTGAGACAGTCAGCACTTTTTAAAATGTAAAAAAAAAATTCTGTATTATTTCCCTATGGCTGTATCTTATTTGTGTGTGTGTGTGTGTGTGTGTGTTTGTGTTACATATAAATAAGTGAATAGGAAATTCCTTCCGTTCTGTCACTTGCTGGTTTTGTGTCACACTCTTGGGAAAATCTAAGGTGAAGTTTATGGTTCATTTTTTTTGTCCCTTTTACTCAAAGGAAACATATTTTTGGTTTCAATGTATAGTTTCAAAATACTTTTAACCTCAACTTCATCCATTAAGCTGACGATAGTCCTCCTTGTTTTTTTTTTTTTTGAAACTTTAACGAGAATGCAAATGTGTGAGTTTACTTTAAAAGAGTTAAAGAGCTGTGTACACACTGCGCAATGAGACATTGAGAGATATAAAATAATAGAAATTCTCAAGTAAGTACAGAAAGTACAGTTGTCGTTCCCGTCTCTCAAGCCATTTAAATTGTGTATAGAGTTTAACCATCAGTCACTCACCATCACGTAATGTCTCTGCATCTCGGATTTTTCTTGCACCATTTTTTCACACTCGACTTTCAAGCTGTGAAATATGTAATATAATATAAATCTGAGGAAAAAATACATACGCGACAATTTCTCATTTCCTTTTTTCCTTTCACTTAGTCTGTCCTTTTTACAATCATTTCTATGTAAGTCGGAGTATCGATGCAGCTTATTTTTCCGATGCAAATGATCCTTCAAACTTGGATTCTTTGCTAAATATTTTTGCATAACTGGGAATCTTAAACTTATTTATTTTCATCAGAATTTCCCGCCAAATTCTTGTATCTTATTACACCTCAAGACTCAAAGGATTTTTATGAGTCAAAGTCGACTCAAAAATATTTATTCCCAGGGGAAATTTTGAAAGATTGTTTTGAGAGGATTATTTCAATGCACTAAAAAATGTAAAAGCCATTTTATTTCCTATTATTTTTCCCGCCAAATCTTTTGATTTGTTTTCTATGACCAGTGAAATAATTCTTGGAAGCATCACATTGAGCGGACAGGGTTAAGGGCACAATTACACATTACTCTTAATAATAGTATTATTATTACTTACATACGTTAATCTACATCAGACCCGTATATTAAAAATTAGGGAAATCTACTAAATATTAATTCTAACATCCACGCATAAAATACCGCATAAAATACAGGCATTAAATTGTTAAAAAAATAAAATCCAGTGGTAACTTTTCCCTATCCCTTTGAAATCTTCTATAATTTTTACAGGTAAGTACTTGACTCTTGGTAAGTCACAGCCGAGCTTTAATAATAATTGATGAAATTGAATTCCCACCAGAGACTTTCCCTTTGAAAGGCTCATAATGTTGCAACCCCATCAAATTAGTAATTACACGATTAATTTAATTTACTACAAATTGTTATTATTCCATTAGTTGGTATTAGCCCGTACCTCCAGACATACACATATAATTATATGAGTAACAAGTAATTAGTATAGGGACGACGACGGAAGGGGAGAAAAAAAAATCCTTGAAGCCGTAAGATTACTTAATGCAGTTACTTCCCATAATTATTCATACAACACATAGAAAATAAAATAATGTCACAAAATCAAAACATGGACAAGTCCCGAAGCGTGACGACTCCTCATAAAAATAAGGCTAATGGTCCTGCCCATAATCAAAGAACAAGTGGACGGACTCTACTCCCCCTGAAAAGGCCGGAGAGTTGGAATTATCACGCGCACTTCCGTGCTTCCCCTTAATTAGGAGCCGTATTACAAAACATTAATTATTTGCTTTTAACTCCAGACAATCATCACAATTTCAGCACTCTCCCTCCCCCAAAGCATGTCGTCATCGTCACTCCTTCCCCAGCCGTCCCACGCTATGGGTGCTAATTAAATTGCAAGGAGTTTTTATAAGTACCGAGTCCCAGCATTCACTTGCTATACAAAAATCCTCCCTCCTTTATAAAAGCATTTTTTTTCCTATTTAAAAAAAAATCACAGTTCCATTATAAAAGATTCCATATCTTTGGCTTTTACATGCTTAACTTTTTAAACAAGCTAAATTATATCCAAGCTTTCCATTGACTTCAATGCATTTTTTTTTCTCCTGAATCAGGAGTCTGTCTGCACTTTTAAGTAAAATTTTACTTCTTTTATGGAGGAGGGAATTTTGTACATGCAAATCAAGCTACATACATCTGTACTTGTACATTTAAAAAATAATGTTAGAGGATTGCGGACACACATTGTTGGTTTCCTTGAAAAGTGGAGCCCGCTCCTTGAACTCCTCGATCCGCCTTTGTGTGTGTGGTACAATTGCAAATAGGAAAATCACCGTGTGTGCGACAATCACAATAACGTGATCAATAATTTACGAGACATTTACGGTGGTCAACCACGCGAATGACAATTTCCCCCCAAAATATTTCCTCAGCTTACAAAACCTCAAGGCTTGAGTACTACACGTCCTCCTATGTACCAACTACCACCACATTTCTATTTCAAACTTCATGTGGTGGTTACATATATTTACCCACAGCATAATATAGTCACCTCAGAGTCATACATAAAAATGTGTCCGCATACAGACCCATAGATATATAGATATGCAGACACACACACACACACACACACACACATCCACATCCATGCCCCAAGAATATTTATGACTCGAGAAAAAAAAGCAATATTCCAGTCGCCAATTCAATAAATCACTGAATTATTTTCCTTTCTAGACTAATAGTCACAGTTAAAAAAAATGGCGACGGAAATCGTCTGAGACTTACTCCAAATTCTATTTCTACAAGTATAAATCCCCCGTATGAATAAACTTTCTATGAGGTGCTTGTATTTCCACTGAACAGGGGATTTGTTCGTGTGGCGTCCTTTAAAAAAGTATGACAATTGTATATGTCACTTGGAGCTTGTAATGTTAGAGTAAATAATTATAGGGTGGAGGGAGTATTTCTTAAGTATTTTTGACCCCATAGAGATGTTGCTGTTGTAAGGGGGCCCTTTATCACATATAGAGAGAGTAGACTGAACTATAAATTCCTCCACATAGAACCTTGACCCTCTAACTGAATCAATTACACTCACAATTATTATGCCAATAAAATTCTCAGCTCAATTCCAGAAATAATAAAAAGGAGGAAAGAGGAAATCAGCTTCGAAACTTTCCCATGACAGGTGGCAGTTACGACAGAGCCATATTATTTTTGAAGGGATGTTCTTGTAGACAAGTTAAGGCCCCGAATTCACCAACTGGGGAAATATGGAGTGTCCACACAAGGTGAAATGTATTTTTAATGGACTCTACGTCGACGTGGATGCTTTACAGTAGAAATCTTTCTCCTAGATTCGTATCCAATGACCATTCCTCAAATCCAGTACTTTCCCCTTTCACAGTGTTCAACTTCCCTCATAATTTTCATTTTGAAGGGAAAGCTCAAGAATTACCATAAACTATGGATTCAGGTCTCAATTACAGGGAAATTATAGGGAAATAAATTTATTTGTAAAATCTAGAATGTGTGTTAATTCTGAGAGCTCATATTATAATAAGAGAGGATTAACAACGCTGAAGTCTCAGCTTGCCCCATAATCTTACAATACATTCCAAATTGGAAAATGTGAAGGTAATTATATAACATTGAAATTATAAAGGTTGCACATGGCACGTCCCATTGGAGGGAATAAGGTTAAACATGACAATCAATGGATTTAATATTCATTTGAGTTCCTCAGGACTTAATGCACACGGACGGATAGTGTACGTACATACATCAAATGGAGAGCTGGCTAAAGTGCAGGAGCACATAATTATAAATAGTGTAGTAATTACTTTCCCGAGTGAAATTAATATTCGAACATGACAATCAGAATGATTCCCAAGGGCTCCTGGGCTGGGCCAGAGTATCTACATCAGGAGGTTGTTTTGTGTTTGTGTGTGTGTGTGTGTGTGTGTGAGAAGAGAAGTGGATGGAAAACAAGTAGCAGTATTTGCCCAGCACTGCAGTCATTTCTATTCTCATGAGTAATTACAATAGCTGTTGAGACTCTACAAGGAAATAATGGACTCCGTCTTACTGCATTACTGCATCTCAGACAGGCATGATTGCAAGATTTACAGTGGGCCCTCTCTACATGGGACATGGGGGAGAAACTTTGGATTTTAAAGGAAGGTCTCTATTGTATGTAGAGATACTAGTGTACTGTACACCTATAGCTGGGCATACTATATGTACGTCCCTCGTATGTATCTACTTGTATTGAGACGCTCATACATATATATATATGTAAAACCCAATTTTTTCCCTCTCATAGGTAATAATTATTGTAGGTATGGTGTAAAGACGGTGAGGCTCTGGGTTCGTGACATTGTACAAGTCCAGTGTTTATAGTGTGTACAGGAGGAAATGTAATATAGGAAGGGAGGGATAGAGGGTCCGTGGATGGATTGATGGTTGGATCATGATGGCGTGCTTCCTGATTACCATTATTAATGCACGCCAAATAAACGTACGGAATGAGGGAATGGATCGGCCATCAGTCAAGGAGCTGTAGCTACTATGGGGTCAGGCCCCTCTTAGCCTCTCTCCTTCCACCATATAAATCAATTCCAATTCATTATTAAGGCAACCACATAACCATGATCCATCTTCTGACATGACAAATCCTGATTGCATTTATTCTCCAACCGGAATAATTATTATCCTCCAACTATTCAACACACACACACACACACACACACACACATTCCCAATATGTAATTACATATGTACTGGCATGCGAGCCGAATATCCCCCAAGACACATTGCAAAAACAACTGATTTCAAGAGAGTGCTCCCCACACTAAAAAAAACTCCCATGCTCCAAGTATCTAATCTAAAGCTACATTTTTTCTCAATAGTACATATCTATAAGGCGGGAGAGGAAATTAAGAAAAATCCCTACAGTGCACTCCAACTAACAACAGTGTACTAACAACAACCCCCTGAAACCACCAAATTTGAAGGATCTCTAAAAGAAATAATAATTCGCTACTACAATAACGGAGGACTTAAGGATAAAATTTAGCACTGCAGTCTATGGGGATGTGTCCAGTTATTTTTGAACCCCTTCGGAAAACAAGCTCTTCCCAGGGGCAGCCTCCCCTGGTGAGAGCACACTGTAAATAGATTTTTCTATATACAGATACATATGTAGATACGCCTGTGAAAAAAAAATGTAGACACCTCCAGTACATATTTGACGGAGAAGATGGAGGATTAAGTGAGGAAGAGAGGAGAGCATTAGAGCATGATAATCGACGCAATAAAAGCATGTTTAAATCCCCAGCGTTATTATGTGTTGTGGTGTGTGTGGTTCGTGATGGCAAAATCATGACTTGGGGAATCCGAGCTTGTCATGTGTGAAATCTTTATAGATGAATCGCTTTTTCCAAGGGATTTCATCCTCACTAACTCAACTCCGCTCTGAGCGTGCATAAGTAGATGGATGAAAACTTTTACAGGGAGTGAGAAAGATTCTCACATGTGTGTGTATGTGTATGTGTGTGTGTGTGTTTTATGTATACATATGTAACTGCTGTATAGATAGCTGTAAGTACATCCATTTCATACAGGTCTTTTACATTGAGCGCCGCTGGAGTTCAGAAAAAAGTCAAGTGCTAACGATGATCCGTACTCCGTTGGAAGACAAACCTCATTGTGCGCATTAGTTGTTCACATCTTGACGTGGGATCTTATCGGGAAAGACTCAACTTGTGAGGACTAAACAACTTACGGGAGATCATTTCCAAGGAGAGAGAGAGATATCAGAAGGGAAGGGAGGGGACCACCCTCCATGCTTTGATCATACAACGGCTAATCTTCTCTTTCCTTATGCCTCAAGCCAGTCTCAATCTCCTTCCTTTACATATCCATTCCATACATTACACATGGATAAGGACAGCCTTCCAAGTGAGAACCTATTTATAAACATGTTTATCATCTCTCGTATCTGTAGCAATCGCTTTTACGAAAGCACGATTATTACAAGTTCCTACAGTCGACTCACAATCCTCACAGCTCTCTCCCTCTCTCTCTCTATCTCTCAATCGTGCTCTTATAAGGATGAAAATTATCTTCAACGGAAAAGGAATTATTTCATAGGGAATATTTCAACTCCAGCAAAACTTCTTTTACAAGGAAGTCTCGGACAGTCAAAGGATCCTGTACAAATCCAGAGCAGTGTTCATTTTCGACAGCAAAAGAGCAGGTTCGAATTTAAGGTATAGATACTGTAAGACCCGTTGACCACAATGCAATTTTTTATCTTGACAAGAGCAAGTGTCTCTGAAAATAGTTAAATTTAGGCCTTGTTGAGAGTGCTTATAGCGAGTCGCTCCCTGTAAACACATGACGAGGGCTAGGGCTAATACTCCACAACCATGACAAAAGAGAAAGAAACCAGAGCTAATGGTTCGTGCTTGTCACAATCCTTGCACCGTCACAGCTTTTGTGTACAATTGATCCGTTCAAAGTCACTCCGGATTTTTATCAGGACAGTCTCATTCCAACATTTTTTTATTTTATTTGTGTCATGCTCCTTATATTTTATTAAATGAGACGATGTGCTCAGCATTCCCAGCATAGGGATATATAATTACCAGAAAAAATCAACTCAATGTCAATTTAGCCTAACTCCAGCTTACAAAACAGTCTCTCGGCAAGGAATTACTCCCAGACATTCCAACTCAATAGTTAATAATGGACGATTAGCCTTTTTGGTCCTCATATAAAATATCTACATTGACAGTGAAGAGTTTATATGTGTTACAGTATTGTAATGAATTCCTAATTTAGGAGTAGAATGCATACACATGTAGATATGTATGTATGTATGTAGATCAAGAGGGGAAAAAAACTATTCAGGATTTCCTCATAGTCTGCACACACAATGCTCACCACCCCACTGGTTTATTATTCTTGGGAGTCCTTTGTTATGGCTCCAGAGAAATGTGAGGATGTAAAGTAAGTCGTTCCAAATCCCGACAAAAAATCCTCATTCATCTCTCAAGACTCAGTTCAGAGGGATTAACTTGTTTGTGTATTTGTTAGTGTATGTGTGTGTGTGATTGTGTGTATGTGGAGGTGTTTAGTTTAGACTACGTACAATGATTTTTTCTCTCGCCCATTTACTCCTTTCTCCCCTTTCCCACTGTTTTCAATGCCAGGGAGGATTTTTTTACGAGGAACTACAAACACATAATTACATATATACATAGCTCCATTCAAATTTTAATACAATGACTTGAAAGTGATCAAATGGGGAACTTGATATGAGAAACTAAAAAGAGTTCTTAAGAGGGGTGGAATAACCCCGAAACTTTCCCAGGGAGAGAAACCAACCCATAATGAGATTTTATACACGGAGGACTGTAACGTACAACCCAAGAGGAAAACTATACTGGAGTTACATTGTGTATGATATGGTGAAAGTGACAGAGGGAAATCTAGAGAGTAGAGCCTGGTTATGAGAGCCCCTTTTTGTTTAAAAAAAAAAGGGTTTTTCATCCATTCAAAATTAATTCCTTACATTCCTGCTCCCTACAATGTTAATTTACTCACTGCATACAGACGTGTAATTATGTGTCTACATATATGCAAAACACTGGGGTCTATTCCCTGATGCTCGTCTCATAAGAGATCACGTTGTGAGAGAAATTTCTCTACGGGAGAAAAACTTTAGACACAATCCCCTTTACCGCAATGTTAATTTTCCTGCTTTCTATTCCTGTAGCTACAGTCCACTGCTTTTGTATCAGAGTCCGTTCTTTTCTTTAGGGAGAGAGAGGAAATTTTTTTCTAGAGGGACAAAATCATTTCAGGATGTTCCTTCAAATAATGGAGCGTTAATTTGTGTTTGTAGGAGTGGAAGATAGGATTTTGAGAAATTCTGGGGAATTCCAGGGTGCCTTGAATAGAGACAGTTTACTGCACTTGACTGTATCTATATATGAGGAACGTGGAGGGAGACAAATGGGGAAAGGAGCGCTTGTTGCGGAAGGAGTCCAACAGAGCGGAGGAAAGAGCATATTTTTTTTCTGAGGGAGCTATCTAAAAAAAAAGAGTGAAGGGAAGAGAGCAGAGGACGAAATGGAAATGTTCCTTCCTATGGTGCAAGTGGAGCGGAACAAAGTTGAAAAAATTTCAATACATTATTTCCCATTTCCCAGCTCTACCCTGGCACACACACACATCCCATCATATTATAGGACTCAGTAGGTATATCTATAAGTGAGTGCTGCAACAACAATAGCTACTTTCCATCCCCACAGTTATTGTTTGAAAGACCAGTTTTGTTTCATTTGCCTCGTTTTTTTTTGAGATATAGATGCACACAGCCCTCCCTGCAAAACACTTGCAAAAAGGAATTTCATTCAATGTACATACACAGTAGTGAACTCTCTCTATAAAAGTATCCCCAAAAATTCAGACAAAAAATACCCTTTCAAGCTTATAGTACAACACTCAAAAATAAACATTTACTATTGAATGGAAAGGCACTCCAAATTTTTTGAATACAAACAAAAAGCTGGTAGAACCTCAAAGGGCGGTGGCTGTAGTTAGAATGTCCTGTAACTTTCTCTCCTTTCCCCTTACCATATAACTCCTAGACTTTATCTCAAAGTAAATACAATTTTTTGCAATTATATACAAACCACACTGTAGCCCTAGCCTATGTACGTGCATACATGTAATTGTAAACTGGAGATTGCGTCCGTAATAAATTTAGCATATATTCCGCAGTCCTTTCTCCCTGAGTCCTCCATCTTGCCTTGTCTTGTGTAAGTACCTCTGTATGTATTTTGATTTACTATAAGTACAATAGATGTGTCTAGATATGTAGATACGTATATGGGAATTTATAGGAGGCCGTATAGAGCCGCCGTCGGAGAAAGAACAAGGGAAACCACGGGGCCACCGCTGATCTTCCAGGAAGCATGTACGTATGTATGTATGTAGATACTAGCCCATATGTACATACAAGGATAACTTCAAGTAGTGGGGACGTAATTCTCTGTACACACATAATTATATAGGGGTATCCAACATGACTTCCCATACGTTGGATATTACCTACAAAATACTTTTACAGAGATAAATGGACTTGGTATTAGACTTTTGGAAAAGTTCCAAACAGCCCACTCGTGTTGCTTGTAGGAGATGATTACATATCTACTTTTCTTACATGTACACAATTTCCTCTGCTTTCTCCTTTTTTTTTAAATATCTTCCCTCATGACTGCATAGTATATGTGTGTGCAGGGCTCGGCTGGGAATTCTCATGTTCTGGAGATATTCATTGCTCCGTATGCATTCCCATAACTTTAATGGAATTATGAGCATAGGACTTTATGTGTGTAGGACTACTGTGTCCCCATTACAGAGGGACCATGTATTCATTTATGTCAAAGTATATCTATAGAGTTTCCTTATGCAGGACTGTTTATGTGTGTCTACTTATGTAAGAATTGAGTATAAGGGGACTCATGCATGGGTTTAAGAAATGTGGGATGTGAGTCTATGTAGGAACTATTTCATATAGTCTGCGGGGTCTGGAGGGACGGATGAGTTATTAAAACTTGTTCACGAGTAATTCAGCAAATTATTCGCAGAGCTTTTAAAGCGTCTCCCACTTTTTATTTATATGACCACAGCCCGTTTCATCACACGAGAGGAATTAAGAGGAAGCCGTGAAGGAGCTAGGGGAAAGAGAGAGAGAGAGAGAGAGAGAGAGAGAGATCTAGAGGGGGGAAAGCTGTGGGGAAAAAAGCGAAACAGAAATTAAGAGATGAGAAATAGGGGGACGTGTATAAATTCCACCTAGGATCTTCCATATAATTATACCGGCACACTGTGCACGGACAGGGACTTATAGCTGTATCTATCTATCCATAAGGAGGGGAAATAACACCGAGGGAAAGAGAGTGGAAGAGGAAAGAGAGGAGCAATTGTGGTAGGGAAAGCTCGTATAAATATAAATCTCCTTGGATGGTAATTTGCACTTGGAAACCACTTGGAATCCCTCTCATCTCATTAGCTCCCGAGACTCTCCACACATCTCTAACTATATAGGTAGGTACAGTAGTGACTTTCATGGGCTTCCCTTCCCTATTCACACACATATACACACACAAACACACACAAACACACACTACTACACACATATTACGCAAACACATACACACACTTTTATACGTCCGCCCTCCATCTTAAACAACATGGGGAAAGGAAGTAACTTTTAAAAGTCATTACTTATCCTGTATAAATGCAAAGACTTTCCCTTCCCAAATAGTCCCAACTCCATGGGATTGCCTGGGAAAAATCCTATAATTATATGCTTGCATGTTTAGCTCCAATTGTGTTTTTTAAAACAGGATTAATATCACACTTTTTTCCCCTCCTTCACACACTACTCCCACAATTGTTTCCGTAATTTCTCACAGGACAAGACACATATACATACCTCAATTATACATTTTAAGTAGTATTTACAATAAGCATTCAAATCATTAAGAGTAGTCAAAGCATTATTGTTTACATCTAGTATTAGTACAAGGTAAAAATTAATTTACACACAATGACGCCACCAAATGATGCACAATTGTAATAAAATATTTTCCTGGGTTTCGTGGGTCAAATCCTAAAGGGAATTTGAATAAATTTGTCCTCAAATTTTGTTGAATGTAGTCTCTGTAGTGTCAACATGTCAATTGCAATGGTGTTGAAGGTGATGTGTTAGAAATTACAGTTTTTTTTGTAAGATGAAATGTTTCTAATATAAAAAAAGAACTTCCATGCAAATAAAGTACTAGAGATATGTACTCACTAGAAAATTCTACTGATCATGCTAAAATGATCGCATATCTACTGATAAATTGTAAAAGAACAAAAATAGTAGTAACTCTGGCAGGGGAAAAGCTCACAATATATGTCTCAACAGACACACTAAAAAGACACTATTAGCATAGCGGGATTTCAGCACAGATGAGACAGTGCAGAGTGAGAGGAGGGATTGATGAGAGATCTGCAGACGGACCCTAGGCCCCACTACACATACATAGGACAGGACTGAGGCAGAGCCAGTAATAATAAGTGAGAGCACATAAAAAGAAAAGCATGAAGGAGAGGGCGGACGGAACAAGAGTGCTAAAAGTGATTTATACAAAAAAAAAGAGAAAAAGAAAGAGATGAAGATAAACTCACCATTACATAATGACGTTGAATCTCAATCTTTTCGCTAGCCAATTTCTCGCACTCTAACTTCAAACTGTAAATCATTAAAGGGTAATTTAGTTTGGCTGCTCTACAGTAGATATATTCTTTATCTTAAAGAGCTACGGCTATAATTGTATATATAGATAGATTCATGCGTCCTTATACATATCTATATATATCATATAATAGGCTACATAGGTTAAGAATTTATCCTCACACAGAGGATTTTCCTGGAACCTTTTATGATTTATATCGGCAGTCCCATCTTTACAACTCTATTCATAAACCCATTCGCTTAGCCTCTATTTTACTCGGCGGAGCTCTGTCTTTCACATTACAGCCCGCACTCTCCACACACAACTCCATTACAGCCGGAGTTCATACACATTTTGTATTTTATGGACTTGTGACATACATATGGCCCTATACGGGGACCTTCCATCAAATTATGGACTATTTCTATAATAACTCCCCCTCAGACCGACTCCTTCTCCGGGATAATAGCAGATTTTTTAGATTATAGGACAAGAGTCAGTAGCGCATAACGGATTTAAATCACGCGCGGTTTTTCAATTCAAATCATCCCTGCTCAAGAAGGGAAAAGGTATACATACATCAAATCCTTTCCTTATCCTGACCGTATATCTCCCAACCCCTCACACTCATCATCATACCTCTCTCTCTCATGTGATGATCACTCCGAAGACAAGAGAAAAATAACAATAATGAATATTCATGGGAGAGAGAGAGAGAGAGAGAGAGCGAGAGAGGGAATATATACAGACGCGTGTCTGTACTTACTCATTCCTTATCTCCTCAAAAGAACATTCTCCCCTATGAGCGCACAGTAGTTACAATTTCCTACTATATAACATAACAGGAGAGGAAAGACTAATAATAACTTATTGGGGGCTGGGTTTTATTATTCTGTGTACAAAACATTGCACTCTCCTACTTCGAGACGTTACATTACCATAAGTGTAGATGCTTAAATACACAAAATACATTTATACAGCATTATGTAACATGACTACAATTGTAACCAGTATTTCTGACATAAACTCATTTGCATAGTGTATGTTCTCCCACCACTAGGGATACAGGACCTATTTATACAAAAATAGTCCATGAGAAATCACACAGTCAAACTATACAGTGCACTGTCTGTGCAAGAGCAGCCCTCAAATCCTAAACACTTGGGCAATTGTCAAAAGCTCTCTTGACGGATAGGAATGACATTGTGGTCAGTGGGAATATATCCGAAGGATTTTGGGACACTGGGAGAAAAATCCGTGAAAAAAGGGGCCTCTTTTACAGACAGAGCTCACTGTGTGGAGTAGACACATTAGCACAACCTATAGGAGCAATGGAGTAGGAGATACTAATCTCTATACAAATTATTACAAGGGAATATCTCACAAGAGAAACAATATAACATGGCAGGAGACCCATGTGTGCCAATCCATGTGTTTCCAGTTAGAGCCCAGAGACGTCTCATCAGATAAGCTCCTCGTGGTACATTTCCAGGCTGACTAACGTAGTTACTACATACAGTATGTGATGATTACATCAACTCTATTATATAATTTTGGGGCATTACTAGTACTAGCCTTATAATTAACCCCAGTCTTATTCCACAGACCACTTCCCTTGTCGAAGGCCTTATCCTCATATAGTGGAACAATACATGTATTGTAATTCACAGAGATGTAGATACTTCCGACAGACTATATTTAATCATCTTTACATAGATATACAGATGCATGGATGCATCCAGAGAGTTGTAATAATTGGAATACTATAATATAAAGATATGCTCAAATCCTTAGAGTCTCCTGTTTCAGTGGTGCAGTGTAATTACATATATACAAATAGTAGTGTAGCATTATTGAGCACAAGTCACATTGTGATTGCAAATAGTGTCACTGGATCAAGAGTAGTTTACAACTAAATGAGTCAAGTGAGTCACATCGGACCGACGTAATTACATGATGACTGTATAGGAATAGTGTACAAAGTAGAGTACAAAAAGGGACTCAGAGGACCCCCATGCACTCACTCATTCATAATGAACACGTCCAATACTACAGAGCACAGAGGACCCGAGTCTTTAGACATAGATAATTGTGTGCGATTCCACTCGAATTATCCCTCCAACCAGCAAATCACATTACATGTGAATTACATTCCCTGTACTTCCCACACTATCTCCCAATCTCTGACTTTCTTCCCCTCTTGAAACCATCTCAGCCGGAATTATTTCAGATTAAACCTTGACTCTTCAATTTAATTTAATTAGCAGGGGTTGACTTCAAACAAGACTCTCATTACAGGTAGATACCTGTACGTATTTATGGGCTCAAAAATTAAATTTAAAGGGGAAGCAAATAATCTGGCCCAATTGTCCGAAAATAATGGATTTACCCCATACTTAGTGTTCAAACTGTACATTAAGACTCCCATGGAGTTTATTAGCAACAATTATGGCACACTTTGATCCGCCTGGGCTCTGATTACAGGGCCGAAAGACTCACACACACACACACACACACACACACACACACATATCTTATACTTTTAGCATGTAATTATTACAATTATTACAAGTACAAGGGCTGGAGAGGGAAAATCAAATTTACAGGGGAAAGGGGGGGGGAGAGAAATAGACACGTCCGCATGAGTATCTAATGGATGGTTGTAATTATTACTGTGGCATAAGTATCCCCATGTATACTCATCCCCTAATAATATATTTTATGGGTACAATTTAAACATCTCTACAATAAGACGAATGAGTGTGTGTGTGTGCAGCATCCCCTGAAATTCCCTACAAAATTACAACCAATACGCGACCAACCCAAACGTAACAAATCACCAGCAGTAAACAAGTAGGGCTGAGGTATTTATTTAATAAATACAGCATTATCACACCCTCTGCCTCAACTCATCCCTGAGCCCGGCGTATGTACGCGAATTTACTCCCTCAATATGTGACTACACATATATGGGATTCATTTAAGAGTCTCTCTCTCTCTCTCTCTCTCTCTCTCTCTCTCTCTCTCTCTCTCCCCTAATAAGAGCCATAGACTACACACGGGAGCCTTAATTACTACATGGGAATGCTCAAAAGCAGTCTACACAAGAGCACAGAGTCAGGAGTGAGAGCCTATGTATGTGGAATAACCGGCAGAATGATGGAACCAGTTTCCTTGTGTATATACATATCTACATACATACATATGTACATAGGGATCCGTACGTACATAACAATTTGTATAGGATTATGTGGAGACAATAAGATAATAAAGAAACCTCATTGCTAATTAAACGTGAATAGTTTTCACATTTGAGAGTGAGTGCGGGGTACAAAGTACCTACTAATTACTCATGTGGGCAATAAATATAATTTTCCCATTTGCATATCGATCTCAATCCCCATCATTAATATTCCCCTCCGTGCTTCCCGTTGGACTTGGACCAGGGGCCTTCCCCTCGTTCGTCCTCCAATGTCTACCACCGTGAGTGTGTGTGTGTGTGTGTGTGTGTGTGTGTGTGAGTGCAAATGGTATATATGTATGTATCTACCTCAACTTTGTATGCAGCTGCGAAACTACGAAAGCCAGGTAGAATTTCTAATGGTTTTAGCCCCCTTTCCCCATCTAATCCTTCACAGGGCCCTGACAGAGCCACGCTGTTATTATTGATGTACAATCCTGATAATCGAAACGGAGCTACGTGTGGTGTGGTAATTGCCGGGGAAAATTACTGGTTGAAAAACCGCATTCATTCCCATTTCCAAAACCTGATTCACCTGAACGAAGTGGCTGTGAGTGTGAGTTCAGCCTGGGCTTGTACCCCTACCTGCATAAGAGTCCTGACTCTTATGCAAAATTCTGAGGCTGTATACTGTATACATACATACATATATGCTGCATACATAGATACGTGCCCTCTCTTTCCTCTAAGTATTTAAAGCAAAAATCATACTGTGAACAAAACGTGTACATGTGTTACAGTAGCCCGTAAAATTCATACAGTATGAGCAGTAGTACTGCTCTGTAATATGTATCCAGAGAAATTCTCTATTTAAATGGAAATATAATGGTACTATACGTGCAGAAGTAATGTCACTATATAATATTATTATTGTATATAGACATATATGAATAAACATTTGTGCATAGGCAGCTTCGTCAAAAGTAGCATTTTCTACAATGTTACGCTACATGAGCACTTACATTTTTGAACATCAGCATTGTAAATGCGGAGCAGAGCAATCATGTACAATAGCTCTGCTCACAAGTGTCTCAGGCTGAGGAACTTCACAGGAGGTGGGTTCCTGTACAAAATGCAGACAAATATGCAGGTGAAGATTATGGTTGTGTGGGGAGGTGAAAGGTAAATATTTTAGCGGCCTCCCAGGATTACCTTCATTACTGTTGACAAGGGATAATTAACGCTTGAAATGAGATGACAAATAAGTTTTTCCACACAAACAATCAGCCGTTATAGTAAGTACATACAAGAGCCTTATAATCCCTACTCGTTCAGAAATGGTCCGTAGTACAAGAGCCCTACTCCCAATAGACGGTACAGAGCATATTCAAATTTTATAGTAATTCACCCCCCCCCCTACTGCAATCCCCAACCCCCCTTTCGTTCAATTGACGCTGGAGAAATTTATTCCTTTGACTTGTACTTAAATCAGACGTTTGAAATGGCGGAGGTTATATCGTGACTCACATGTCAAAAGAATAATATCATGTTTCGTGCCTTCAATTTATAAGTGTCTAGTATAGTTGGATGGGTGTACATATTTGGAGTCATTAATTCTTCAAGAGTATATAATCACAAGTGATTTTGATGCTTCATAAACATTACTAGAAAATATATAAATTAAATATGTATCTATTATCCTCCTGAATTTCTTTTTCTATGTTGAGTGTCTATACTGTAGATATATCTACGTAGTAGTGCACGAAGCCTATATAAAGACAGAAAATTGTGTATATAGGAAGGAAATAATGCTGCTCTGGTCGGATTAGCTAATTAAATATAGAATTCATTTGGTGGGGAGTAGTAATAACAACAAGATTTAGTATCCGTGAGCATTAAACATTGTATTATTCCTGACAGTAGGGATATAATATAGGGACAGTCCCTGTATAGATATATCTACTTGACATGGAGGTGTCGGGCTAGGCTTGTAATGAATAGCACAAGTTATGAGCTCCATTGTGTAACTCTCCTTGCCTTCCCACAATTCACGATGACAGGTTGACGGTGAACAATATCCCTAGCCAATTATCAACCATTAAATTACCCTCTGGATTACCATCACCATACATTTATTTTCCCATTGTAGTACAAGCATTTCCTCATTTACACCAACAATACAATTTTACTTTTTTTTTCTTTTACGGCTGACACACTACTATCCAGTAGTAGAACAAACTATACCTATACTATGCATACACACAGTATTTACTTATATGTGAGTATGTACTGTACTTGGAAAGGGGAGCTGTCCATCCCTATCTGTAATATCTATCCGTGTGAGGAGATTTTTTGGTGCAACTTCGTATTGACATGGCCTACATTATAATAAGCTATCATTCCCCTGATGAAAGTGCCAAATACGTCCAATAATTTCCACTTGCTTGCCAGAAATGTCAAATCACAGTTGTTAGAAACTCCATATAATCCTAATTGGAAATTACCCCTTGGAAACAATACGATCTCTCAGCTCTCCACGGTCTTTATTCCCTACTACTATACTAGCTTCCCTTGAATTTGCATATTAGACCTTACACGCTCCACCATTGACAGTCCACTCTCTGCATACGAGCATTTTCCAAAGAGCTAGAAATTTGACAGATGAATCTATAGGAATTTTATTCCTATGAGAATAATTTCCTTACTTACTTACAAGGTGAAACAATTAAGGGTTGAGATTTTTTATGTTGAGGGAATTAACATGGTAGGAAATGAGCATGTTCAAATATTTTGGAAGGAGTTGTTCCTATCAAAAGGGATCTCTCACAACAAGGATGAACTCTACTTGACCAATTCATTTCAACCTGTTTCTACTTAGATGCCTTGGATTTGAAATGATGTGTAAATATTCATGGGACTTCTACAAGGCGATTATCCCAAAGTTACAGATGAACAAGCAGCAGATGCGAAGATTGCTCGTGAAGAAAAACAATGAAATCAGTTTGCTCTTATTGCAAAGCAATTCACGTTCAATTCTTGTAGTACATACTCCTGCTCTCTCAGTTTGTTTTTACTGACTCGCAACCCTATGATGTGACAGGCTTTACACCCTTGTGTAAATTAGTACATGGGCTTTGGAATAGTTTCACCTATGACTCACGTTAGGGCAATTACTACAAGCAAAGTACCATGTGTGTGTGGATTTATTTCATTGAAAATTACTGTGTATGCACATCAAAGGATATTTCCCTTTTTTCTTATCTTTTTGCACACGTACACACACACTCACACACACATCCCTGTGCATGTCTCTCTGTTCAAGTCAACTCCGTCAGCCCTGTCTATGCAAGTTGCTCACTCTCCAATTTAAACCTGACCTCTGACTCCCTGACAGGGCTTAAAAACGTGCAAATAGTCACATGCACGCAAGGCCTCTGATCTCTCTCTCTCTCTCTCTCTCTCTCGTTCTGTTTCCTCCTCCTGCAGTGGGAAAAAAAATGATCCCTGGGGTTAGTCGAAGATTAAGGAGTAGCCTAGAAGTTGTAAACAGATAAAATGAAATTGCCCATTTTGTATAAGTTATATATTCTCGTACATTAGGAAGATACAGCTATTCCGTGAGGATCGGATTCCAGTGAGTGCGATTATTTATTGCCAGTCATAGGTCAATTATTTGCTCGATGGTTCTTTTTTTTTCAGGAGAAAAAAAAAACTTGGTGCACATTTGATTGGGTCAAAATACATGCTGCAGATTTTTCATATATGTCCTTTGGGATAAATCCCAACAGAGTATGTGCTCATTGAAAGGTGGCTCTGAGTAAATGTAAATTAGTAAATACCATCTCTCCTGCTAGTTTGACACACAGTTATATAGAGACGGGTCCTGACTCCGCTAAATAATAAGCTTCTTTTGCAATCCCGTCAAGGATATGTGTTTACTTGAGAGAGGGAGAGAGAAACGATTGACAGTTATTACGCTCGGGAAAAATTATCACAATTTACTTGCCTCTTTATCATTTATTCTCTCCCAGAGAGAGAGAGAGAGAGAGAGAGAGAGAGAGAGAGAGAGAGAGAGAGAGAGAGAGAGATTGAAGAAAAAAAACTGTGTAATAGAAATTCAAATTATATTATCATCCTACTTTCCGAACGCCCATCGACCAGGCTCATGTTCACACTTTTTGTTTAATCAAAGGATTCCACTCTGTGTAAATGCACTATTTCATACTACACAGTACTTGAATCCATGCATAGTCTTACATATGTATATGCATTATTGTACTGACTTTAATTTGAGGCATCCCTGCATATGGGACTATTACATAGATACAGAGCTACATAAATACTTTTGTAAACAGGGCTAAGCTCCGTACTGCATTATTTTAATAGCCCTGGCACTGCCTCCATTATTTTTATCACGGAGCTTTACATATGCATTTTGGTATGTGAATAGTAAATACTTATTTATACAGTGTGCCCTCCCTGTGACAGAGTCACTCTTCCAGGAGGAATTTCTGGACTGTCAAAAAAATACTTGGATAGATTCCCATCTAACACAATTTTGTTTCAGAGCGTTACAAGTCAGTTATAAGTTTCCTCCTGTCAGGGATGGAGACCCACAATGAGAGTGGACTGTACAAAGAGTACAATCTGTCCATAATTATATGATGGGTCTTGTACTGTAATCACGCCAGAGTAAGAGAGAGAGAGAGAGAGAGAGAGAGAGAGAGAGAGAGAGAGAGAGAGACTCTGCACTCGCAAAGGAGTCACAGGGTTGGGGAGCTAATGGAGGGAGCCCGATAATAATTTAGGATTTGAGGTGGAGTTAATAGGAGCAAAGTCAAGTGTTTTAGATGATGAGCTTAAATACAGGGCTCGGGACAGGACGGTTACTTTTTACAAAAAGTGAGTGAGGAAAGGCAGACAATACATTGGTGGGGACGGAGCCTGTCGTGAGGGACATGGAAGGAAGTTCCCCATCATGCTCATGTGTTCCCATCAAGATTTTTTCCTCGTCTTTCTGAGCCCTCTCGGATAATTATGGGAATCAAATGGGTCTCCATAAGGAAAATGATAGGGAGTCATCGCAAAGGGCTTATTTATCAAGATCCATCCGAGAGGCGAGTCTCTGATGAGGAAATCATGCACGGAACGTGAAAACGATTAGTAAGCCCAGCATGATGCTATCCTTTCTTTTAAATCTTTTAGCGTCCCTTCCCTCCTGAGAGTGTGTGTGTGTGTGTGTGTATGTGTCAGAGGCAGTTCTATAATATACTACACAGACGTGAGAGTCTATCTGTACACACAATGGACACGTCCACAAGTATTTACAAGATGCATAAATCCATCCCTGGTATAATATCATAGGGAAAATACACACCTGTAGATACAAATATATCTATCTATACATATTACACAGATCCATCAGGAGCGTGAAGAAAGATGCCGGCAGGGTAAGAGCAACATATGTATATTATATGCACAGTAAGGAAAACACAAGGAGCCTATAATAGCATAAGGAGAGGGAAAAGCTCCATGAATTTATACAAGAGGAGAGATAATACTAATAAAAAAATAAAATAACACTCCTCCAGACGATTATCTGGAATGGAGCACCATGTAATTCTGCTTGTGCTGAAGGAGTCAGGCCCCTAATAATAGGACGTGCCGGTGAGGAAAATGGAAATCAATTCAAAGAGCAAACACCATGTTTGACACTTGCATTGACTCTGTCAACAGGAGTGCTTCCCTTCCATGTGTGTCTGTGTAAAGATACTACGCGTGAGGATATGTAAGAGGGGTATTTGTACACATGCAAATAATATATACTCTTGGACGTTCAAAAGTACCTCGTACATTTTCCCAGTCAAACTGTGTGCTCAAACGTTCCGAGCAGCCTAAATCCCTATATGTATCTATAGATACTCAATTATTCTACTAAGGCTTATGAACACTCATGATATAAAATGCATACGACTTTCTATACTTACACGTTCGAAACTAATAGAATCATTGTCAAATTCACTTGGGACGCTTTACGTATTAGGAATAAAGTGTGGATGAGTGAGTACATGAATGAAAGTACACTTGTAAGAAAATACACATGAGAAAATACACATGAGAAAATACACATGAGAAAATGCACATAAGAAAATGGACGTAAGAAAATACACATAAGAAAATACACATAAGAAAATACACATAAGAAAATACTGGCGCTACCTTTGAATCTCCCTGTCAATTGAGTACTAACAAGAGTGAGAGAGAGAGGGAGAGAAAAAAAAAGATAGACATGAGAATAAATATTCGCAAATTTGTTCTCAACTCTCAGAAAATCTATTACACAGGGAAATCCATTATGTACAGAGCTACTATGTGGGACTCTATAGAGCATTTTGTTACTTCCATAGAAGACCCAAGTAATTGTCTACCGTCAGACTAGAGTATAAAAATATTTTCATCCTATCCCCACAACTCTCACAATTACTATTCCGGAATTTAAAAAAATCCTAGTTGGAGGGCAGTTGTCACAAATGTGACCACAAGTGAAGGTAATTGGATCTGGCATGACCTGTTGTAGACCCAGGGGAAAATAAAATTGACCCCAGGAAGCCAAGTGAGGCTTAACGGTACGTGTGCTGGGGCATCGGACAGAGTACGAAAGTATATGAGAACAGTGAGTAATAGTTAATTCTTGAGCAAGCCTCTTTTTTGTGGGCTCGCTCTCCACCAACAGTACTGATTAGGCATATCATAAATAAATTAAATATGAAAATCAACTCTGCCTCTCTCCGTCTATCTTATCCACTTACGTGTCTAATGCCTTTAATGGAAAGAAAAGGAGAGAAAAATAAAGCAATCCATTCATGGATCGATGATTACTTTGACCAAAAGTCTCTCCTGGCTGTCACGATTTTTCTCACATGAAGAGGGGGAAAAAAACGACAACTGTGTAAAGGCTCTATGACTCTCTGCTACACATGTACTTACCCCCGTACCTTTTCACATAGATACATGGACACTTATATGAAGACAGTTCCACTCAAAAAAAAAATCCATAGGTATGGCACAGCTCATGCATACTAGGTAAATGTAGATATTGTACATTAGATTAGAGCGGAATGTAACAGAGGTTTTTTTTCTCTCGTATGTATTTAACATGATTAGCTCCCGTGTATAATAAAAATTACCTCCTTCAAATTGCATTAGACTGTCTTCTGTGTGTCTCTCTCACAGATAGAGAGAGAGAGAGAGAGAGAGCACTTTTGGTCTTTTGGAAATTTGCACACAGGACAGATCACGATTTAACATAATAGTGTCAAGTGGACCGTAATATTACATATCAGAGGGAAATAAATCCCCTAGTAGTAATTTAGCTCAACCTTTTCTGCATAATATGTTTATTTGATTTTCTCTCCCTATATGTAGGAGGCTGCACTCACAATCAGATACTTTGGCAAGTGCACGTGCAAGGTGTACACACATTTACAGTCAAGGTTTGCTCACACAAGACCCCTTTCCTGTACAAGAAAAATTCTTAGTAGGATTTTCTAAGGGTGTATTTTTGAGGGGGGAAGGCTTATACAGTTACAGCAAGAGTCTCCTGTACACGTCTTCGTACCCACTGCTCATTGGTTTATGCATTTACATATATAATTACTACTACAGAGTTGTGTCTAATACTGGGAAGTAAAGTCACTCAAATAGAACCCAATGGTTGTTTTTCCCATCTGATGCTTACTCACTGACTGACTCAGACACCCAAGGAATGGCTCAAACGCGGTTGATGACAATTTCATTTACAATAAGATCAAGTCTTTTATCAAAAGCAATTTAGAATTTACACCCTCCGGCTGGGAATTTGCACAATCTTCAGAGACAATCAGAGATTCATGACCGTCTCGTTCCTCCTGGCTTACTTGCTTGCCTGCCACAGAGACTCGAAATACTGTACATTGGAGTATCTATATCTATCTATCTTACTGTAGATATGTAGAGTGTGTGTACTAATCTCATGTTGTTGGAGGGAAAAAGTACAGCAGTTAAGATACCGAGGCTTGCCATTCTCTCCGTCCATTACAACTTTATCTTGATCTTCCCTTTAGACAAACAACGCTAAATTCTTTCCTTTCAACTCACACTCAATGAGCTTAATTAGCTATAGTCTTCCGTGCAGTACTTTTTTTTAGACCTCCTCCATTATCCTGGTTCCTTGGGAGTGTGCAGAAAGGGACTTGCCACACTTGGAAATGTCCCTGTTACAATGTCCATAAGGAAATGCTCATTTCAAAAAATGTACATAGTCAAAATGAAGTCCCATGTTGGATTCCTAACTGTGAAAGGGAATTTGTGGGGGAGCTTTGAGCTGAGAATTGAGGTAATTAGCCACATTTCCTTTTTTTTTTCCTACTCTCAAGGAATAATTCCCCTCATGAAAAATTAATACTTGTGTAAATTATGGGATTTGACGTTGGCGTGTATGAATTAATTACTTCGCTAACATACATATGTAAGTATGTGTTCCTATCTGTACTAAATAAATTATTCCAATTATTTTGACGTCGATAATATGACCATGTTAGAAATCTCATGATAGAAGTTTCCTTTCTCACTCTGATGATGATGGAGACTCGGACAGTGAGTAAAAATAATTTTCCCTGGGGATGCTAGCAATGAAGGATGGATAGATAATTACTTATATCTCCTGTTACTCCTGAGCTCTCTGCAAACTAATCCGGATGAAATAAGTAAGGTGTAAATAATAAAATGCTAATAATAAATTCATGTGACATTTACGAGAAAATTTATGACATGGAGTTGTAATGATGTTGTTTTTAAAAGCTCACGTAATGGCACTTATGACTATCATCGGACCCAGTAAGGAAATCCTATTTGCATTATTACACAAACATAGATACATACAGACATACTCACACTCAAGTCCCCCTATTATCTGATATGGGAAATGTGAGTGTCAAAACATTTGAATTTGTTCCATTTAGTACAATAATGGTTCTCCTTTTCCTCTGTATTTTTTTTTCTCTCTTTTTGAGTGAGGAAAATTGTGAAGTGTGAGAGCTTGGGCTTGAAGTGTATCAGATGACCGGGACAAAGTTGACTGTGACAAATACTATTGGAAGCTATACAAAGTACTTGAGAGTAAATAGAGCCAACTCTTGAGAGAATTAATGCAAATACTCTTGGGCTATTGAGAGAGTGTCATGGGTGATAAACATTACTGATAGCAAATTATCATTTGCCATGCGAGTGACTCTGCTCCTACTAATAACATGTCAAGAAGAAGTATCTACATATATCCCCTATGTAAGAGAGAGAGAGAGAGAGAGAGAGAGAGAGAGAGAGAGGGAACACATCCCCTCAGTAGAGTGTTGTACCAGTCCTACAATGTACTCCCTTAACAAACCCATCGTGCAGTAATGCTAACCCGTCGGGTTCCCCATGTTATGTACATACCCATGTACATAGTACATCTTTGGAGCGCTCACACCAATACTGAGAGGCGAAGCTTGTGACTCTTTGTAATGTTAACCCGCCGGGGTACCCATGTTATATGCATTCCCACACAAATACCCTACACAGTGAATTTACAGCTAAAGGGCGCGCATGTACGTACATTAACACAAAATATCTTGCGAACAGAGGTACATACATACACTGGGAAGGCTATAATATGACTGTAAAATTTAGAAAAAATGTGTAGCTAAAGAGCGCGCATCGCATTTACGTACATTAACACAAAATATCTTGCGAACAGAGGTACATACATACACTGGGAAGGCTATAATATGTCTGCAATATTTAGAAAAAATATCTTAAAATCCTTTAAAATATGCATTTCATCTGCAGCAAAAAATCAGGAGAAACTTCCACTTCATCGTTTAAACCGTTAATTATACGAAAATATGCTCCGTATACGTTCAATGCGTCACCAGCATTTTGAACTGAAATAAGGCAATATTTTGAACTTCTTTCAGGAGTTGCCTTGTGGTGCAGTTAGGAAATCCCTAAAAGTATTATATTCCGCGCCAGGCTTCAAATCCAAGCGGGCCCAACGTGTTGTAAATAAATTCAAACGGGTGCTATATGGTTGTGATTGTGTATGTATGTATTAGTTTCGCTTAAAGCTTTAAGACGCAAGGTACCTGTTCCTAGGCTTGTACGGAGGCTACTCATTTTTGTTTTTAAAAATATGGGTGAACACATTGTTTTTTTGCAAAGCAACGCTTGCATGGACATGTTTCCACAAAATACAGTATCTGATTTCCGAAATAAATTGAGTTCCCCACTAAATTTTGGCGAATCCGAATACGAAGTTGCACTAACCGAGTGCTCGTATACATTTGGAAATGCCTTTTTACATAAGGATGACGTTATAGCATGGGAAACGGTTTACAGTACGGATTTAAAAGTAAGCAAGATAAAAGAACATAAACTTCAAAAAGATGTGCGAACAATTGATGAATTACTAAAATTTATGAACGTCGCATTAAATTGTGATTATATAGGTGTGAACAAGTACATGTTTAAATGTCATATAAAGCCAAAATCTTTGGCAACGATTAAATTCCCAGAGCAGCTGAGCGACATTCTAGGTCTCGAAAAAACTGAGTTTGCTTCCACTTCCTTGGAAAAAATGTTCAAAATATCAAACAAATTATTAGCCTCCCAGCCACTGTCTGATAATCATGAAATTAAAATTGAAGGACAGTATCCGGTTTTCCCAAACGTTGGTAGAACCAGATTGTTTATTTATTGCAACATTATAAAACCACAGTATGTTGCTGATGTAATGGCTCCGTGTCTACGCGTACTAACATATGTAGGAGAGTATAGACAGCAGTACACTCATTCATTCCAAAACCCTCACTACGTCGACTTGTCTGTTAGAGATATTGATTACATACACATCAGTATTAAATCTGAAACTGGAAATAATTTAGAATTCGAATTTCCGTGCTTCTCAGCAACCCTAAAATTTCGGCCCAAGCGTTTTAGATAAGCACAAAATGTCAATGCCTGCTTATAAATACAGCAGTCGTATAAGAGACTTCTATCAGCAGCTTCCTTTACAAAGTGGCGGGTCATATCCGCCTGTTTATGACGGCAGTTTTTTTCGTGGGGCAAGGAGACAACGCGGAGCGGGCCTTGGTGCAATATTTGGCGCCATTGCACGACATCTGATGCCCTTTGCACGAAAATATATTGTTCCAAATGCAACTAAAGCACTAACGAATGTGGCATCAGATCTATTATCTGGTGAACGTAACTTTAAAGAGTCCTTAAAGTCAAATTCTATGGATGCATTAAAAGGTATTGGCCGTGACTATTTAAATCAGAAGGGAAGGGGCAAGAGACGTAGAAAGGTTTCACATAAAGCTGTCAAGAGCAAGAGCAAACGGTCACGGACACATAAAAATAAACATTCGAAGAAAAAGATTAAACGAAGTGTGAAAGCCAAAACAAAAAATTCCAGGAAAGGAAAACGCACAAATATAAGACACCTAGCAACCAAAAGTATTTTCGATTGAAACAACATGCCAAAGGTCAAGAGAATACCAGTTGCTAAGAACATACCATACACGTTTGTAAGGAGTGAAACGGATCTCTTTTCCGATGCTCCCGTGGACGTTTCTGTAAATGGTTCATTCTGTAGTGAATATCACCCTTCGAGTTCTATTTCAGATAAGCTAGCTCCCATACTATTTTTTGTTAAAGCTAATGACAATCAGTATGTAGAACTGGATGAAACTCTACTTTATTTAAAGTGTAAAATTGTGGACCCCAAGGGTCAAGACCTTAAGCCAGATGTGGTTGTTGCTCCGGTTAATAATTTTCTACATTCGTGCTTCCAACAAGTCTCGGTACACTTGAACGAAACCCTTATCACTCCTTCCAACAATAATTATGCCTACAGGGCATATCTTGAGACCCTGCTGTCATACTCCAAAGAATTTAAGAAAAGCCAGTCGACTTGTACAATGTTTTACAAAGAGAAGGATGGAAAATCTATCAAAACTAATGATGAAGATGGATTTCATAAACGGTTTGATTTAAGTAAAGGTAGCAAACCTTTTGAAATGATTGGCCGCCCGTTTGTGGATTTGTTCTTCCAAAATAAATGGCTTATACCTGGCATAGACATGCGTATCCAGTTTGATAGAGCACCAGATGAGTTTTGCCTGTTGGCTGCCAAGGACGAGAAATATGCTGTTGAAGTTTTGGAGGCAAAATTGATTGTCAAGAAAAAAACTGTCCTTCCATCACTTATGCTGACACATTTTAAGACGTGGGAAAATGGGAGCACAATTCTAATGCCTATGAGACGTGTTGAACTCAAAACCTTTACAATCGGACCAGGAAATCTTCAAAACCATAACGAAAACTTACTTGTTGGTTTATTACCAATTCGAGTGATTGTGGGATTGGTTTCTTCAAAAACGTTCATGGGGGATTATCTCCAAAACCCATTTCTGTTTGAAAATCACGACTTAAAATATATGCACTTGACTGTGAACGGAGAGCAAACCTCTCATCTACCTCTTCACTTGGACTACGCAAACGATCTGTTTGTGCAAGCGTACGAAAATATATTTGACGGATTGGGCATTGCCAACCAGGATGTGGGAGTAGATATAACGCAACAGGAGTTTAAGGATTTTTGTGCGTTGTATGTCTACAATATTGGACAAATCCGTGAGGGCTTTACGATCCCCAACTTTGGATCAATAAAAATAGAAATGAAATTTGCAAAGTCTCTCAAAGCTGCTGTAACTGTGGTGGTGTATGCAGAGTATGGAAGCGTCATGCAAATAGATTCTAACAAGAACATTTCATTCAAAGATTTTAGCGCCACTGATTAAAATATGGACACAATTCAGATTTTAAACTTTCTTAGTAAAATGTTTAAACGGCAGAAGGTTAATTATGACGTAATACCATGTGATAGACTTGTAGATGTAGATGCTACAAAATATCCTATATGTCTAATAGTGAATGATTCCATTGCTTCCCAACCCGGTAATCATTGGTGTGGCTTTTTTATGCGAAATAAATCATCTCGTTTATATTTTTTCTGCTCATATGGATTAGGAATCAAAAACTACGATACTTACTTTAAACATTTTGCAAAACGATTGTGTGGGAAAGTATGGGAAAGAAAAAAACAAGTTCAAGCTTTCGATTCAAATGTTTGTGGCCAACATGCCATATATTTTCTGTATCATATGAATAAAGGGTGCACATTTCGTTCTTTTTATCGAAATTATTCAAATAACTTGAGGGATAATGATAAAATGGTCAAAAGGTTTGTAAGTTATAAAAACTGCGCGTTTTCCAATACCCCAAACTGTACTGTCAACCAATCTGTAAATCAATGCTGTAATAAATTACGAAAACAATAAGTAATATGAATATATCAATATGTTTTCCATTTTATTCTGGGCGATTTTCTCACAATGCGAAATACATTTTTGGATTTAATTTTTGCAATGCTGGCATCAGATAATCCAGAATTCGACAATTCCAACCCTTTTAAAACTGTTTGTACGTCTTTGTAACCAATTATGGCCGAATTGTTTTTTCTGGGGTCAGTTAGAGCACGCAAAACGCTAACATAACTTGATTGTGGAATTCGTCTCATTCGAATTGTTACTTCGCCGCTTCCATTCCATCCAATACTATGCATATTTAAGAATGCAATTATTTGCTTAGCGCGTTTTGAGAAAACAGCTGCTAGCACCTGGTCTATAGTAATCCCCGGGGAGGATACGCTTTGAGGTTGCACAATAGTAGACGCTTGCGGTGTTGAGGGCAATGATAATAATGGGGAAGTTATTGTTGCTTGTGGGATTGTGTTTTGTTGTGCAACCCCAGGCTCGCTTCCGATTGGACGAACTAGAACAGGTTTGTTCTCTTCAGCCTTGGCGCGATTTTCAATTTCTCGGGAAACGTTCTGGTACCACATTGCCTTAACATCTCTAGGTATGACGTCATCGTCCAAGTCAAGAGCATGTTTTTTCTGAGTCTCCAGCTCAACAACATTGCTGTTATGTATTTTATTAGATTTGAGTTTCTTAAATAATTCAAAGTCTGCTTCAGATACCAACTTCATACGTTTACTCATTTCCTCCGCGAGATGTAATATATGACACAAGGTAAGGTAAAACCGTGGATAAGATCAATGGCACAATAGCACCCCCACTTTGGTTTAATATGCGTCTCCTTTGTTTATGACTACAGGTAGTTTTACATGCCAGCTTGCACAAATCCTTTCTAAATGGTCTGAGATGTTTAAATGTAGTCTGCCTTATGGGTACGTTCCCCTTCACAATATTTAACACACACTCAGATAATGAATCCAACTCCTGCTCATTCGCATGCTTCAAAATAAACTGTCTAACTTTTGGTGAACATGAATTAATATAGTGTAAAAATTGGGAATGCTTCAAAATTTTCTTGGACATTGTGACCTCTCAAAACCATTTATTAAAATGATAATATGGGTACATGTTACACATCATATAAGCAATCATTCACACGTGTCACCCGTACATATTTTGCTGTAAATCGAGAAATACTCTGTAAGCCCCTGATCGTCTAGGTAGGGATTGATTTCATCCACTCGGACAAATGGACGCATACTCCCGAAACCGCGGAGAATGTAGCAAACAGGTAAATTAAATGGAAATCGGATAACAAATATTTTTTTCATGTCCTGTCCACCAATATCAATGTTTGATATACTCAGATCCACTCCAGAATAGCGACCGCGAATGAGGATTCCAATCTGTCTCAACATATTGCCAATCCACACACTACGTCGATCTTGCTGTTTTTCAGGAACCAATTCGTCACGAACGCTGACAGCATAACCACACCTCCATCCAATTTTCTACCACGTAAAACGATCAAATGACAAATATCTAATTCGTAATAGTTTGTATTCTACCATTGCAATATAGATATAATGGGTTATTTAGAAACAAAACAATTATTACTCTACTACTTACATGCTGCATTTGCTTCAGCAAAAAGGTGTGAGCCTCCACATCCTCAGCAATCCTCTTACTTCCGGCACATTGGTCCTCAGCAATTCTTTCCAAGTAGATAATGCGCTCCTCAAGTAGACAAATTGCCGATTCAGAATCTTCCAGGCTACGCGGTCGCCATTTAAAGCCAAAATCACATTCACAAACAGATTTATCGCACAGATAACATTGCGGGCGACGACATGGATATTCAATAATGTCGTGTTCAGCCTTTTCATCATCAAAGTTGTCATCGCTTCCACTTGTTTCGGCTTCCCCTGCAGAAGCAGCAGTAATGCCCACAGGTGTTGTATTGTCTACGCCCACGTCTTCCCCCTTTCCAGAGTCAACTTCGGTTTTCTTCTTTTTGTCCACATCTTCTGGAGTAAGCTTGCTCACACCTTGGTCGGTTTCTTGTTGCCCTTTTTTCACAATTATGTTGGTGGTATTTATGGGTCCCAGCTCTTCAATGGCACTTTCAGAGTCTTCATCAATGTCAGACAAGGTAGGAGCTGCAGCACCAGCAGGTAATGTAGCTTGAAGGATATCGATGAGTCCCTCAATGTCGCTTGTAACAAGTTTAGACATGTTGATATTTTGGCAAGGCGTATGAGAAAAATGTTAGAATGTTGACAGCACAAGAGATGGAAACAGTATGGCACAGAAACTTGGAATTAGTTTAACTTAAGCGTTCTTTGGGGGTGGATGCTGACGCAGTCAAGCTGAATTTGGAACGCAATGTCAACCAAGGACCATGTAAGCATAAAAAGGCAATATGTCAATCCCAGGCTGAAAGCCAGCTATACTGGGAAAAGCGGTTTTCGGAAGAATACCAAACAAAAATACAAGTCGAATGTCATTGACGAAGCATTTGAGAGGATCCCAGCATATTACTTGCATAAGCCCGTGGTATCTAATTTCAAAAGGAGACGAGTTTGGATACCAGGAATAGGGGATCAATATATTATAGACCTTTTAGACCTCAGCAAGTACGCAATGCAAAACAACGGCTACAAATGGTTACTAACAGGAATTGATGGATTCTCAAAAGTGGCAAACGTTGTTAAAATTAAAGACAAGAGGGCAGAGACTGTATTGAAAGCTTTCAAAATGTTGTTAAAGAAATTTGGTAACAAACCTCCAAGGTATTGTCAATTCGACGAGGGGAAGGAATTTATAAATCGGGATTTTTTAGGCCATTTAAAGGAACTTAAAATAAAAAGAATTACAACGGGTTCTAATTTGAAAGCTTTTCTGATTGAAAGATGGCATCGGACACTAATGACTAGAATATCGCGTTGGATGACTCATAATAATTCAACGAAATATACAAAAGTTTTAGACGAAATTGTTCGTAATTATAACAACAGTTATCATCGCAGCATTAAAATGGCGCCATCTCAAGTGAACGAAAAAAATGAAGTCGATGTTTATTTCTCGTTGTACGAAAATGACGAGAGAGGTCTCAAAAAGCCACCAAAATCTAAATTTATGATTGGGGATAGTGTACTACTAAATAGAAAAAAGCACCCGTTTGCCAAGGGATATTCGTATACGTATAATCCAGAAGTCTTTACGATATATAGAATAGGTGAGACTAATCCTAGAATGTATTACCTCAAGGATATGAAAGGAGAGGAAATTTGGGGTGGGGCTTATCAACAAGATATACAAAAAATTGGCAAATCTGAAGCACCTGTCATTCCTGATTGAGAAATGTGCAAGGAAGGAGCGTTGAAATTGCTCGCACAATTTTGGAAAGGTATAAAACGTTTTAGTTTAAACTCCTTCTTACTTTCGGAAAAGGGTAGTACCAGAAACTGCCTGTGTAATTGTGTAAGTTCAAACCCTTGATTACGTCGTGTGTTTAGACGGAGCTACAGAGAGACATTTTACTGACGATGGCCCAAGCCGAAGTTGATCAACATATTTTTGAAGATCAACATGTCAAGAATAGAAAACGTTCTGCTAACAATAGCAGTATACTTGGAATGAGTAGAAAAGTCAAGACACCAAAACGTCCAACAACGTTTCGTACTATACCTATTGCTTTGGAAATTAAAAAGGAGGCTGATGTCGATACTAGAGTGGCTCCAAGAATATTCCTTGATAAACGTTGGATTATTTACATGGGCGGGGAGAGCGGCAACCAATCCGATAAGGGTTTTCTAAATCTGAGACATTGGAATGATAAAAGCGCAAGTGCGATTGGGGATGGAATTGCTATTCCTGAGGAGCATATCCCAGGTCTCCTATTAGCTCTCTCCGAATACATGTAAAAACTTGCATTTTCTATCATTACCATATAATAAATGGCTTATCCCCAAGTTCTACTTGTGCTACTGCTGGTGGTGGTGGTATATCTGCAGTTACTAAATCTTTTATACATCATTCGAAATTATTAGTTAGTGCGAATTTGCGTCCAGCTAGTTCAGCATCAAAACTGGGGAAAGATTTACCAGCCAAACTCCGTAAGAGTATAGAACAAGATTTTTGTCGGTTTTCTTAGTTTTAACTTTCATTTCCAAATGTGTCCAAGTTAATTTGAAAATGGCAACAAATTTTGTTCTGTACCTTTACAGGATATTTCAACAGAGGTTCTTAATTTTGTCTTGACCAGCAACAAGGATTGGGTGCTGATAATGCAGGTTGTGATTTACATTTGTGTTTCTAGAATATTCTAATAATGCTTGGTAAGATTATTTATTGATATTTAGTTTCATATTCAAAGAACAATTCAAATCTTCCGAAGATATTTGCTCCTGGCATTAACCACGCTATTTCTACAACATCAAGCCGAGGTCACCATGTAACAGAAAATTTTTCAGCTTCTAACTCTGCACGAAGAACGACGACGGGGGATGAAGGTGCAGATGTGTCAAAAATCATTAACAACAGCAACAGCATTGTTCGCACACTGAATGATGCAGAAGCGGGATATCGGCTCTTAAAGTGTTTCTATCGTGACGTCCCATTTCAGGGGCAAAATCGCACATTTGTTTATGTCAAACGTTTGGGTCGTACGGTTAATTTTGACATTCGCCGTAGTCTTTGGCTAATTGAAAGATTGGTTAGCTATTACATAAAGAACAAACTAAATGCTGAAGAATTACTAAAATGTTTGTATCGGTGTTCCGACATTTGTTTACAGAAAGATCAAACTGGTATTGGGGGTGTTGATAATGATGTTGAAGTAGATAAAGCAATCAATTTCTAGCAATACATGATTTCGTGAATAAATAATCAAAGCAACTAGCTTTTTGGAATTTATACCAATATACCTTTACTTGCATTAACACATGAGTTAATCATTTGTTAAAGGAATATTTACAATACATACAAGTACGGAGACTAAGCCAAGTTCACGTTTTTAATTTGAATTAATTGTACTCTGTATACACAATACAGTCTTCATCGGGGAATATACTTGACCGAATTCGATATTTTTCATTCTGGGTTTGAGAAAGATCCAAAAATAAGTAACCATAGGGTTTGGAAGAACTATGTTTGTACGCATATTCAAGCAACTTGTAAGATTTTCCGGCATTCATTTGTCGTCCAATGAAATTAATTATTGAGTTATCACGTGGGTTTTTCATTAATATCAAATACTTGCAGTTCAATGTAATAGTTCGCATGTTGGGGAAAAAGAAATTCTGAACTAGCAAAAAAACACTTATGGATCTGTGGTGGCTTCCCCTTGTAAACAGGTCTACCAGAGTTTTATTTTTTGACACACTGTTCATTAAGTCGTCAAGCACTAGAATTGTTGGAGTGTCATTTTCTTCGGGAATATCGAAGTCAAGCCCTTTTACAAAGTCAAGACGCACATCCTGCAATTGACCTTTGGCATTAAGTTCTAAATCCTTTTTTAGATCGTCAAATAGTTTGCTCTGTTTCTCACCATAACAATAAATTATGTTATTAGGAACAGGCGACATTACTTCATTTCTACGTCGTAATAGCTGTGCGACAAGTTGTGACTTGCCAGCCTGAGATACGCCGGAAACAATTATGTTTGCTGGGTGATAAATATTATAGTCAAAAGCATTAGTGTCAGCCATATTATCAATGAATCTTTGGTTTGCCAGATTACCAAGTGATTAAAATCAAGTATGAAGCCAAGGAGAACGCACAAGGGTGATGTTATCGTAATGATCAACAAATATAAACTAACAAGGTTTTTTATTATTCAACACATCAAAGAAAATATCATGTTACAAACTCAAACTATTTACAACTATCGTACATCAATGTTTCATGTGTATTACACTTGTCGTAATGTTTCATAATGTCCAAATGGGAGAGAGGTATACTTGCTCGAATAATACCGTTTTGAGTCGAAAGCATTAAGACCAGATTTCCTAACTGTGTAAGTTTCCACATTGTGGAAGTTACTACTTATTATAGTCATATTGCAGGAAAAATTAATATTGGTTTCCAGAACATTCGAATAATCTTGGAATTTTAATTTATTCTTAACCACACATTTCTTAATCCCCTTACATTTTTTAATCTCCAACTGACTCAGGTCCAGACTATTTATTAATTGCATTGCATACATTTTTGGTTTGAGGGCAATGCATTTCACAATGATAAAATTCGAATAATTGTCTTTCATTTTTCCTAGTCGTTTTTTATTAGTATTATCGAGAAGCTCCTTGGGTTTTAATTTATCTAAAAGTGAATACTCAGACAAATCAAATAATTGTTTATCCCTAATCATGTCATGATAAATATCGTTAGTCTCAATTACATAATTCAGTGAGTCAGTGTCCGTAAAAAGCAGACGGGCCTGATCGCCATATTTCGGACGTACATAATTATAATGGAAATCGTACATTGTAACCTTGCTATCGTCCAGACAACATGCACCTCCATAAATAGGCTTGTCTAGGCATACACTTAACCTTTTCATGAAGAACACCAAAATATTAGAACCTTCAATGTGCGAGATATGCTGCACTGTCGGTTTCTTAATAAGTTGCTGTGCTTTCTGTCTGGTAAAAACAAAGTGAACGTTCATGTACTTACGTTTGTTTTCTATTAATTTTCCGAAATTTATATTTATTAAGGACTTATAGTACGCAATATCAAAGCCTGTTACTGAATCCCTACGCCTTGAAGTACAATGATCAACAAAAGGTTTCAACCAGGGCTCCTGCTTGAAACTTAAAACTCTATGAACATGAAGTAATTTCATGCCGAGCTTCAAGTACAATTTCAAAGCTCTGTAATGCAAAACATAATTGCGTTTAGGGAGTAGGTTTGAAATCAATTTTTTACAGTTAAATGTACTTTGAGAAATCCCCAGTTTTTCTACTTGTTCTCGTTGATAATCAGACAGTTGGTCTGGAGATATTGACACTCTTTCAGGAGCCAAAGGATAATCGGAATGTTCTTTGTGAAGAGATTTGTCGTATGATAAATCAACTTCAAAAAAATATCCGTAATCTCCTTTATCGCTCATTGATTTAATGTCGTGTTCAATTTCTTCAAGAGTACGGTTCTTCCATTTAGGTTCTTGTTGGACCCAACGAAAACCACGTGTTGGTAAATACTCTGATAACCCCTTACCATATAAATTGTTAGCATCCCATGCTATTATATATTTTGTAGGGCTTCTGGGGTCGTACTCATCACCCATATAGGGATTATTTGCCTCAGCTTTGCGCAGGGAACCTACATTACATATTCCTCCACGTATAGCCCGCTCAACAAAGTTATACATATCCTCTTGCTTTAAATATTCTAATTCAACCTTTGAAGTGCGGAGCGCTGCATCAAATGCAAAGCCTGGCAAACCAAAATAACTGGCTGCTTCCAAAGAAAAATCAATCATACACTTTTCACGAAATGCTTCAAAAATGTCAGCAAGGAGACAAGTATCTAACAAACAGTAATGATTGCAATAATCTGCCATCGTTTGACATTCAAAGGAAGTCCAAACATTCTGTGCATGAACATAGTCTTCCTCAGAAATTCCTTCCCCGGTTAAATCCGAAAAGAATTCCGACTTTGGGGGTAAACATCTTTCATTGAGTTTGGTTATATCTGTCAGCCAACAGTATGGGAATACACCCTTGCGGAAGCAAAGATTAACGTCACCAGAATTGGAAAATGTTTGTTTGGTGGTTCGAAACATGTCAGTTCCATTTTTGACAGCATTTTCAACCAAAGTGGCTAAAGGAGCGTTCAAAAATTGACAAGAATCAATAAATCTCAACTCGTTGTCTTGTTTTGTAAACAAAGAAAAGGAAAGAAACTTTTCCCTTGTTTGAGGAATGCCTGTAATCTTGGAGACAAGTTCGTCATTAACACCTTGCAAAATAAAGTGTGAATCATAATTTTTGAAATTATGAAGAACAACTGGAATATGTTTAGGTATTTGTGCAAGTTGATTGCATTTTTGATGACTCCAAGAAAGAAATTCACCAGTAACATGACAATGATGTTTCACCCTAATGTCACGTGGTGCGAACCGAGCTGAACAAATACCACAGTGAGAGACTCGTTCTTTGGATTCCCATTCACATTTGGTTAACTGTCTACAGGGAATTTCTTCCTTGATGACGTCGAAACACCAGCGTGTTGCTTCTATTAGCTTCGTAATAAATTCCGTGGCTACATTATCGCCATGATTCGAAATAGTATGCCCATACACTCTACCTTCCATATCTTTAATTACGATAGAGTAGGCACAGGGAACATGGGTTGATGTATTGGAGCTAGGAGCATGCTGCTGGCAAATAAAAACATCACAGTCACAAGTATTAACCTGTGGACCGCTTGGAACGAGCAAGCATTCGAAGTCTGCATAAACAACAAAACTGGATTTAATTGTTTTGTTCCATGAGTTGAATTTTTTGTAGTCATTATTAGGATATGTTACACGCTGCAACCCTAAGGCTGCACAAAACTCTTGATGTGAGTCGTGATTACATTCTGATGAAAACCCCTGCAAGCAAAACTTGCAATAATACCTGCTGCCACGTCCTTTGAAACCTAACAACCGGCTTAAACCGGCTGTTGGATTATCGACACTTTGTCGCAAGAATGTGTAATGGGAATTTCCATTTTCGGCAATAATTAATAACAAATCGATGTGGCTTGGCCTGCACTCTGCCGTAACAAATAAAGGTGACACAGTGACGTTATTATCAATCTCTTCATAGCCATAGATATTCAGGCTGATGCTCTTATTATCTTCCAAGAATTTTGGTATTTGCTCTATTGTCACAGGATATGACAAACTGGAACATACCAATTTCTTTTTCTCAGCAATTTCTGCTGCAGTAATTACATTTTTTCTTGAATTTACTCTTAAATAACGTTTACACAGGGCGCCCGCTATTGCCCAGGTAAAACATTCATTGTCAGAAGTACTATAATTGATAACAGCATTTTTTCCATCTAATAAAGGAGGATTAGGTAAGTATGTGCCTCCTTTTAAATTACCGCCATCATTAATTTCTAATCTAAGGGACTCGATAAATTCCAACTCCCATCCCGATCCTAGATTTATAAATTCTTCCAGTTGTAACTCCAGAAGAGTTACAACTGCCTCTATAATATACTCAAGCATTGATATATGCATGAGGGAACGTAGGTGAGAGTTGAAATAAAAAGATCGAACAACTCGGGGCACGCCTTCTTCATTTGAAGGTTTTGACATTTGAATTTTTAAACTAAATTCAATCTTAAAAGTATTGTGAAGTCGAAATAATTCTTCAAATAAAGATCGAAATATGGCTTTATACATTTGAAAAAGGCCTTTAATATCTTTAAATGTATGATTAGCTTCCCTTAGATTTACTTCATACACCCTATGAAAATCTCCCATGACACGACGTGTAAGGCTTAACTCTGGTAGTCTTACTTCAGAACCTTGTGCCATGGGTGTGTTTATAACATTTATAGAATCCCTTCCACTTGTCATGTCTTGATGGTTTGTATGTACATGAATATCATATGATGTGACCGTGGGAAACGTAATGAGACAGAGTGGACAAAATTTACAATTTTTCCGGTTTATATTAATTAATAACTCATTATTATTAAAAGCCCCGGCAGCATTGCTTGCCATTTCAATATCATATGGACTGTTGATAGAATCGTGTGAAACCTGTGAGTTGGTAGGACTTGGTGGGGCGGTTGTATTTACAAAATCACTGTTCTGTATATTTACATCTCCCTCATTGTTGTGTTTATTGGAAACGTTTCCACTTAAATTCTCACTTTCAGAAGTACTACTATTTACATTAATTCGACTACCTTCCCTATGCTGCAAACTATCATTGCCTTCGTTATTTTGTTTTAAGAGGTTTAATGTTTGAATATAATCGGGATTATCTGGATTAAAAGAATAATCATTACCGAGCACTCTATTCACATTATGTACATTTCCATCTACGTCCGAATCAACAACACCTTCATCAATATAATTTAAATTTTCTGCATGTAAATTACTATTGTTATTGCATGGGGTTGTTTGCATTTGTTCATGAGTTGATGTTGTGAGGAGTTGATCATGGCTTTGATTGTCACTCGCTCCCATGCTACCTGCTGCGACAGCTGCTTCCGAATTCAGTCTTTGTTCATCTCTTGCCTCTCTTGAGACTGCTCCGCCAACTTGTACTTGATGCCTTCCAGCTCCAAGTGCAGTTTCTACAATTGATAAGAAGAGGTATACTTAGTACTTTATAATATTCACGCTACGCAATGCAAACTGTAATTATTGAAAACAGAGATTCAAACGTTTGAATCCTTGAACAGTTGTATTTTCCCCATAAGTATTTATTATAAATGTACAAAGGTACTTCATTGTTAAACAATTCGTTTAATTATTGGTGCAGAATACGCTACTAATGTGAACATGGATTACCGTAATGACGCTTGCTAGGTCCTGAATCTCGGTTGAGCGTATTATGGATTTCATCATTATTACTCTGTCTGTCTCTTCCTCTATCTCCTGTTGATCGTTGTGAACGTCTTCGGGTATCGGACCGTGAAGAGTTTCCTCCACATCTTCCGCGGTGGGTGTGCTCTGGGTCTCTTTCACAAACGCAGCTATGTGATTGTGCTCTACCTCTTCTACACCTGTCACAATCCTTTGATTGAACTCTCCCTGTTTGGTGGATTCGGTTATTCCTGATTTGACACTGTCTAATACATCTCGGATGTGGGCGATCTTTTTTGCTAACAAGAGCACTGTGTCGTTTAGACTTTCGTTTTGTGTGGGCTTGCGATGAAACGTTTCTCCAATCTCCAGAATTAGAGCTGGAGGAATTATACTTGGCGGTGTTCCGACGTTTGTATTCAGTGAATCGTCTGTGTCTGCAGCTGGTGTTCCTGTGGCTGCTACGGCTTGTGTAACTGCTGCTGCTGGAGGAGGACCTTTTCCCACGTTTTCTATTACGGCTGCCCCGCTGTCGACTTCCTCCTCGCTTGTTGTGCTGTGACAATCGTCTTCTTCTAGTTCGTCCTCGCTTGTCACGAGATCGCTCTCTACTGCTTCGTCGTCCAAAAACATCTCTGCCATGTTCTTGTCTATCGTCTAGAATTATTAGTATAATGTTTAATTAATATACCTAATAAATACGTAAGCTGTGATATCGTTTAATTAATATAGTTGTTTTAATTGATTTAATATATATGTACTTAATTTAATATAATTAATATACTTGCTTTAATTTAATTAATATACTCGACTTATTTTAATTAATATATACGTGATTGAATTAAATTAATATACTTGATTTAATTTAATTAATATACTTGATTTCATTTAATTAATATACTTGATTTCATTTAATTAATATACTTGATTTCATTTAATTAATATACTTCATTTCACTTACTTAATATACTTGATTTCATTTAATTAATATACTTGATTTCATTTAATTAATATACTTGATTTCATTTAATTAATATACTTCATTTCACTTACTTAATATACTTGATTTCATTTAATTAATATACTTCATTTCACTTAATTAATATACTTGATTTCATTTAATTAATATACTTCATTTCATTTAATTAATACAATGAATACAAACAAGTCTCACTTTTTCCTCCTCCTCGCTCTCGTCGTCTTCGATAAGAATGCGTCGACGTTTCTTTTGAACAGCTGGTATGAATTCGACTTGATCGTCTTGCATGGAGTGGTCTGAATCTCCCAGGTGTCTGTTGACAATCGACTGCTTTGGATCCACGGTCGAGTCGCTGTCTGTGTCCTCTGCCATGACATTTTCCATTGCTTTTTTTGTGACTGTCCGTCGAACAAAGAGAAATCTCTTCGGAGGAAGACGCCTCAATTCCACTTTGCAGGGTTTCACCTCTGTTGCAGGTGTTTTCGGAGCCTAGTAAATACAAAAAAATAAAAGTGGCACTGGTTACAACTATCATCTTATGTGTATGTAATAGTAATCTCTATAAAATAGTTAACAGGGAAAAACATTCAAATTCACATACTTTTCTATTAGGGGGAGGTGTCCTGCATACTTCGGCTAAGTCTGTATTTAAAATAATTTTGTTTTAATACTACTACTAATATTAATAATAGAATTTGCTTGCTCCTGTTTTGTAGTTTAAAAATACAAGTTCAATCTTGGAAATATTTGTACAGCTTACGTGATTGCAGGGCAGCCCGACTTTTCATAAAATTCTTCCAGTTGGTTTGCTGATCCTGCTTGGGGTTGACTGTCTCTGGGTGCTCCTCATCACTTGACTCAATTTCGACTACATCTGTAATAATTACATAATTGTTTAAAATATCATCATGTGTTGTGCGTTCCTGTTAATTGTCACTAAATGTAAAGTCAGTTTGCTAATATCTACAAATACATAAGTCATTAAAATAGTACCTATTTTAGAAGGATGGTCCAGAGTATCGTCATCATAGAGCTGTTGTAACTCCTCCGACACTGGGGATGTAATCCTCCCAGTTGGCGCAGCTCCTGAAAAGTGTGCTATCGGCTCTGGTTTTGTACTCTCAGCAGTTGTACCAGCTTCTCCAACATCTAATAATTTTTAAACAAACAAACAATAAGAATACCTACTCCAATACATGCGTGGTTTAACCTATATCCAATCATTTTACATTCAAGTGTTATAACTGTAGTTTTTATACATAAAATCTCTTACCTGGAATTACTTGATTGCACGACTGACAGACATGTGGAATCTTGACCTCGCGAAAAATTCTCTCGTCATCGTTCCAACAATTATCCGTATGAACAGCTAATGCTGTGCTTGCAAAAAAGTTGCAGCAACGCTTGCACTTAAACTTTGCACTGTACATGTATTGATGTAAACACTTGTGGGAATCTGTGAACTTACAGTTATGCACAATATTGGAATGCTCCAATATTCGTTCCACTGGGAAGTGCGTTTTGCAAGAACGACATATCCAACTCACAATAAGGACAAACTTTTGTTTGTCGTAGTCTTGTCCTTCCATTTTATCAAAAATATAATTAGTAGAGGAATAAGTGTTCAGTGGTGAATTCAAGTTCAAAATAAAAATTAGGGAAGAAATATAGGAATAAACTGTGAAGAATTCAAACTTCAAAAAGTTTGGGCAGGAGAAAAAGTACTAGTGATCACTGGAGAATTGGAACTTCAAATGCTTGGTCTCAGTACTGAGACTGGGAAGTACCCTTGAAATTTGGGTGCTGGGCTTGTGGACAATAAAGTACTCTCTCAGTTTTCAAGGAAAGTGTGAGAGATTTGAGTTGGGCACAAAATTAGTTCCAAACTTTGCGTTGGTATTTTAAATATCAAATTTCTTGATTTTACTTTCCAGAAGTGTCAAATATTTCAATAAAATTGAATTATTATAGCTTCCCCAAATTTAAAGCTGTTTTTGATATCTTTAAGTACTCTCTCACCAATTATCTCTAGAAATATTGAAGAAATGAAGAAATAAATATCAAATGTCTGTGCTGTCTTATTTTCAAGAAATGGCCCTTGGAAACGTCCCATTTCTGGATTTGAGTCCAGCTATAGATGTTTGAGCTGTGATGCTTTATAATTGCTGGTTTATTGCTTCCGTGCCAGTTGAGACAAAGTTGGAGCCTTTACACAAACATTATCCCCAAATTACATGCATATATACGCTCACGTGTATATATGGAACGTTGTAATGGAATACTAAGTGTACTTTACCCTTGGACGTTGTTTGTTGGACATGGGAGAGTCACAGTAAGTGCTCTGTAGACCCTCTCCCATTGTAAATCATATGGGAACCCGGTGGGTTAACATGACTGCTTGTGAGACAGTCACAAGCTTTGTTTTCCCTCTCAGTATTGGTGTGTGTGTGTGTTTGTGTGTGTATGTGTATGTGTGTGTATGTGTGTATATGTGTGTGTATATGTGTGTGTGTGTGTATATGTGTGTGTATATATATATATATGTGTGTGTGTATGTGTGAAAGCTGTACTATGTACATGTGTATGCACTTAACATGGGGAACCTGACGGGTTACCATTACTGCCCGATGGGTTTGTTAAGGAATACCATTGGTAATATGGTCAAACACTCTACTCCCCTCAAATCTGAACATAGTAGGCTCTGTAGGAATTTCATATATACCTAAGGAGATAGGTACATATGTACATAATGTAACTATGTATGTACATGTCCTCATGCCCCTTTTTGTTCTATGTACCTTCCACTTTTGTGAAGCACTTGTGAGAGAGGCTCAACTCCCTGGCACAGGTACAGTAGTAGTACATAGAGCTTTTTAAGCATGAGCAAAAAATAATGAGTCTAAATTGCCGATTAGCCTCTTGACTCAAATGTGAAATTTATGTTGAAGAGGAGAATTGTTATTTAAGGGAGTGATAATATTTTACGGCTAATATTTGTATCCCCATCCATCCTCGCCTGTCACCTCCGTCGTACATCCAACTTGTGTGTCATCCCCTCTTTTACACCAACAGTCCACTCTTGCTATAGGGGACCCCTCTGGGACATTCCCTCATAGCGGGATCAAAACACTTTGGAGAGATTCCAAATTCCAGATGATTTTTTCTTCCCCTCACCTTTGCAACCATTACAGGAGTATCATTTTGCTCCTGTGTCAACGGTCCTCTAGTCCCCTCATAACGAGAGGACACTGTACACCTCATGTCAGGTACATATGTATAATTACTTAGATATATCTACATAATTTCCATGTGCAGTTCAAAGATAGTCCCATCTCAATATTTGCCCCTCACAATGCAAACACATGATAACATTTCCACGAACATCCTGATAAAAGCTCAACCGGACTCGTTGACTCGTATGACAAGTCACAAGTATTTTTCGAATGGTAATAATTACCATTGTGGGTAAAAAAAAAATAAGTAGAAAAAAAAGACATTTTTCCATTGATTACAGTTCATATATAATTACGTAAAATATATGTGGATGCACATAATTCCACGGTCTCTGGTTCAGTAGGCAATAAAGTAAATACTGAAAAAAATAGGAGTCTCCGTACTCTGTGCACTCAAGTCTTTTGTACTGGATGTAATTCAGAGGGGCAAGGGTGTATTAATGGGGATTTGTATCTATAGGTACAATTATAGATATACGAAACCACATCCAATGCTCCTGTAAGGATGGACAGCTTCCCTCCGAGCGTTCCAAAGACTAGGCTTCTCTGATGGTTGACGGAACTCATCCGCCACGGCTTACTGTGTGCTCTCTGTAGATATATAGTATGGGAGCTATCGATAAATTATTTACATTTAATTTGAAATTGCTGACAAGAGAGCTATAAATGTTTTTAACGACTCGGGCTCTAAACACGTTTTAAAACTTTTTTCCCTCTCCTCTCAATCACTCTGGCTTTGAAAGCCCTCCGCGCCAGAGTACATATCACACATCGTGACACTAAAAGTCAAAAGGTTTGGGAGGAAAAAATTAATTTTCTTTCCCACTCATGTATGTATGTACATACATACCCATCCCTGTCAATTGTACGGTCTCCCCATTGGCTGTATCTATGTACCTATCCCCAGCTATAGGATTTCTCTCCCCATAGATATAAATACACCCTTGATTATGATACTCTTGACCTTAGCAGGAGATTTTTAAGAAAGGGTTAAAATATACATATATCTATATGATCAAGTTGAAATACAATCGTTTATATAATTATTCCTCGTACATATGTTGAAACAAATTACACACTTAAATCCCTGCAGATTTTTTTTTACCTCAAGACTAATCACCCCTGTTCTTGGGAAAAGAGAAAAAAAAATCTGTAATAACATAATTTTAAGATTGACTCCTGCAATGAAAATTATTAGGTTGCTGCGTATCTCCGCATATTTACTAGGAATCTTAGGGCACTTCAGAGAGTAAATGAATTCTGGATGGGGAGGCTTCCAATACATAGATACAACAGATGAGGTCTTGGAACTGGATTGTGAGCAAAGTAGTGTCTTTATATAACGCACAAGCTAAAATATATTTATCTGACCATGTTTTTTTTTGCCTAGAGTGTAGAAAATGTGTGACATGACACAATTGTACATAAATATACGAGGAGCTTCCCAGAAGTTCTTATAATTCTTATCCAGGAATTTGATGTACCTCTCTACAAATGAGATTCTCTCATGGAGGGATCTGTAGATACCTCATGTAGTGACATTTACAGATAATGCCTATCCATGTACTTGCACAAGTTTTGGGATACATTCTAAAATTATAACTATATACGATCGTACTATCTATATGTGGTGTGTAAAAATGACACCAGCTCTGGAGTAACTTCCCCATAATGTACTGGCAGGGACTTTTGTTATATGAGAGGACGTATGTACATACATACATGTGTAGGTAAGATATATGTAGACCTGTACCTACACCTATAATTACTATGTACAAGATCCAGAGAGGGAGAGAATGATGAGACGAGACAAGGTACAAGCAAGTTTAAGGATTTGTGTGTACACGAGAATTTGTAGAATCAAGTGTGCATATCGCCCAGCCCATCTTCTAATGGAAATTTATGCGAGGCTAATTGCAATGCAAAGCATAACAGGGTTGGTGTGGGATGGGTTCATGCCTCGTCGGTTGTTTGTCCATGTCCTCTCCTCGCTTATTACTATTCTCTCTCCTTTGTGTCTGTATATTTACAATAGTTTACAACAGATCTCCATATGTACACCAGTAAGGCATCCCTTTGACATACTCTTACTTTTGGCTTCTCCTTGGCTAATATTAATTTGCTACGCTTGAAACATTAAACACTTCTGTCGTCTCTCTCTCTCTCTCTCTCTCTCTCTCATCTCTCTCTCTCTCTCAATCCCTCTCTTATCTCCCTCATGTACATACAGTCCACTCTATTTACAAGACCCCCCTTATAAACCCCAGGATTAGAATCCTCAGGATGTTTATGATCCCTACTTTTTATTACGGTAGAATTCTCCCCTGAATTTGCAAAAATAATGTCACCGAAATAATTTTGCTACTTATAAAAACAGTAAACTATTTTTGACAGGAAGGAGAGGTTATTACAGAGCCTCACTTATTTCTACAGTGCACTGTACTCTGCAGGAACTTGTGATCGGCAAGGGCTTTGCGGATAGAGAGAGAGAGAGAGAGACAGTGAGATAGAGATAAAGAGAGATAGATCTCTAGACAGGATTCACTGCCAAGTGCCAACCAGCCGGTCTTAAAATTTCTTTTGTCTCTCTCTCTCTCTCTCTCTCTCGCTGTGGATTTTATGAGAACATGCCTTTGGTGTGTACATAATCCAAGAGTCACAACTAATATCAATCTTCCATTATTATTCCACTACTGTTGTGTCATCCGCCCTTTCTTCCCAGCCAGTACATAAAGCATTGTTGAACGAGAGGAAGAACTAACTTGTTTTCATGTAAACTTGTAAACCCACACAGAGTCCAGGGAGAAGCGACAGAGAGCCACAGGAGTAAGTAGTTCTAGTGTGTATGTAGATAGTGGGGGATGGTTGAAGCCCTATGCCATGGAGAGTTTGAGAGTGAGAGAGAACAAGTCAAATTTAAATTATGAACATGGAGACAACCATGTCAGAGTGAAATATACATGCTTGGACAACATTTATATGAAACCCACACACGATGAGCTACTACAACATTTACTACTTACTCTTTTTCCCTGTTTCTCCCTCCATAGTCACACACACACACACACACACACACTCACAAACACACACACACACTCAGTTCTCTCCTCCTATAAATCTACACGGACTTACATGAGTAGTACTAATGGCACGAGAATAAAGATCTCGTAAGGAATAATTTACATTTGTATGGAGGCACACACAAGTGCTTATCATTTTTTTCACGGGATGTCCCTCTATAAGAGGATACATTAAATTGCGTATCTCTGTGGTTATATGCGGCTGTGTGTGTGTATGTAGATATGTATATGTGTGTATGTGTGTATGTGTGTGTGTAGTGGTATGAAAAAGATTTGGAAGGAACGGGAGGTAAATTGTATGAGTAGGGTTGAGTATCTCTATGTATATGTGTTGGAGGACTTGTTATGCAAAAACCTCACCATTTTTCAAACAGTTAATGTCCTCATGTTCACAAGTATTTAACTACAAGTCATTTGGGATTCTCGTGGTTGTCTGTGAGGAGAAGACGCTCTCAGTGTGACAGAGTCCTAAACGTACCATCATGTTCGAATCAAAGTGCTCATTTATAATGCGGATGAATTACGATTATTACAGGCTTCCATGTATACAGGGCTGCTTATCTGAGCCTGGCTTGTCTCCTCAATCAAGGGGATATGGTTGGGGGATGTAAACTTTATTAAAAGATGATAGCCGTTATTTATGGTAAATGTTGCGAAAACGTCTGCCAACCATTTTACAGGATATTTTGGCTCGGGGTATCATTAAATTTGGGATTTATCATATGGTACTGTTACATGGATACTATCTGACGGAGCGTGGATGTAAAAACTGCTGGTGTTCTCTCGAACCGTATGATTTTGAATTTATGCACATACGAAAGTTTTTTCCTACAGGGACTGTCTGTCACTTGAGGGTCGTCGATGCGGAGGGCAAATGAACGGATGGAAGTGTACACAACGATGGGATACAATCCTAAATGATCCAATCCTGAAGGCGCACTTGCGATCATTACGATCCTATGATATACTGTACATTAAAATTGAAACCTTAAATGAATTACAACATTAACAAAATCTAGTTCATTTCCCCTCTGCATCGACGATGTAAATAATTATTACAGTTTGTGCTGAGATCTGGATTTAAGTAGGGAAAGTGGAGCATATGCATAAGAGGGACGGAGATAGGAGGGAGATGACTTGGGATCTATGAAAATATTAGAGTTATTTAGGACTCAGGAGATGGACAGGTCTGATACACTCCGCTGACCTCTCATCGCTGGTTTGGTGTCAACGGAATTAAATTGCGGACACACACCCGCGAGGGAGGAAGATGTGAGGAGGATTATTCATTAGCCATGAATACTTGATATTCATGGGTTCTCTCTCTCTCTCTCTCTCTCTCTCTCTCTCTCTCATTCTCTCTGGTGCGGACTCTGTATGGGAGAGGAGTGTTGGTTTTGGAAATTCAGGGAATTATAGTAGAGAGAGAGAGAGAGAGAGAGGAACGAGACTCAGTACACTGAGGGCCTTGTACCAGAGGAGAGTCAAGTGTTGGGAGCATCTGCGGTTCAACTCATTTGGCCACAGCACACATACATTGAAGCTCCGCTCCTTGTCCGTATCATTCAGACGGAACAGTGAGCTCTTAAAGAGTGCCATGGTGTAATGGAAATTACACAGCGTCGTTCCCACCAAAATCCCGCAACTTTACACCAGTTCCTCTATTCAACATGATCATTTCCCTGGAATTTACCTTTTACTATTATTATCCCAACCGCTGGTCTCGCTCCTCACATCCCAACCACCATGAATTTTCTCAAAGGCAAACTATCCCTCCAATATACCAGCTCTTGACACTATTTCACACAATAATAATTACTCTATAACCCCCTTATAATATTTTTTCTCTCCTGTCAAAAATAAATCGTGGAGATTATTTCCATGAAATGATCCCCAATCGCTCTCTTTTGACAAACTTTTTCAAAGTAGATACATCTGAGAAATTTGTAGTTTTTATTAAATGAAAAAGTATCCATTACAGGGAATAATTTCTAATCCTACAAGATCCCATTAATTTCTACACTTCACAGGGACTTAACCATAGTGTTTCTATACTGTATATGTATGCTCATGTATGTATGTAATTATGTATGTATGTCAAAGGAAGCCCGCGCTAGTACCACCATGGAAATTGATCTCGAAGGAAATCCATGAGCATCCTGATTGTCAACTGTTCGCCACCCTCCATTAAACTCGTATTTACGGGATTATACGGGATGGTCGTGAGCCAAGAAAGAAATAAGTGAAGTGATGGGAAACGAAGAGAGTCCGTGGAGTAATAATGCGGAGGCCAACGGAAGCATAAAATGAAATAAAGATACATCTCTGAATATAAAAGTGAGGGAATGGAAGTCGATAAAAATATCCACACTCTGTCTGTGTGTGTGAGGAGGTCTCTATAGCTACTTAGCCCCGTAGAACTCCCTGTAATTATATCCTATATATCTAATAGTGTACATGGAAAAAATAAAGGACGGAGAATAAAACCGATTACTTGCTTCTCACTTAGTTTAATTCGAATCTGGTGAGCATGGTCATATGTAGATACTTACACTAGGTACTAGATTGAGCAGATATAGGCTCTTGAAATAAAAAGGGAGTTGCACAAGACGAGGGTCTGCTTTCCGCAAATTTGTCAAGTCTATTATAAGATGGTGTAAAAGAAGAGAGAGAGAGAGAGAGAGAGAGAGAGAGAAACACTCGAGGTAATAAAATTTTAAATGACTGCGGGAAACGAGTCTTTTTATGACGCAAACCGAACATCCTGTCAGTCCGGTTCACAGTTTACCACTCACTGTGAAAAGCTCCACACATAGGATTTCTTGGCTGGAGTGGATAATCTTTTGAGAGATGAAAAGAGTCAGGGAGAGAGAGAGAGAGAGAGAGAGAGAGAGAGAGGGAGAGAGAGAGAGAGAGAGAGAGAGAGAGAGAGAGGAGCTAAATGAAAAGAAGGGAGAAAAAAAAACATATGCCCTCCCTTTTTCTCACAAATTATTTATTTATGTTAACATTTTTCGAGGTGTGTGCTTGTTTTTCAAATCAACGTAAATCCTAATTTCTCCACAGTTTAGTCTGTTTTATTTCCTTCAATATGTCAATCATCCCAGGATTTTTCTCAAGTCTGTATTTACATTGACTGGCCCATTACTTGTGAACACACGGGACTCTCAACATACACAGCCCTATGTACGTACATATGGACACGCGCTGGAAAAAGTGATACATCTTCCGTGAGGAGTATGTACATGTGGACATATGTACATACATATGTAGGGTCATGCCATTAAAAGTATCTACACTACTGTGTTTATACATATGTAAATAATAATTATTACAGAACAAACTGCTACGTATTTCCCTCTATAAAAATTCCCTCCAACTGTACCTACATATATGTAGATACTCCATGTGTTGAGATTCCTTTAAACATCAATAGTAATTACATAGGAAATCTATATAGTTGTACATAAATATACTGTACGTACATACGGACGAAAATCCCATAAATTCCCCTTGCGAGTCAAAACCCTCATAAAGATGCCCCTCTTTACATGCAAAATTCTCATTTCGGTAAATCATCGGACAGGGCAGGATGAGTGAACTAAAGAGAAGTAAAGAGAATAATTGCAGTCTACTCTTCCTATAGGGGATCCCCTCAGAGGAGCATTTATTCCATAGAAACAAACAATTGGAGATTCGGACACAGACCCATTTATCACAATGCTAATTTTTTTCCCCATAGGATTTGAAGGGTTGAATCCTCTTGGGACTTGAAGAGTGCTCTTGTAAAGAGTGTGCACTGTGTAGTGAGAGAGAGAGAGAGAGAGAGAGAGAGAGAGAGAGAGAGAGAGAGAGAGATAAAGTAGAGGCGGAGAAAAATAGTGAAAGAGTTTGTTCGTGATGGGGAGAGATAGGGAATAAAAATTAAGAAATGAAATACGACTATGGTGGAAAAATGGGCCGTGGAAATGGACTTAAAAAATTTTATCTTTAAAAAAAACCAGTGATCTCATACATGTGTGGTGGGATTAGGCCCTAGAGTTAACCAGGAGATTAATGACACCTGACTTTCACCTCATTACATGACAAAGGGAAGTGATAATTACCGGGCTCTCAAGTGTTGACTGATCAAATGAGCTCACATATCTACATTCTACATATAAGAAATACAAATAATCTGAGGGAAGTTAGATGGACTGCTCTCAATACTCCCAAATTCCAAGTCTTTGGCAGTGCAATTGCAGAGAGCTCCAAATGATAGGATACACCCCTTATTATTATTATTACCACTATCTCCATACACTCTCAATACCTTATTATAATTTGAAACCCTTTGAAACATCACGCTCAAAAATCTCTGGTAACTTTACTCTATCCGTATCAGTCCGATCGACGTGCCTCCCCTTCTCAATCATAATAAGAGCCAAAAAGTTATTACACCGTCAGTACATTTATGGGTGAATATTCATTAGGATATGTAATAATAACAAATTCTTGGAGACTCATTCATCTACATTACATACATACATAGATACGTCAGGGATACCTACTGTAGATATATGAGTGAAGGGAAAAGGATAGATACAAAAGTGATGAGGCCTCTCCTACAGTGTACACAGTTTTGAGGAACAGGTTTGCAATAATGGAAGATTTATGCACTGATTTAATTTGGATTTCACATTAGCCAGAGGATATTAAAAGCCACGTTAAAAACTTAACAAACGACCTGTAAATCATTTTTTTTACACGGGCCCTTCTCCACACACATCCGTTACGTCATTCCCACAACTTTATCACATCTGTCGAGATTCAGATTATATTTTTTTAATGCCCATACAATATGCCCTGTCTCCTGTATCTACATACACTTCCACCTTAAAACATTTACAAAAAAAAATAATAAAATGGGAAGAGAAACCATCCAGCTAATCATTTCCTACATCATTTTTCTTGGGAACAATTTGTATATACAAGGAATTTTAACAAACAATTTTTTCCCCTGCTGTTTAAAAAACAATACAAATTTTCCAAGCGTCTATTATATCAATTGTCTGTAAATACAAAAAAATCTGGACAATGAATTTTCTCCGTCAATTTTTTCTCTCCTAATTCTTTTTTTACAAACTATCAATTATTAGTTCAACAGCGTCCCTTCCAGAAAATACGTAAACAACATTAGTGGCAGGGAGGAATTAAAAATAAATCAATTCATGTATCTACATGGAATAAAAAAACATGTCAATTTATAGCATTAGTAAAGGGGCTGAGTAAAAAACCTGAGTAAAAAGCCTGATTGTGAGTAAAGGGGAAAAGTAAAAAGCCGGAGTAAAAAATTCCTGAGACTTGTATAGCAGAACTAGGGCAGAAAAAACTTAATAAAGTTAAAACAATTACTAATTAATAAAATTGCCAGGTCGGCACCTCAGTTACGAATAATTATTAGAGGCGTTGAGTACAACGTGTGTCATATAAAGGGCTGAATTTATATGTAAAAAGTATGAGGGAAATATTGACGCTACGTACATATGTATGTACAGTATCTGTAATTTTTGCATTTGTGAGTGAGTCTGTGTGTGTGTGTGTGTGTGTCTGTGCATGAGGGAAAAAAAGGATGGCGGCAAAAATCTCTTTCCAATTGAAACATCTTGACAAGGAGAAACATTTCATGATCAAGTAATTGCTAGTATAGTCTGAGGTTAATTGACGTAAGCAATGACATGCAGTTCTCTCCGCTCACTCAATCCAATCCACTCCTTTGCCCATAATCATCATCTATGAGGCTTCACCACGAGAACTTGATTTACATGGAGTAACACGCCTTTTAGCATATTATCAAGAGATTTTCGTATGTACAAAATAGGACTTCAATATATATATGCTCATAGTAAAGCCTGTATACATATGTTCTACTTATGCATGCTACAGGAATGGTACGAATGTAATCCACACCATTACCCTCCTGTACAAAACCCTTATATGTAGTAATCTTCAATAGCATGTAGATACAGTAAATAGGATATCCTTCAGCCAAAAGGTATTAGTTCTCCTCGGATGGCTCACAGACTCCCTCAACTATAGTACACAACAGGGATACAATATACAAAAGATACAGGGCTGAGTTGAAGGAATAACTTAAGCAGAACGACACAATCTTTTTACTCAACAAATCTGTAGTTCCTCCGAAGAACAAAAAACTTTTAAAAGATAAAGATAAAAAAAACTTATAGATTTTATACATTGATACCTATCTCACCTCTATAGAATCCAGCCCAATATGTATATCCCTGTGTAGATTAGAAACCACAGGATAATTCAAACATTATATAAGAAGATCATAGCCCGTATCTCGGGAACGGCTTAACAAATTGAACAAGAATATTTTTCCTGAGTGAGATGAGAGTTAGTGTATGACGATCAAAATGTTTAAGTATCAAGAGGAGTGTATCTATAGGGTCGGCTATATGTATATATATGAACAGGAGAAATATGTGAGAGTCTGGGGATGTATGTATGTACATAGCGGGGGGAAAACCTCTTACGAAAAGGAAATCATGATGATGACTTTGTATTCTACACAAAAGTAATGCTTTTTTTCCCTCTCTTTAGGGAATGCTGGGCTGACAATGAGGCGGAGCTCCTATACGGAGGTACATATTATCTGATTGTGACGGAGTCTCCATGTACATATGTACATAGTAGATACAGAGAGCTAGGGGAAAAAAACACAAGTGAAGATTTCAATGTCAACAGTGAGCATTGTGTCTGGATTTGAAAGACCACAAAGCGACCAGTTTTCCCAATAATAATTTTTTTTTCTATCGTATGAAATAATCGCATCGGATGAGTTAGATTCTGAGCCTCGAGCCCTTTCATTTACAATTATTATTATTATAATCCTAACGATTCCATTGAATTCTCTCTCCCTATCTCTTTAGTCTTCCAGTCAATTCAGTGTGTTAAGAGTGTTCAAAGCCCTCCTAGCTCACTCACTCTCTATCGCACACACACACACACTCACACACACACACACACACACACACACACACATACATACACACACTTGAAGCACTTTTTTTTCCTATTTTTTTTTAATTGAAGTATATCTGTTGTATGAGAGGCTAGGGCAATAATAATACAGAGAGGGGGGAATTCTATGAGCATCAAATCCTCCAGCTGTTTTTCCAAATGGCTGCGCATCCCTCTCAAACTTTTGATACATTATATAGTGTGGATATAAATATAGTTAGAATATATCCATTGGAGTACATAACTCAAAGACAAGACTGCCAAGAGCTCCGTATTATTACCTGATCCTCGTGATTGTCCCTGAGTTTTATACATGGTAATCAAAAGTAGGATTTTTCATCCTTCAGCATTCACTCTCTCTCTCTCTCTCTCTCTCTCTGAATGCCTCTCTTCTGGAATCATTTCACAATGGAAGCTCAATAAGTCGCTGCCTCTGCATACAACAAGTCCCAACCACAAGTGGAATTATGTACATGTGCCGAGAGTAATTATTAGAGTTTTTTATTCATACAGTCAACTCCTCCTCTCCTGGACGCCCTTGTTGAGTACGACGCACGGAGGTTTGAGGAAGAAGAAAAAAATTTCCTCCCAAAATCTCATTCCCTATTTAATTCCTTGTTAATTCCAAAGAATTTCCCAAAAATAAATAATTATCTGGAGTTATTCTTATGAGAAATTTCAGGGCACATTTTATGGATCTTCCATAAGAAGGAGAGTCCACTGTACATAGTTCCCAGCCCCGCTATTACAATTGAGGTATGAGTCAGAATAAATATTGTATAGATAATAAATATTGTATGGGAAAAAGTACTGCAATGGATAAATCCACCAAGAGATGAAGATCACCTCGCCCGTTTTGACATCTTGTACAAATGATGATTATCAGGTTTCAAATAATAATCAGACAATACAATGGTGGGGCCCATCCATGTCAATGTGGATGGGGAATCAGCGGGCCATGGGATGCCAGCATTACTTTTATAATACAGGGCTCTGAGCCGTCCTCTCCATTAATATATGAATTTGTAGGGGAATAATCAGTGGCATTTAAGAGCATGCTCGTACATATGTAATTATGTGTAGAGAGACCTGGATTATGTGTACTATGTATGTATCTACCTAGGCCTTTTTACACATTGGGTCCTCCATCAGCCTCAAGTTGATCATGCATGATGATGAGTGGATTGTATGTATGATTTTATGCTGCTAGTGTGTATGTATGTATGTACGTGTGTGTGAGTATGTATTGATGTACTGCTGGGCCCGGCTCTGAGGGTACAGGAGACTCTGGCTATAAAGGCACTATAAAGGAAAGAAAGTTAGGATTGAGTGCTCCTGCTTACAGTGGAGCGGGATTTTTGGGGAGAAATACCTGTGGGAAATAGGGGCTGTTGGGATAAGTTTTTCGGAGGAAATTGGATTATGAGGGGAGGGTCTGTTGGAGTCGGAGGAGACTGTACAGGGAGTTGATAGAGCATGATGAAATTCCCTGTACGAGTATTAGATACGGACTGAAAGAGAGAGAGAGAGAGAGAGAGAGAGAGAGACCAGAGAGTTACATGATGGTGAACATTAGCGATTCGAATGAAAGAGACAGACAGGCTTTTCTCGCCTATCTTAACCACTCATCCATCATTATTACCAACAACTGAGGGGATGCGTGCCTTCATCTCCTTTCAATTGTATTACACATTATACACTTACGAGAGGAAGAGATATAACAACAACAACAACAACAACGGAGGCAATTCAAAGCAGTCTGGATTCCCCATCCCATTACTAGAACCATTAGGCTGACAAGTATATCTGATGCCGATAATTTCCTTGACAATACATACCCGTAAACACGTTGTTCTGGCTCCTCCATTATTCTGCCCCAAGACTGGTGCAGTTTAGCTCGTCGTTCCATTTATCCCAATGTTACAGGGCTATGTATGACAATTTCCATTCCTCACAACCTCCTAGTTACAAAGAGCCAGTCTTATAATTATATTCTTTAGGAATAGATATGTCGTACAGGAATACACATGAGTGAAATAATCCCCCTGATTCTCCCTTTACACGCTTTGTATGAGGTTAAATTGTGAAAATAAACTACAATTATTTCCTACATTAGTAGCAATGCTCCCTACACATGTACCGTCACCTTTGCTACAAGGGCTAGGCCCATTACTGCATTCTAGCCTAGGAGTATCTAATAGTACATGCCTTCACACATTATACTAAAGGACAAGGTTAACAAGGTTCTGGAAGTTGCTCCCAAAATCCGGTATTTTTCAGGAATTTTTCTAGTAAGTATGTAATTGTACGTGCATAATGTACTTAGCTATTACTACGACAGCATGCTTTGTGAGTTTTGTTACTATTGAACCCTGTGTGTGTGTGTTGTAAGAGGATGATGCTATCTATATAGGGACAATGAAGGGAAAAGTCTTCCCATTTACCACAATGCTAAATTTTAAGGATCCTGACAAGCTTGTGAGGTTCAAAGTGTGTCATATTTTGATATTTTAAAGGGGATATTATAGGATAGGGGCAAGGTGAGAATTTTGGGGGATATTCCCAGTTGTGTGAATTTTCTCCTGTGTGAGATCAAGTTTGGATAGATAGATACTCTTTATCCAGTAGGAGTCAAAGATGTTGAGGGCTGTTGTACAAGTGAGAGGGAATTGTAAGTAGGGATTTGGATGGAGTAGGAGTCTCTTGTAAAGAGGGTAGACCTTATACAGAGGATAATATGGTATGAGGTGAGTACATTCACAGTATGGGAGATGCAGTTGACAAGGGCAGAGGTACATACATAGAAAGATACTAAACTGTGTGCCCTATATAATCCAACTCAATCTGCTTTGAGAGCAATAACAGGGAATGCAGATCAACTTCATTTGCCTCATTGAAGCAGAACTAATTCCTCTTGTGCGTGACCCTCCTGTAGATTTGAGTCGAGGAGGATAGCGGACGACTCCTACCACTTATAACAATGTACTTAACGAGATATTACCTTGCCCTAACAGACCCTATGCACACAAACTTCCTCCCAGTTATCCCAGTTTACTTCCTAAGTAATTTTATATAACGGAGGACTCTACACAGAATAGTCCCTCAGAATAGAATTCAAATATCTACGCTCCGATATATGTATCCACATCCCCCGGAATCTCTTCAGTACACAAATGCGCTTCTGGCTTAATTCACCATGTAGTATTTATTAAGAGCTAAATCACAACGATGGCTCATTCCCTCACACACACACACACACAAATACCCTACACAGAACAATCCCTGGATCCAGAACTGCTAACGCAACTATAATTATATGTGGGCTGACGCTTTTTCTTCTCACACATATCTATTTATAATTATATCATAGTATTTTTCTATAATAATTACATACTCTCCCTATAAATATCCTCTTGATAGATGTACCTGTAAGAGCACCCCTTGAGGACAGAGATTCCCTTGAGGATTTTCTGCACAGTGGAAAAATAAATATTTTGACAAATTTTAAATTAACGCCAGAAATGCTAATGCCAAAACTTTTCTCCCTGTTCTTACAATAGTTTCACAATTACTCAGTGACTATCTGTATTCCCTCCCACGGAGGGAACTCCCTGCCACAAGTAGATAATTATGTTAAATCTTGTATTGTTTCTCCGCTCGGAGTAAGGAATCCAGTAGGAACTGGGAAGCTTGAAATACTTGAAATAATGATAAAAGTACGGTATAAATATAAATCTCCTTTGACTACTACATGGTGTAGATAGGTTTGGGATGATACAGATGTTTAGAATTTTATCACGTTATATGTAGACACTCCACAGAACACAAGTAAATTTAAAGCCGGCTCTAATATCCTTATTATGACTGAGGATTACTATTCTGTCAATGTAATCTGGGCCTACGTGTGACTGTCAAGGAGGGAACATTCCCTTAATTTATAATTTCGAGTCATTCCAATACTGTAGAACAGCAGCATATAATTTGATATGACTATCTACGATTACCATCCTCTAATATAAGTATAAGAGCCCTGTCTCCTCTAACCCATAATAATCGTATAAACTTAATATTTCACGGGGAGACACCAAGTCAGAGATATCTGGAGAGATGCAGGAGAGAGAGAGACACAGAAAGAGAGAGAGAGAGAGAGAGAGAGAGAGGAAAGAGAATATATTACATTACATGGGATCACTTTACACATACTACACACACACAAATAGAGATTTCGCTTATACTATTTTAATACGAGGTCTAAACTACCGCGACCTCCTGCCTCCTCCTAAATTCTCGGCATGAATGCAGGACTCAACCAGGGCTGTTGATGTTGTTGAGATTTATTCCAAGTCAGAGTGAGACAGAGTTATATACGAGCCTTCCGCCTGGATATATGTAACTACATTTAAATCCAACCACCTATGCACCTATTTACTCATACCTTAAAATCTTATTTTGCAATCACAATTCATGCGAGGAGAACACCCACTTTGACTCGTTTAACACTGAATCATCCTGTGCTGATGCTGATCATTGGATGTTGTTACTGCGATTACGACCAGCGTCTTATCTAAATTCGCATCCTCGTTTTACTGCACGGGAGACTGGCTCTTTTGTTTCATCATTATTATGATTATTTTAGTAGACTCATATCCATTGTACAATATAGATATGGGCTTCACTACTGGAGCTACATATAAATATCTACATTCTCTTATTAGGGATGTGTATGTGTATAGTCATAGGGCTCTTCTCTGGAGATACATAATACATACATCCTACATACATACATAGGAGCAGCTGCTGCATCTGTGACTCTGAGTGCTCTGCCTATATGTTTAGACTCTCGTTGACTATTTATACTCATAAATACTGTAGACATACTCTCTGTCCTTATCTTCTTGTGACTCCTTCTATATAGGACACTACAATGGTTAACGACTTGACGATGGAGCAACTTTGCTTCTTTTCCACCTCTTCCCCTCCAATCCTATTAGTTTTATTTGTTTTCCGGCCTACTTGCTCCCTATGGCTTTCCCATTATAGGGAGCTCCTCTCCATCCACTTGCCTTTCATATAGGAGACGCTCTGGGCCCTACATACTGGGTAATTCCCAGAGATATGAATTATTATCCCTATTGATTTACTCCTCTGTAAATAATTACTTGTAAGGAGCTAATCTCCTACAATAACCCAGTTTTATTGATGTGTGTTTAACTTCATCACATATAGAGAGCTACTAGTGTTCCGGAGAGAAGTATTTTTTTTTAATGGGGAGCTTATTATTTTATTGTAGATACTCCCCCTATCTAGGAGTATCTATACATACAAATGCTAGGGGTTTGCTCGAGAGAACCATTCAAGAAAAATATAATTTTCCGCTCCTGTCATAATACTGTACAGTATGCCGGACCAGGGAAATGTAATCAAACTTATTTTCTCTAATTTGTTCCCAAGGTTCATTTTGAATTATTGTTGGGTAAATTGGAGGGGGAAAATGTGGGCTGAGAGGTATATTTTTAGTACTGTACACTGTAAACATTTTGTACTTTGGGAAACTTCTGAAAGTGGGATTTTAAAACGGAGTGGTGCTAAATTGTCTTCATACATTTTTGCCACTGTAAGGAGTTGACCCTTATAAGGAGAGTGCACTGTGTGTTTGATAATGGCACGGGAATAAATGCTAGTTCGAAATATTTCCCTCGGGACTTGCAACATAATTGGGACATTTTAAAAGATTTTTGTAATCGATGAGAAATTATACTTTATAGGACGGAGAAGTATTTGCGTATAAACAGTTTGAGTAGTCTGTAATCTATTGTACACACTTTTAACAGGGGCTCTTGTTTTCTATGGGAATCTTCAATTTTCGAAAGGTTCGGAAAACCTTCCTTGCTGTAGGGATGTGGTAGATAGAGAGGTACATACATACCTTGAGAGTGATACTGTATTTTAGTTATATTGGGACATTACAAGTAATTATACTGTGGACTGTTTTAATACTTAAAACCTGTAAGTGCATTACATGCTAAAGGACCTTTAGGTAATTATATATAGATACATACGTAACGTTAAAATTATGAAATAATGTGTTATTGTGCCTTCCCTTGGGAAATGACCCTATGATTTGAATTTGCTTCAATTTGAATTTTTAATTTAGTTTAAAAATCAATAGTAAGAAGACATGTATAGTTTTAAGGTATAGAGGGGGAAATCATACCCTGCACAAGTCATACTTTAAAAAAAGTTAACTGCGTCGGAATTGGGATTGTCCCGTACGTCCCATATATTGGGGTCTCAATTGAACAATTACTTCCCTGGACGTTACATAGATACATAAAGTAGCATTAGAGGCTGCAATCGAGAGTAAGAGGTTTATAACTCTCCCCATCCCTCGTGTGTATTATATAGAGTCGTTGGAAATAAATATATATACTCATCGATACAGGATCTTACCACGACACTTACATGATTGTATAAAGGATCGTAAAATAATCATCAAATAATAGCTCATGTTATTATTTTATTATGACAATTTATAACATTCCCTATTACCAATAAATACTCCCTTACAGTTGACTATACGAGAGACTCTACATACAAGAGAGGAGAAAAAAAAACTTACTTGTGATACTGGGCTTGTAAAAAGTTGAATTCCTCCTTAATGCGGTCGCATGACTCGCCAACAGTAAACTTGAATGGTTGTCCTGGCTGAGGAGGACCCTGTGTAAATGTTAAAAAAAAATTAGAGGAATAAAATTCCAAACCTTATATGACACTAGCCGTTTATTTGTACAGAGAACCACACAAATTTGCAATATTTCCCCATGACAAGCCAAACCAAGGAAATTCGTAAAATCCTACATGCTTCCCCCATTTGGATGTAAAATTAGATTTTAAATACTCTGCAACATTAAAATTTTATTATGAAGGGCATTTTATATTAAAAAGTCATTCACTTTTGATAGAAATCAGAATTAAAACATTCCTTGTCAAAAATTCTCTAAAAAATAACTTCCGTCCGAAATGTTTGAGACTTCTGAGGTGACCGGAAATATTGAGCCAGGTGAATGAAATGTTTTTAGGAAAATCAAGAAATCAATTTCCTACAAAATAGGGGAAACAAAAAATATTTAAAATAATAATTTAATGGTTTAAAATGTATGGTCCCAAAATTTGGGCTCAAGGGGGAAATGTTTTATTGAAGTCTGTGTGGAAAAGAGTCAGGCGTTTAAGAAATGTGAGTTATATGTAATTTATTACAACGTTTACTCTTAAAACAAATATATATGTGAGGAGCATTTGTGAGAATTTAGGGATGACCGGGATATAATTACATATGTGCTCAACCATCTACACATTTAGGAACAACATGATAGTCATAATACGGAGTTTTAATGGGTATCAATCCCCAGGAAAAAATCAGGCCCCGGCGAGGGAAAATTATAGAAGCAATTCAAGAGAGGACTTGTTAAAATCATAAAAAAAGCTCCTATAAGATTTACTACAGTCATAATAATAATTTTATAAAACTACCCCACAAACATAGTAGCCAGAGCCTAATGGACTTTCAAAGGTTATGAGACTCATGTAACGAGACCATACTACTACTACTACCGGATAAACCAGGACAGTTCCAACTGTCAACTTCCATTAGGGTATGACAAGCTGACCAAGGAAATAAACCTAAACTTTATGACAATGTGCCTGCTCAATGTGGTGTAATAATCATGATTATAATACTCCTCACAGACAATGTGAGAAGGAGTCACTTGCTAGTATACAAATCCAGTAAAAACTTGAACTAATGCTTTTCCCTCAAAAAAAAAAAAATATTACAAGAGAGAAGGAAAAAAAACTGAAACATCAACCCATTCACTGACAATCAAATAAGCCTTGTATATATGTACTTGCACATGTACATCCTATGGATGTACCATAGGGATTTGTAACACTATAGGGGTAATGCGATACGATTTATATTATTCCTATCTCAAAAAATGACTCCACAATATATCTACGTAGTTGGGAAATACTACATAAATAAAAATTATATTTGTTTTCCTCCGCTATAAAACACTCTTGAGAGTCCTACTTCCCATATGAACATGATCATAATCAATTTTAATTCCATTTGACTCACTCATCTCGTCCATACGTAAAGGAATTTCAAAAGAAGGCTCTCCTCCACATGTTGACTGACAACATTCTCTAAATATGCATAAAACATTGGGTGCCCCAACATTACTCCAGCCTCTGCTATCTGTATCTATACTATCCTAACCATAACGATTTTTTTTTTAAAAAAACTTGGAAATTAAATCAAGCGTTGGGATTTGTATTGTTTACACCTGCGTCTTCCCTCCTCCTCTCTCCCATGTCAATTCTCCGCTCAGACTCTAATCTCCTGAGTTGAGTTCCCTTGATTCGTGTGCAAGAGCCAGTCCTCCATGAAATCTCACATTGTTTACGAGGCTTTGGGAAAACTTAATTAACGACAGAGAGAGAGAGAGAGAGAGGGAGGGAAATCGCACATGCTATTTTTTTTAATACCTCCATTGTATCCATTGAACTATTTATTTTACTTTGTTCTAATTCCAAGAGAAAATTATCTTTTATTACTTCCATCATGTCCATAGACTCCTGTAGATTTTTATATGATTTTTATAGGGACTGGATTGAATAGAACAAAAATGAGCTGTAGTTAATTCCGACTACTTAACAGGAGACCACAACTGTCTCCAGTTCCCCCACTCACACTATAGCAATGCTCATTTTATTTTTAACGGTAATAATTATTACATAATATGACATTCTACAACTCGGCAAATTGTCTTCGAGATATTATAAAATTTGGAGGGAAAATTTTTATCAAATTTATCCTTGACAGCTGTCAATAAAAATCTTTCAAGTGGTTCAATATTTGGTACAACTTTAAAAGAAAAAATTGTCAAAAAATAAATGGAATATACTATTTTTATTGTGAGTTATTGTTTTTTTTTGTGGATGGGCTGAAGTGAAGGGGGCGGAAAGGATTTTAGAGGGACCCTATCTATATTTATATAGGGTGGGTTTGAGACACACAAGGGGGGATCCGGGGTAACGGGAAAAGCCCACGCAAAAATCCGCAAGCCTGGGAAAGTACACAGATCCAAAATACTTTACTTGCTCATTAAAATTCATATGTTGTACATTGTTTGACTGGAGTCAGTGCAAGGAAGAAAGAATGAGGGACGTTGGGGAAATCAAAATCATATTCCAATGTACTACCGGATATAGAATTACTTTTGTTTTTTCTTCTTCTTTTTCTCTCCTCCACTTCTTCCTTCGTGCTCTCTCTCTCTCTCTCTCTCTCTCTCTCTCTCTCTCTCTCTCTCTCTCTCTCTCTCATGCTCCGAAGAGCCGGAGGATTGTAATACCTTTTTTGATTCCACTTACAACATACTACATGCCACATTCAACAGAGAGTGTGTTTAGAACGGACTGATCCCAAGTCTCAAATCTAATATGTTTGACTGTAAAGATGAAATCCCGATGCTATTTTCTTCAAGGCTGACAACAAAAGTCGGGAGGATTTTCACGATAGAGGAAAAGAGAGAGAGAGAGAAAAAAAATATATATAGATATAGAAGAGTAAAATATTTTTGTAGGGGGAAAAACCACTTCACCCGACTCAATTCCTTGGAGAATATCATGGGAAAAAGCTTTGTCTCTCACTACTTGACCCGTGAAAATGGCAAATATGTCCTTTTCTGACGACGACAGCTCTTCCCCTATAACAATTTCTAGAGTATCTACACCTCAATCCAACTAAAGCTATACTTATATGAGCTGAGTCCTCTACACATATCTACACATACACACACACACACACCTTACTTACTTTTACTTTTAGTGGAGTCAAAGGAAAGAGTCCCTCGTTATATATGTAATTTATGGGAATGAATATAAATATTTGAAACAAATTTGAGATGCTTTTTAGCCCTAATGTTCTTTTGTTGTTTCAGAATTGTTCGTTATAAAGCGGAAAGTTTATGTATGAATTTCTCTAAGTAAAAAGAAAAAAAAGGGCTTTAAAAGTCTACTCCGAGTTGAGGAAGTAAGGAGGGAGGGAAAAGTTCAGTGGGAAAATAAATCGGATGAAAAGTAGGTACTGGGAACGAGATTACAACTAAACTAGTCCTTATATAGATACTTTTATATGTACATAGCTCCAGCATTGATACAGTCCCCTCTCCTTTAGCAAAGTCCCTCCTCACCTTTTATAAGAGCATTCCCTCCTTCAAATATTTAAGACAATTCCTTCCATTTGTTTTATATATGCAATTTCCTATATCTCATCTATGTATATGTCAATATTTGTAGTCTCCGACTCGAAGAGTTCGGATTTAAAGAGTCAAAAGCCTGACAAGAGGATTTTACAGGCTTGCCCTTATAAAGAGTCTTGACTGTAAGGATACTAGTATGAGGGGTACGGGATAAAGTACGGAAACAAGTGTCTGTAAGGAACCATGCAGGATTTATATAGTCCTATGTTTGCACTTTAATGCCAGGAAATAAATTGTGGGGAGAGGCCCCAGTCCTTTCCCCCATACACGAGGAGAGGACTGAGTAAAAGCAAATAAAATGAATGTAAAAACTTCATTGGAAAACTTACCGGATGTCGAGCAGCGGCCGCTGCTGCAGCTGCCGCATTCATTGCTGTGGGGTACATTTTACATTACACACACCATCAACATTGCCAGCACCTCGGAATTGAAGTGCAAGTGTTAATCACCCACTCAAAATCAAGTTATTCCACCACTTTTCCCTTTTACTTCTGTCAGCTCTCTCTCTCTCTCTCTCTCTCTCTCCGTCTCTCTCTCTTTTTTCTTCCAAACACTAGTTTCCCCAACACTATTTTTTTCTTACACAGGAGTCACTGTAAATGAGAGAGAGGGGTTCGATGGGGGGGGGGGTGGGGCAATGGGAGATTGTTGATATTAATTTTATTACGTGTATGTATCTTGCTATATATTATAGGGACATAAAATGATTACTTTAATGATGCTCTTCCTTAAGCTCACACAAATCAAAACTTGTTCTCACTGTTTACGCTCACCACAAAATTTGACTACGATGTTCTCCCCTTCCCTTTTTCACATGTCCAAAAGTAATGTGTCACGGTCCTGATGACTGCGTCTACTTCCACTGTGCTTAGACGGGGCTCACATTATTTCTCCTTTTGGAAGAACACAATATATATATATATATATGTAAGGGACTTGAGAGTATATCTTTAATTTGGAGAGTCTCCCCAATACCTGGGAAGCTTGACAGCGTGTGTGTGTGCACCAAGTTGGTTTTAACTACTAACTCAATTCCCAGCTCCTTTTTCAATGTGTGGAAACTTTTCCCCTAAATCATACCCTTTGGGTGATGGTGTTGACTCGTGTCGGGATAGATATATAAGTATTCCGGGAGCAGTTAGTATTTCGTGCAGATAACGAGGAAATAGTTGGTTAACCGAAGAGTATTGGATTTTCCAAGTGTGCTCTTGTCCTTTCGTATGGATGTTCCCACCAAGTGTGTAGTATTTTACATAGAGTTGCACAAACTTATGAGCAGGAGGAAAAGGTATGAGATAGATCTCTCCTGTAAGGTTGTGAAAGGCTGGAGAAGGCCTGGATGTAGAACTATTTTGGAGGGAGATGTGTATTTACCTACACTGTTATATATATATATATCCAATTTTCCTATGTAATTGTACGGGGAGGGCACTATAGGGCTGAGAGCCTCCTTGTGAAAGGAGTTTTACTTATAGAGACACGCGGTCGGGCTATATTGTGTGGAGTGAGAGAGTGTGGTGGTTGAGCGAAGCCCTCCGAGGAAGTGAGAGAAAGAGGAAAAGGTCAAAACATTTCACATCAATCTAGATATTTCACCTCAAATCCCACAGCTGGTGGTTGGAGTTGGGGCTGTCTATAGGCTTTCTCGTGTGTAATTGTACACCACACTAAATGTCGACTCGTCGAGAACTAATGGTTTTTCCAGGAGCAAACGACGGCCCAAGCAAACTGTTCCTTTCCCCGTCCGTGGTTGTGCCACTGGTCGGAGCTCAAGTAGCTGTTGGTGGGTGTAGGGACCTTGGCAGAGTCGTCAGTTTCGGCACTACAATTATTACAATCCCACTACTACTAGTAGTAGTAGTAGTAGTAGTAGTAGTAGTAGTAGTAGAGATGCTCCTTGGCTGAATATATCTACACGTAATTATACGGCCACTCTCTCATGTATCGTCTCCGTCGGGCCTCACGGATTAGTAAATACTGGAGGTCGCTCGGGCTGTCTGTCGTCGGGAAAGACACTCCGAGAGAGAACCACTCTCAACAACCTCTCCTTTTTTTTCTCTTTCAGATGGAGCCCCTCCGCGACCTGATGGATGTTCACAATTGTTGATAGGAAATCCCTGCCGTGGCCTGAAACTTTCTCCTACCTCTTGTTCCTATCGCTCGTGAGTAGTAGTAGGAGGAGAGGAGGACCGGGATCTATATACTCATATGTATAGCTAATAGCTCCTTATACATATAGACACTCACACAAACGAAACTTTACTCATTCACTGAGTGATTCCCTGGTTTGGGATCCTTATCTTCTCCCACAATCTATTGATTTGGGTTCTCACAGTGATTCTGTTCTCCCGAACTTATGTTCTTGTAACAGTGCACTTTTGAAAGCTCAAGCCCTTTTAGTACAGCCTCTTCGCATTTATTGTATATGGAAGTCCTCCTGGCTCTGTCTTCAATTCCTGGTAATTATTTCAGGAACAACAGGAACTACCGAAATGCTCCTGCACGTCAGAGTTGTAGCACGCAAGAGGATTCTCTGGGTAGGTATGTTTTAGCACGCTAATGTTTTTTTACGTTCAAGGATCTAAGTGGCTCTGTGGCTATGTGCTTTCGTAGATGTGTGACCGTTTCCACAGATACTACTACTGGTCTTTCGTATTTAAAAACACACACGAAGGAAGTCCAGTCTTCACTTCTTGAAATGAGTCCAGTGAAAGGGAATTCTTGAGATGAAGATAGCTGGTGGAGGTGATTGTCAAATATTGTATATGTGACTATGCTGTGTGCATCTCTTTGTGTGTGTGTGTGTGTGTGTGAGTTTGGAGTTTGCCCAGCAGTGATTTAGCACCAAATGGAAAGTGAAATGGGGAGAGTAACAAGGGCAGTTACTGTCAAATTATTACTAGTAGACACTGTCCAAGCGTTGGCATTAATTTAAAGGAGTCGTAAAGTTTTATGGGTGTGCATCCGTTGAGATGACTGGGAGTTGGGGTTAGGACAAGACTCTACCTCAGATGGTCATATACTATCTACAGCCTTTGGCATTAGATTTAATTCGGCGGGTGTGACGGTTTAGGGCTTAGGCTCCAAGGTGGTGGGACAATTTGGAGGGAATTAGTATCTCTATACGGCCCGAGTGCTCCGTCTCATTCGAGTCTCACTATGAATCCAATTGGAATGAATAAATGAGTGAGAGTGGAGGTGAGGTTTTGGGTCTTTCAAGACTCTCGGTTTCAAATTAATATGACAAGTTGGAGGAAAGTCACGATGTCAGACTCCTCTCGTCCTGTCTGAGGTTTCTGAGGTTAGCTTTTGACACAAATTTTATGATGCTATTTTGTCAAGGAAAAGTGTTTGTGTACTGTGATTCCCCTCTTTCTTGTTGTTTAGGTACAGGCGTCGGTCTTCAACACTGGGCTAGTTCAAATCTTACTTAGGGATTTATCACTGGAATGAAAACCACGATAATTTCTCAGACCTTTGGAACACAGTGGTAGATATATCTAGAATGTGCTTATTACTTCAGTATTTTTATCAACTGGGGTGGGAGGGATAATGTGGGCCGCCTTTATTTTACAGTAGGAACAATCTCACTGTGTATACTTCTCAAGTACAGTATCTATACTGAGTGTGGTGTGTTGTTATATAACTGACAGGCTGGCAAAGGGCTTAATGTGGTGAGGGCTTCTCAAACTGTGGCAGTCTCCAAGTAATGCGTTCAGTTCCAGTTAGGATTTGGTAAGTGATGGAACACTATTACTGGGACTTGAGCCAGTAGAAAGCCTCGGAGTCTCTCCGTGTGGGATGATATTATTTGTAGTGAATTATTGTTCAAAGTTGGAAAAATCCGGAAATCGTGGATTTGATGTGGTTATGAACTCACGAACCGGGCTGGTGAACCGCAGGAAAGTGGTTGAAGTATATATCTTTCTTCTTGGTATTATTCTAACGAGAACCGCATGACCGGAAACCCCCAATATTACCATGGAAAAAAGATCACCGCCCAATAATCAATCTTTCATTCCCTGCCAAAAACTGGGTTGCTCTCTCTCTCCTCTCCTGTAATGATGGATACTACAGAGGCCGGGAAGGGAATGAAACTACAGAGTTTTGTTCTATCAAAAATCAAATGTATCCGCCAAGTCAATAATAATTTTTTCCTCCCTTTTCAATTCCCTCAAAAACACACAGAGACAAAAAAAAAGACACTCAAATTGAACATTAACTTTTTCCTTGAGAGACACTCTCCCAGTTTTTATATCACCGTCCGTTGTTTTTCTATAGTTTAAGTGTGTGGTACTCCCCAAAAAAAACTTTGACGGTCCTTCTCTCCCCGTGATGACACAAGATGAAGAGGGAGCGAGGGAAAAAGCGTCTCAGTTACGCTCATTGGTTTGCTGTAAAACTATTTGTTTGATAAGTGGTTGAGGAGAAGAAGAAGAGGGGATTTTATCCAGTGGGGTAATAACACTTGATAAAAATTCCGGAGCTCCTCCAAAGTAGAAACAAGTTAGGGTCAAATGACTTTAAATTATTACAAGTGCCACGGTTTGGTAAATGATATAGTGAACACGACGAGAGGGTTTTGTCATCCACACAAGGATCCACAGACACACTCACTAAACACATCCACTGGGCTTCCTTTTACGACGACTCCGTCTTGTTCTTCTGGTAGCAAATGCTTTCGAGAGAGAGACAACGATGACTTGACTTGGACTTTAGATGATGATGATGATGATGATGATGATGATCGTGGTGATACGATGACGAAGGAAATGCACACTTGAGTTAAATTGTTGAAATGACAATGTCGGCTACAAGAATCTCTCACTCTTAAGTCAAGTAGTTACAACCCACAGTTGACAGACCTTTATTAGTTGAACAAGTTATGTAACTATATGTGGGGAGGGCAGGTTCTGTAGAAGCTGTTGTCTTGGCTATAGACTCAAGTGTGTGTGTATAGCTTCATATAATAGAGTGTACTAAGACTGTGATCATGTGTGTGATGTGAGTCTTTCCTCAGACTTTGATACACAGTACAGCTTGAGGGGGGATCGGAGGGAAATGCAGTGAGGACACAGAAGCTTCTACAATTTGTCCTTTTGGCCACTTTTGTATAACTATACGAAGCGTACTTTTTTTTATATTGTAACTTCTGACGGAGTTGTACTTGTTGTTGGAATTGTATGTGTGTGTGTGTGTGTGTGTGTGTGTGTGTGTGAGCTTCTCTATTACTGCCTGTGTGTTTGTGTGCAGTATGCTCCGGTTTTGCTCCTTATTGTCGTCGTGGCTCCTTTATCTATGGCTGACTGGTCAAGCGAATCGCCGACAACCAAAATGGCAATGAATACTGTCTGTTCCCTGGTTGGAACTTGACTCAAGTTACACACCACTGGTGATGACAAAAACTTTTTTTTATCCGACTTTCTTCTTCGTATTCCTTTCCTGTCCAAAAAACTCCGTATAGATACTATGAGCCCATAAAGTTGAGACTCCAATATGTCTCAGCTCCAATATTCACCCGAAGAGTTCCAAGAGTTAAGGAAAATGTTTCTCTCTCTCTCTCTTCAGTCTTCAGAGATTTTTTTTTCTTCCTGTAACAATAATAGATAAAAAGACACTGAAAAAAAGGCATTGTACAAAGAGACACAAGTTATTGACAATAATCCCAATGTACACTGTACACTATCTCTCTCTCTCTCTCTCTGAACAATTCCACTCTGGATTAATGGTAATAATAACATCATAAATGTTCCATTCACAGGGACCAGATAGCATACCCAACAGAATATAATGAGCGTTCGCATGGAGATAGAGGACAGGAAATCTAATTCCACAATATTAATTGGTGAAATGCATGCAACATTTTTTTTTCTCCGGTGGTGGTGGTCATATTACCATTATACCTCCATTGCTTTTGTGCACTATGAAGAGAAAGAAAAAAAAATTATGTGTGGAGCTATCTATCTAGTATCTCTCTATATAAATTAATATTGCACTGTGCCGGTAACAGCCTCACCAATGCGATTAGCCAAGTGTGCACGGGCTCTTTTTTCCCCTCCCCCTCCCCATTCTCCGTTGAGTAAATAATACGATTACACAATTATTTCTATGTACTTAAAACCCCGGACACACAGAAGCTGCTGGCTCTTTGCATGAGGGAGCCCACGACAATGGATGTACAGTTGATGGAAGGAGGGAAGCTCTGCTGAAAGGGCCTCTAATATAATCATGAACGTCAAGAAATTCGTAGCCTGGTTGGTCTTGGTTCTAGCGGTTTGGTTTTTGGTTTGGTCATGAAATCAAAAGACATTGAACTGACCAGCTATTGAGCAGAGCTGTGAGGTTCCTCAAAAGGAGGGAGAAAAAAAAACAAGCCATAATTTGTCATTGGAGTTAACAGCGATAATAGTAACAGTTATAATAATTTCCTACTAATGCCTAATACAAAGATAAGAATTTTTGAAGGAGATAAGGAGGAATGTATCTATAGTTGGGGGCTCCTTGAGGAAAAATGTTTCTCAAATAGTGAATATAGATATAGTCAAGAAAATTGCGAGCGAGTGAGCAGGATTTCGTGCTAATTTCATTCCTATTACAAGCCTAGGTGATTTCAAGCCTTCAACCACATACTACAAACACACACACACAGGAATATATATACACACATAATTATATATAAAGACGTAGAGGAGTAGTTGCTTGACATAAAATTGTCCATTGTCACAATTGCGTAATAATAAACGTTTGTTAAACAGTCAAGGAAAAAATTAAGCGTTTCCCTCCTCATCACTCTATTTTTTTTTCTCTCTCTAGTAGCTTCCATCTTGACCGTCATGGGAATCAGGGAAGTTGAGAAAATAAGTGACAATTTCCTTCATTATTTGTATACAGAGACTTGGTAATAAGTATGTATGTGTGTAGGATTGTATGGTTGGGGGTAGGAGGAGGACGATGATCATCATTGGAATCGGAAAGTACACGCTTTTGCAACGCTACACAATCAAATAAATAATGATAATAATACGGTCGCTTCTTGGTCGCGGTCTGGCTCTATCCCTTCATGAGATTTCTCAAGCCAACAATAAGAGCATTAACAGATAACAAAAAAAAAATTATTCCTCCGCACACACTATAGTAATCCCATTTGTAACTATAGGGATTTTTCCTTCCCATTTGTCAGCGTTTTCTGAGAAGCATTTGTATAGATACTTGTATGTAGATGTACACACACACACATACACAGGTTGAGCTCATACTTTTAGTAATAGTTGGTAAAGTTTAGTAACTAGAGTTGGGACTGTCAGACTAGTACATACAGATACAAGCGTGTATACACAGGGCTGGAGCTCACTTGTCCAATTATTATTTGTGAACGGATATCAAGCTGAAAGAATAATAATCCTCATCATCCTAATAATAATGACAATCATATGTTCTTATGCAGTCATTATCTCCCACAAAAATAATACATTACAAACAGACGGGAGAGCGAGAAAAAGGGCTTCACAGAGATGAGAGTTCCCTCCAAAACCTCACTCACAATTGGAGACACACACGCATATGTACATCCCTTGTTCGGAACATAGGCTTCAACTGACGTGTATATCAGAGGCATGGAAAGAACAAAAGCAATAATAGAGCAGGAGTTGAGAGAGTTTATAAACTGTAAAATTATTTGTTTCTCTCTCTCTTTCTCTCTCTCTCTCTCTCTCTCTCTCTCTGGTTTGAAAAAAATACAAACCTTTTTTTTTCAAAAGGAAACAAAATGTGTAGTAAATGCAGTACAAATTAAATGGGAGATTTAATGGGAAAAAACTGGGTTTACACATGCAAAGTCATTTAAACAATTTGCTCTTTTTTTCTTCCATAATCTCCTTGTTCCTTGTTTCCCAAGAGCTATACACACACAACACATTACATCAACTCTGCAGAATATATGGGGGAAGTGGCTCTATGTTCAAAAGTTTCTTTCAAATTAGATTCCTTCTGGGATTTAGAGGGTTCAGAGATTTGCCCATGAGATCATCCCTAGACTACTACGTGCTTGTACAGTAACTAGCACTTGGCGTGTAAAAATGTCCTCACTTACTACATACTCAGCAGCGTATTTTTCCCCCTCTCACGTCCAATCCTACATGACAGATGTCATTCTGTATACTCAAATAAAATTTTTATAATTATTTTATAATTCCTCCACATTTTCCCACTAACTGTCACCGAGGGATTAATCTCCGAAGTAAATATTTTTTTTTGAAGGAGAAAAATCCCACAAATCCAGACTTGCTCTACTAAATTCACTAAAGACTCTCGATCCATACTCCGACAAAAATTCCTCACACGTTTGTACAGACGCCGGAGTAATTCTGGAGATTTCAATCTGTTATAATAAATGACGGGGATATTTTACATTTTTCCGTACACACATTTAATTATCCCACAAACGATAAGGGACCGCTATTTTTTTTATTTACACTTTCATTCAGATTAGAACATTGACACGGTCCAGTGTCCTTGTAAGGTGGATTGACATATAGTCAGTGCTTCCCTGTTCCATATTTTGACACGCTCTATTGCAGTGTCTAACGTGGGATAATAAGAGCATGGAATCTCAAAATGCTTAACTGTGCAGTCCCTTTATTACAGCCCTCTTAAAAACTCCTTCCCTTACAGAATGACACACTCTAGACAGGACGTTGAGGAGAAATTTTTGCCCTGTGGATTCTTCCTTGACAATTTCCTAAGCACATGGTTTTGCCCCAATTGAGAAGTCGCTCTGTCAAGGCGGTCTCTTACAGCCAGTCACATTATCTGTTTAACTACCATCCACTGTACACATTCTCATCCAACAATTATGTACACTCAGAGGAACATACATGAGGAGTCATAGAAGTCTTAATAACAGAACAGGAGAGCAGAGCTCCAACATTGAACCTCAGAATTGTAGAGAGTCGTGAACGAGCCCAACAAACAGTTCCTATATCTGTAGCCCAAGTCAGGAGAATAGCTAAGAAATGTTGAATTGGCTGCGCGGTAGGCACGTTTCAAAGTGTGAAGAAATATATGAGCAAGAAGATTCAGATAATATGCAACCGTAACCTTCCGCATAGTAGTCGTTGTTGTTCACACAAGAAAAGACTCGACTGACGCTCTATTCCAACACAGAGGATCCCCACACACCTTAACTCTTCCTAGCCATTTAACTCCCTCAAACTTACATACAATCATACATAACCTCCAAACACGCCACTACTACATATTCCCTATAACCAGAGACTCTTCTACATTGTTTGGCATACGAGGCATTTATGTAAGTCAAGTCAGCCCGGCCCTGTCGGCTGAGCTCGAAGACTCTGAGTTTATCAAGTTATAACAAGCGGTGAACACATGTAATTACCATGGAGTCTTGCCTCGTGGAAATGGTATAGTATCTTCCAAATGAAACTAATTAAATCACCTGAACTTCGACCCCAGCCCTAACCAAAGGAATGCACTGTAAAAAGTTCCTCCTGCAAAGAAACTAGTTCCCCCATAGCTAATGAACAAAAGCGGCTCTTGAACGAATTTACAATTTTTCCCCGCGTCACAAAATCACACCAGAGAGGAGGAACAGATTTCCAAATATGTTATAATCCCTTGCTATTATTTCTCCTGTACGTAGTATTGTAGATAGATAGAGATAGATACAGTTGGACTCAGGACGTGTTCCTTGTAATAATGACAATTAAGTAATACTTTTTCTCCTCCTTTGCAATGGCTAATTAAATCCAAGAAATGAGGATTGCATTAATTACTGGCACAACAAATCAAGATTAATTAGGGGCACTCAAGCTTGTAATTTTTTTCTGATATTTTTTCGTAACTAGCTGTATTTACTTTTTTTTCCTTGGGCTCCGCTTTTTCCCTCCACTTTTGTATTATTATTATTATTATTGTTATGATGATACAACAGGATGAGGGATCTTTTCCTTTTCGACTGGAAATTGTACAATTATAATTTAACTTGTGAACTGTAGTATAAACACAATTTTTTTAATAGACACGCGATGTCTCTCTATTTTTCTAACAGGATGATTCAATAGGAAAATCCAGACACGTTTGGACGCACGTCAGCTCCGGGAGCAAGTACAACGAGGACTGAGGACTTGGTCTATGTTGGAGCTTTAGCAGCAGCAGCAGCAGCAGCAGGAGGAGCAGGAGCAGCAGCAGCAACAACAGCAGTAGGGAAGAGCAGGAGCGAAAAGCTGTTGTAGAGTGAGGAAGCATAACATATAAGTTTAACAAGTATACAAGAAGTGAGTGAGTGTTTTGGGAACCCTCGTCTCGTCAGTCCCAACGATGAACATGGAATTGGACTAGGGAGCATATATATAATATACAGTAGAGCCTCCATGCCCCATACCCCCTCCATAAGACCCATCCCCAACATTTTCTCGACTATTCTACACACACACTATTATTTATGTACATTCCAGGGGAAAAGGTTCTACAGTAATTATATATATACAAAAGGTAATAGTAAGGTCCTTTAGAGACAAGGGAGAGAGAAAAAAAAGCTAAAGTGTAAATCCAGTCCTCTCATATACGACCCATAATATCCTCAACTATGACCGTCTACATATTATACGTGTCTCTCATGTATGTACCTACATACACATGGATATCTCCTATGTATCTATGTACGTATCAGGAGTACTACATAAAAAAGGGATGTACACTCACGGCCCGCGAACATCCCTACTATAGGTGCTTGAGGTTGAGAGTCACACGGTCTCATATCAAGGAATACAATGTATTTCTCTGTTCAAGGAAAAGTTTATTCCTTACGAGAGAGAAACATATAGATAGAATATCTGTGGGATATATAAAGATGTGTAGTATACAGTGATGGAAGAGAGACAGGAGTGAGGGAAGGAGTTCTTGTATGAATTTATATGTATTGTATATATATGAGTGAAAGAATCCGCAGCCGCAGAGTTGGAGAAGTTCGAACACGAAAAGTCCCCACCACCATTAAGACCCTGTGGGGTTCTTCAGAGGAACAATACTCCGGATGAGGCCCGTTTCCATCTGTATCTCTCTCTCCCTCTCTATTTCTGAATTTCTCTTTCTGTATCTATCTCTCGCTCTATGTCGGAATCTTAGTTTTTATATATAGTCCCCTCTACTTCTGAATCACGGGGAATTTCTGCCCTGTTTGTCTCTGCAAAAATATTTTGACATATTCTCAGTCCTTAGTGCTGTGTTAATTTTTCTTTATTATTATAAGAGCATGTCAGTCTAAGAGTCAAGGTTGGAGGCTTTTAGAGGTCCTTGTTGTAGGGAGAGGGACAGTAGAGTGGATCTTCTTTCCAGAAGTCCTACGTCTTCCAGAAGTTCCATAAAGGTCTGACACCCCATTTGAGAATTTGACTTTATTTTTGAAATTTCTTTCTCAGAATTCTCTTTTTATGAATCGGGCTGAAATATAAATCCTCTTAATACAACTATTCCTGGGCCTAACTTGCTCCAGCTCCCTGACGGACTCCGACTCTTCTCCAGGAGTTCCATGCCCTCTAAGACTGCACGATGAATCTCGCATCCATCCAGCCATCCGAATAATATAAGGAATAAAGAATTGCGGAGGACTCTACGAGCTTGGCATGTTAATAAGAAGGTTGAAATGGGAAGATGTTGGTCTATAGGAAAAAGAAGACGGAGAGGAAGAAGGAGCAGGAGAGACGATCAGAGCGAGAGAGAGAGAGAGAGAGAGAGAGAGAGAGAGAGAGAGAGAAAAGAAGGAGCGAAGATCGACTTGCGAGTTTTTGGTGGACTATAAGAACGACATGGAATGGTCTCGGAATGAATGCAGGCTCATCCTCATTCTCATCTCTGACTCTGCTAAGCTAAGCGTGAGCATCCCCTCCAGTACTTATCGCGCCACCGGGGCCGACAGAATGTTCGCCCTTTCAACAACAAAGATCCAGCCAAATACTCTCCACTGATTTCCCTACCCAAATATGGCATTCGGATCGGGTGGTTGATTGCCACTATCTGGTAACTACCTCCCACCCAACCAACTCTCACTCCACGTGAGGACTCACTAAGTCGTCGAATGGGAGAGAGAGCTGAAGTTCCTTCGGCCAACGGTGAGAGTCAATGGGTGAGAGATACAATTTGCTCCTGCTCAGACCAGTCTCGAGAGTCCCTGGCGCAAGAGTGCCAATATGAGGGGAGTGGGCCGAATATGGGTCTACCATTGGAGGGCTTAGACCCAGAGGGACTGGCCCAGAACGGCAGTGCCGACTGGAAGAGATCAAGTGCACGTGGAGTGAGAGAAATGCATGTTTGGGAAATACTTGGGGATTGCATTGGGACGTGAGCTCGAGGGCGTTCAATGAATAGAATGTGTGTGTGTATATAGTGTCGTCGAGGATAGTGCAGCAGAGAGCGGAGGAATGAAATGGTTATGTTCACGAGTGGGTATAGGGAATAAATGTATGTGGAGATGCTGCTGCTGCTGCTACTACTGATGGAGTGTATATCTGTATGACTCTTGGGTTTACTATTGTGGACAGGGGAGGTACATAAGGGTGCTATGTGTGGTATACTCTTGATGAGATTCAAGGCTACCATCCTCACGCGTTCATTTAGCAGTTCTCTGGCTAAGGGCATCTTCACTTTCCGTGCGGCGGAAATGAGCATGACGACAAGAGTCTCAATCAAGCCAAGACAAACGATACAACACATACATGCTACCACAGTGCAGATGACTCCTTTTCCTCCGCGGCTTTTCCTCCTCCTCCTCCTTCACCTCCTCCTCCTCCTCCTTTTACACACAGGCTTTGACTTTTACTATCGTCCCTACTAAAATAACACTCAAATTATCAACACCAGACTCTTGGTAGCATTTTCTCTCTCTCTCTCTCTCTCTCACTCAGCTCTCTCTCCCTCTCTCTCTCTCTCTCTCTCTCTCTCTCTCTCCCTCTCTCTCTTCAGCTTCTTAGGATAAATTCACTTATAGGCACAACTTCCCAATTCAATCCACTTTCCCGCACCATCCTTTATATACAGCAGGAACTACATGTGTATGTATGTATGTACGTGACTCTTTTTCACTGTCCTCACTATACCTCCTATCTTCCTCCTGCATCTTGTGTTATGTACATACTTTCGAATGTGTTTACCTCTGTACAAGTGCTATGCACCCAGTATGTTTGTGTATTTTCCTTGGGTTGTCTGCATGGGTGTACGTATGTGTTTTGGTATTTATGCATGTGTGTGTATGTGTGTGTGTATGTGTGTGTGTGTATGTGTGTGTGTGTATGTGTGTGTGTGTTAATAGACACTTGCATCTGTGCATACGCCCTATGATCACAAGTCCTTACATTTTTGTACACCCGCTCTTAACCAGAATTCTCATGTTTTTTTAAAAGCTATAGTCATCCCATCATGGATGGGACATATAAATACAGGAGATGGGGAACTGCGGAGACATCCAAGCATCTCCTCAAAACTCTGCTCTCTCTCTCTCTCTCTCTCTCTCTGCAACTCATTCTTCCTCCACATCTTTATTATTACTGTGAACAAGCATGTCGTATGGAGTAAATAGTCCACACATTCTGAGCCTTCTATAAGAACAGCTCAGTATGGGAAGTGTCCTGGGAGATGGGGAGTCGTTAAGATGTGTAATTTCTCTAGTACAGTTGTGACGATGGGATTTAGGAGGTATATTTATGTACAAGGTAGTATTTATACACATAATATTTACAAGTAGAGAGATATGTATGTACATACATCCATGCCTATACGTCTCTGCATATGGACAGCCACTTGAACGTAAGGAACGGACTTATTTCATACGTGCGAACATATAAGATGATATCCTCATTGAGCCCCGTGAATGTTAGAATGTAAATGTTAGCTTAAGTAAATAACTCTACACATTTGAGAGGCTCAGAAAAATACACAAGGTTCTAAAATTACTCCGCGTCCATACACAATTTATAACTGCGAGAGTCCCTAATGTGAATGAATTTCCATGTGTTTTCCGACCGAGCCAATTTACAATTAGGAGCTCCTACCATGTATTGTTAGTCCTGGGGTGCAAAGGTAGGGACATATTTTTAAGCCATGTGTGCAGCCGTACGTATAGATAGATATATGTAATGTAAGTATTATTTCTTACGAAATTCGTTCTTATATTTCTTAGAATTGGAAATAGTACTCTGCTTTTATATGGGATGGAGCATGTATTTTATATACCTATGAGTGTACAAACATATAATTACTTATGTGTAAATAGTAAATATTTTGTATCTTTGTTAGAGCACTGCATCTTATTGGTAAATGGTAAGTGGAGAGTATTTATGTTGTTTGTAAGTGACGCTCAGCTTGAGAATTGTACGTGCACATGTACATAGATAATTACCTACATACATACATACATATGTATCTAGTATATGTAGATATATACACACTTGTATAATACTGTGAGGTCAGACTCAGCCTGGATGTAACACATCCAATTACCCTTGGACTGAGCCAATGGGCTCGTCAATACAAAAGGGCTGACTGAATTGTTAATTAGCCTCAAGAACTGATTACATTGTAGAATGGGAAAAGGATCCTGAATTATTTAAACACTAGTGAATTCTAATGCTG